>JAPSGF010000026.1:5464399-5710073 GCA_035772895.1 Perdix hodgsoniae
ATTTAATTTAATTTAATTTAATTTAATTTTATTTTATTTTATTTTATTTTATTTTATTTTATTTTATTATTTTTTAACTTCCTGTATCCGAATGATCTATTCCCATGCTTTCCAAAATATTTTCTTTCCCTGACCGTTTTATAGACAAATTGGCCCCTGGTTTACCTCGCCCTGCAGCACAGTGTGGGACAGCACGATGCAGTTGGAAATGGAGGAGGACCTGTTCAGCTGATGCAGTGGTATTGCTGCTGACCATACACTCATCCTGCCAGTGCTTTCCTTCAGGCGTTCCCTTATTCCCTTTTCCTGGGCATTAATCTCTGATTCTTTCTGAAAGTGGAGCTTTTCTTGGCAAGAAAACAGATCATTGCTTTCTTTAGTTTAACCTTTCCTGTCACTTTCCAGATCATTTAATGGTGTGAAATTTTATTTCATCTGTCTATCCACATACAGAATTATCTAGCTTAAAGGCTGTTATTTTTTCTACTCTATTGTGTCATTATCCCTTAAGTGTCTTGCAGGCAGTACTTTTGCCAGTAAAATACGAAGGCTGGTGAATATTAGTGATATTTGATCTTACTTTTACCGACTAAATTTAGAGAAATTGAGCTCCTAGAATATAGGAAATCCCTTGAATATCTCTGCAGTGTTGAGTCACACCTGATCAGAAACACGCAGTTTCCCCCACTATTACTTCTTAAAGCATTTTTATACATTTTCAATTTTCCTTTTAAGAAGTGCGAGAGAGGTGAAAGGTGCCGCAAGTCAATTAAAGGTTAATGGAAGTGTTTGACAAAATTATTGCACAATTATTCATCTTACATTTACAGATGCAAATTCTGTTCCTGACAAAGTTGGTGCTTCAGCTTAATTAATTTTAATTTATGGAGTAGGGTGGGTAGCACTTCATGAGTGGGCATATATTTGCTTGGTGATATTACCTCTTAAATACCACTCTGGAGGATGGCAATCTGAATGGCTTTGCGTTGTCACACACAAGTTCTTCACCCAACACAGTAAAAATTAATTTTAATCATATTAATCTGAAGGCCCTCTTGTACTTTTAGAGCAACCATCTTAACCTGCCTAAAAGACCCAAATCAGTGTATGTGTCAGTGTATTTGAGCAGTGTGTTATGACTATGTGCCAATAGACACTGCAGAGACAATTTGTTATTGCCTTGATTACATTTGAATACTACTTGTTCTCCTGAGAGCCTGCTTGGATTGGTTTTATAATATTGCTTATGTTTTATACCAGTGGAAGGAGAAACTTGGTGCTGCTGGTGAGGTTCATGCACCCCCTATCTGCCATTTATTAGACTATGCACAAAATATTGCACTGGGAGTAAGCTTTTTCTGAGCCCTGCGGTATGTGATAATAAATCTCAAAGAATGTCTTTCCAAGCTAACCACAAGTCTTGTGTATCAGGCAGCAGAATCTCGTTTTGTCTGTAGCCTAGTTGTTACTAAACCACATCACACTACCTGGCATGTAAGCTTTCCTGCAAGTTCCAGAGCCACGTGTGATCCCTCATGATTTCCTTGTATCTCAGAAGGATTTATTCTAGATATGGGATAATATGAGATGAGACTGAACTGAGCTGTCTTTTGGATTACAGAGCAGGAGAACATTTGAGAGATGTGTGGGTGGGGAAAGGAGACGTTTGTGTGGTGATTCTGAGCATTGCTGTGCCAAAATGTTTAGCTTCAGAGATGCATGGCAGATCATAACATACACTTAGCATTTGGGTCAGTGGAAGTGCTTGCTTTCTTGCAAAGTGGTAGGGGCTGCTGCTTTGCTTGTCTTTGGCTGCAGCTGATGCTGACATACATCAATGCTGCCCTCTGGGCAGGAGGCTGAAGGCTGTTGCTGTGATTTTGTGCTGAGGGTCAGAACGGGATGAATGAATTGCTCTCTCAAGCTGTGTTTTTTTTTATGTGCACTCTCAATGAGTGATTTTCTTGTTATTGTCCGTTTAATGTTTATGCTTCCATTTGCTTCCTCATTGCATAAATAGCAGCAGATTGAGAGTCAGTGAGCGGAGCTGCCTCACCCATCCTTGTGCTTCCTTCACTCTTAGGAGAGCAAGGAGATTTCACACAGAGCTTTGTGAACTGGGTTTCTGCAACGTGTTGTCAGGAAGAGTCCATAAAATGTGCTTTTAGTGCTGGTTATGAGTGCTTGCATGCAGCCAGGGTGCAGCAGGGCCTGGCTCAGAGGGGCCTTTCCAGCCTGCCAAAGCCAGCTTGGTTCTCGCTGTCCTCAGGAAAGGCACGTAGTGATGGGAATGCCAACTTTTTTCCCCCTAGACCCGTTGCCATATCAGCATGTGTTTATAGCTATGTGTGCATCTCTGTGCCCAAGAGTGGGTTTACTCTTTGTTGTGTGTGGCCTTCCTGGGGAGTGCTCAGGAGGCTGCTCTCTGCTCTCTCTTGTACCGAGGCCTGTAGAAAGTGCTGGGAAGTCTGAAGACCAAAACAAAGTGCACTCAGTAAACAACGGGACTCTTATAATGGTCAGTGCTAATCACCAGGTGCAAAGAATGACAATGAACAAACCAAATTGTGTATTCTGTCAACTCGGAGCAGCAGAAAGCGCTGTAAGCTGGCAATTGTCTTGTTCCAACACACAAAAAGAGATATGCGTACAAAATGAAGGGCAGAGTCATCAGAGACTGATTTTTGGAGACCAGAGAGAAGGAAGAATCTAGAGAAAAGCCCTGGGAGCTTCTCTTTGCACCACTGCATCCACCATAATTGCTGCTCTGGGCAGATGGAACCAAACTCAAGGCTGCATCTGAGTCACTGGAGTATTTGCAGTGTCATAAAATCTTTTCTATTTTGTAGGTGAGAGGTGTGAAACTCTCTGAAATCCTTACATTAACACCAATACATAAGTACAGACTTCAGGCTTTAGCACACTTTCTTTATCAACACAGATTTTTTTCAAACACCTGACTGAAGCAATTCTACTTTGATCTTCATATATTTGGTGTTTTTTTTATTTGCTTGTTTGTTTTTTGATCCAGTAGGAAAACAGTACAAATAGAGTAATAGGAATGATAGGAAAATGAAAACGTAATGGTAAAAATTTGCATTTCTACACCAAGTAAGATGGCATCATCCAAAGATGGGCATTATGCCAGTCCAATCTTTATTGAAATCTCAAGTGTTGCTTTTTGGTTGGCTTGATGTTCTTCTAGAAGCAAAGTACTTCAGGTTGATTTAATCTCCCACCAGATGGCTGTCAGAAACTGAAGAGTCTGCTCAAATATCTTCAGCTGGAAAGACAATGGCTTTTTTCTTTCCCCCTTTCCTTGAGCCCTAGGGGCCTGGAAGTTCTAAAAAAGACCACAGAATACCATTCTGCAGACTACAGTGCAGTTGTGGACTTGTAGAAAAGCATCTGGCAGCCGGGAGAGAGTAGGTATTAAAAGAGAATTAAAAAGGCTAGTACTTCTTTTCTACAACTTTCATCATTAGAATCCTCTGCTGTGGTTTCATCATGTAAACATTTTAATATGTGGTTATCAGTCTGGATTCTCCAGACTTTTTTTGGTCTGCCTTGTTTTAGCTTATCGCTTACAAAATGGAAAAATCCAGCTATGAGGGGAGAGCCTTGGCATGCTTATCTCACTGAGTGTTTTTATAGCTCTATTGGGCTTACGCTCTTTGTGTTGTTTGAATAATAGCATCAGGAAGGCTGAGTTTGTGCCCCCATTTCTGCCTTTCTCCACTCAGAACCTAATGAATGATATTAAGCTCACAGAGGAGGGCAGATCTGAGGACCCAAAGGCAGCGAGTTCACCAGCTTAGGGGACTCTAATTGTTGCAGTTCAAAATGCTATCGTATATCTTCTTACCGCTAATTTGAAGTGGTGGATTTGCTACTGGCCAGTAACAGAATGCTTTGGGTACTGAATAACGGCTTCTTATCTCCAGATTCACAGATGGATTTGTGGATGTCCCATTTCTGATGGTTAGTGTTGAATAGGAAGTTTTGTAAATGATTCTTGGCAGGAGTACTCATTACATTTCTATTGAGATTTATCTCCACAGCTGAGTTTTCCTTTGCTTCCCCCCCCCCCCCACCATATAATTAATTGGGTGACCATCCTATGCAGAAGGAAATGTTTCTATTAAAGATGAAAAGAACTGAGAGTGAAGCCAGCTATACAGCATTAGGTTTTAAGCCAGCTTCACTTTTTTTCAGTAGAAGTGAAAAGAAAAAAAAAAAAAAACAACAAAAAAACAACCCCAAAACCACAAAACAACAACCTGACATATTCCTGGTCTGTGATATTTTCATAAAAGGCATGCTGATAAATATATTGAATTCTCATATCAACCTGTTGAACTGGAAATATTCTTTAAAAAGGAAAAATGGTCTCAGTTTCTAACATTATGTAATGAAAGTGTATCTCTTGCCCCGCTGACAGCAGTAAATATTCCCTGTTGTGCTCTTTATTGCCGTTTTAATGGCAGAACTCCCAAAGCTGACAAGATGCTGCATTTTACATTACAAGAAACTATTCTGAGAGATTCTATTGATTGAAGAGCCCTGTTTGACGAGGTTATTATAATGCATATGTGAATCCATACCCTCTTTAGACAATGCAAGTATTTGGAAGTAAGCAAACCTGCCTGCATGTCATTTAAGTGATGTTTCAAGGCATAGATTATGCATCCATATTTTTTTTTGGCTGAGAAGAAATGTTTTAGCTTGGGAATTTTTACTTGGGAGAATGCTTTCTAAATCCTGGAGGAGTCACTGTGGGCATTCCTGGTTCTAGCAGAAGAGGGGGAACTTCTCAGGCTGTTTTGGAGCCCTGAGTTTTTGAGTGTGTTGCAGTGTTTTGGTTTTCCTTTTCCTTTCCTTTTCCTTTCCTTTTCCTTTCCTTTTCCTTTCCTTTTCCTTCTTTTCTTTTCTTAAAATTTGTGGAGAATTTTCAAAGCAAGGAAAGCCATTGTGCTACTTTTCCTGTGACAATTGCAGCTGTGCAACTCCTCACTGTCTCACAGCCTTCCACAGTGGGGGAGAAAAGAAGTTTGATATCAGGTTCTCTGCAGAGTGTTGCTTACCAATGGTGGTATGCTTTCTATGATCTTATTACTTATTTCTATGTGAATCTTTTTGATAGCCAGTGGTATACTTATTCAAAGGTTAAGTACATTGCCCACAAAAATGAACTACTGTATTTAAAACTAGAACATTAGCTTTATTTTTTAATATTTGTTATCAGTGATGAACATGCTGCTTCAGAGGCCAAATATTTAGTCTGTGCTCACCAGAAAACTCTACTGTGAGTCATGTGGAATTTGCCAATAGGTGGCATGAGTGCATTGCTGAGTTTTGCAGGTGTAAGCTGCAAATGAATGCTTATATTTACATGTCTGTAAATGCTCCAGAAAGCACAGTCTCTCACGTTAGTCTCCACCAGTTCATGTGTAGTAAGGACTGGCTGAAACCTGCAATGCAAATGCTGTATACTGTGGATCATGAAGTATTTTTATTATGGCAATGATATAGAGCAGAGTAAATATGTACGACTGAATGAAAAATAAATGACCTGAAGTCATTCAAGAGGTTGAGGCCTTAAAACTATACTGCAGTATGACAGCTTACAAACAGTAATAATAATAATGTATTGCCATTTTTCTTATCTAATCTTCTTATCAACTAATAAACATACATTAATGTATAGCTACTCTTGCAGGGTCTGACAGTTAAAGCAGTTCATTGTCCCCATCTACCATAGCTGTCAGTGCAACGCTGACCTGAAGCTGCCACTTTCACATTGGCACACCCAGTGATAGGTTAAGAGCATAGAACTAAGAAAATATTTACAACTAACATAAGCAGAAAGAAACACCTGCTTTTCCTTCTTCCTTTAACGTTTTGTTTTGTTTTGTTTTTCCCCAGAAATTTTAGTGTTTACAGGCTGTGATTTATCTAAATATATCTAAATATGAATTATGAGTTGAAGTACAGTTCTGAGCCTGCACAAATTCTCATTTGAAATTCTTCACCCTCTATTATGCAAGCGGTCAATTAGATGATTATAGCTATCTGTCTGCCTTTGAAGCCTACAAATTGATTTGTGGTGTAAGAATGTGGAAGAAGTGTTTGGGAAGTGCCCATATAATGATTTTGATCCTTGCCCAGCTGCTTCATCTCCTCATAGATCAGGTAATTATCTTTCATTGTTGATTACAAATGTGTGATTGGGAAAGGGAGACTCTGAGTTGAAAGAAGTGTGAGGACCTCATAGCCACCTCATGCTTGTCATATTTACAAGCTAGCAACATCCACTCTTCTAAACACATAGAATATCCTACTTGGAATATCAGATAGGACGTAGCTTTTCCCAGTAGTTTCTTAGACAGTATCATAATGGGTAGGCATTTAGGCACTATTTAAGATTTTCTTTTTAAAAACTTTTTTTTTTGTAGGCAGCAAGGTCTAGAATTCTGCTGCTTTGTGTGAGAACCTTCTTATCCATTCTCTGTACTCAGAGTCAAGTCCATCAGTTACTTGCAGGCCTGCTGCAGAGTGGGAGGAATTGGCCTGGGTGAGACTGCTTAAAGCTAAGGTGAGGATCTGTGTTAGTTGTGCCACACACAAGCTGGATTTTTGTGTTCTTAATTGCATTTTCCTATGCCTTTAGTGATGGCCACGACACTGCAGAGGAAAGATGTTGCTTGGATGTTTCCATTCCCTACCCTCCCCTTGTCTCCTTAGCTTAATAGTCAATATATTTTTGACAGCTTATGTGAGTTTGATTTGGGAGGTGTATTTCATATACGCTTATTCCTAGTCTTCGCTTTTGTTCTGTGTTATTTTTTTTGGCCCCGCTAATCACAAAGCAAGGACCCACCACTTATATCCTCACCTCTCTCTTCTGTCTCTGAAAAGAGAACGAGATGCTGCTTTAAACACAGGTGGCAACAGCTCTGTGGGTACTTCTCATCCAAGCAATGCTAATATCAGAGTAGAGGGAACAGAAAGCAATGCCAGTAAGGGATTTAGAAGCATTTCCTTAGCACAGACAAGATTACAGTCTACATGTGATAGAAATAATAGCACTACAAAAGAATATAAAAATGGCTTGCCATCATTTGTCTCAGAGGGATGCTGATTTCTGAAGTGCTGACTTTGACTTTTTCTATTTTTGATTGGTTTAAAATGAGGATCTCGAGAGGTGGTTGTGAACAGGAAATGTTCGTGAAGTTTTTAGACAAAAGAAATCATTAAAAATGTAATAAAACAGAATTGCTGGAAATCATTATTTTGGGCATATTGTCTGTATTTAGTGTTAAGGCTCACAGCCTTTGCTCTCTTACCCCTAAAAGCCTACGCAGTAAGGGGCAAGATAGCAAAGAATTAGGTAATTCTTCTAAGCACTGTTTTCCCTCATTTACCAGTGAGAATGAATATAGATGAGACACAGGGTGGTTCAATTTTGACATATTAAAAATGTATATTTTTAATTGTTCAGTTTCTGTCCTTGGAGAATGTTTCTGGCTGTGCTTTATTTCCTTTTTCATGAGTTGATTTTAGCTGTAAAACATGTGGTTTCCACAGGTAGGAGACTCAAATTGAGAGCTCTGTAATCCATAGAATCCATATTTTCTTCCTCGACAAAGAAGCTAATGTGACTTGAGCTTAAAAAGCGTTAGTTAAATTGTATGCTGACAGCTCTATAATGCTAACATCTGTTTATGCGGAGCCAAAATTTAATATATTCATTGTATGGAGGACTATTCAGATTGGTGGCAAAAATATATTCAGTTTCCTCAGTTAAATACAATTCTTTGTTCTTTGTAGGTGCTGTGCTTTAATCTGGCAGGCATCTCAGCACCATGCAGCTGTTGGCTCACCTCCTGCCTCCTGTGGGTCCGGGGGATACTTAGAAGAAAAATGCAAGAACTCATGGGCTGAGGAAAGGGACTTTCAATAACTGAATTATCTTCTACCTTCAGAATTGAGACCTCAGTGCTATGCTGAGGATTCTATTTGGCTTTATGTGATATGTAAGACATAGAAAGAAATCGAGGACCTTCTGTTTCCCTAGTGAGCACTAAGACTGGAGATCTGGGCATAATGGCAAGCTGCTGCTTTGGAGGATGTCAGTAACCACTTAATTTTTTTGAGCCTTTCCATCAGCTATTTTTTTAATGCGAAATTCATTTTACTTTGTGCCGTAGGGAGTAGCAGTCAGTGTATAAAATATTCCTTTTCCTAAAGATGCTGGAGTTTTGTGCTGATATAATTCACTGGCCCTTTTGCAGTTGGCTTACTTTAGTTGCGTGTAGGCTTGTCTTTAAAACACAGCCAGGTCACTGCCTGTTGCATCAGTGACTTCAGCAGTGGATTTGTGTTTGTCGGTACCACCAGAATCCCTGGCCTATGGGCCAGACCCATTCATCTGGTGGAAAAACACTGACATGAGCCCTATACTGCATGTTTGGCCAGCAAACATTCAAGGCGATATTAAGTTGTATCCAGAAAAATCTATGCCTGGGTGAGAAAACTGGATGCCCAAAGTACTCTCTGACAGTTGTGTTCATTAGAAGGGCGATGTTCGGATGGGGAGCAGCTCCCTGCAGCCAAGCAGAGGCATAACATGACCTGGTGCTTGAAAACAAAGGAAAGCAGGGGTTTTATTTGTCTCAGCTAAACCTCCTGCTGCAAATTTATAGGCTTTTTAACTCGCTGTGCTACTTGTCAGTCTCTGAACAGATGCACAGCCTTCAGGCTCTCGGTGCTTGCCAGCAACTGGCATCCTGCTGGGAGCGGTGGGAGGACTTGCAGTGCGAAGCAGGGCAACCTAATAATAGCACAGGAAAACACTGAAACCAGTGCTTGCACAAAGCAGTGGAGAAGTGTAACCTGTAGTTTGGTTTTTGTTTTTTTTTTCCTTTCCAGCCAGCAGAAGAATGCCTGGTGAAAACCCATGGGCCACTGACTTGAGCACAGCTTGGCAGCAGGATGCTGAGAGCCTTGGCCAGGATAACCAGATGTTTGAATTTCCCCAGTGCTGAAAGGAACCATGGATATGTAAAAATAAACTTCTCTAAGCAGACATGCTTCTCGGGCTGTTCAAAATTTACAGGATCTCATTTGCTGTTTGAGTGAAAACGATATAGAAAAAGTATAGGGAGCATGCATTGCTGTTTTCCTCACTGTTGTAACTGTAGGTTTTGTGGTTCTTTACCTTACAGATTCCTAGGGGTTAGGTTCAACTCAGCTGACCTCTCATATGCCACGTGTGATTTGAATCAATGACTGAGGTGAGGCTAATGGATAGGTTTCTTTCAAACTGAGGGAGAAAATGTCCTAACGTGAACAAGAGGGAAGGTGGGAATTAAAAAAATATAAGCTGGGGAAGAATAACATTGAGATAATGTCTCAAATCCCTCCTGTACTTAATGGTTCTCCAAGAGAGTCACCTTTGTATGGAGACACTCAGAAAAGAATGCTCAAAGTTAATTTCAGACTTTTTAGGAGCTACGATCAGGAGTTGATTAAAATTGATAGGGAAAATAGCCTAAAAAGTTTATAGAGCGAAAAAGTATGTGGTGACCCCACTGTTACTCACATGCACATCTTCCTCCCTTGGGGTGAGGTCTTCTGAGGGTCTCCACCAGCACCCTGCTGCTACTTTCACAAAGAAAACTGGTGCTGCTAACAATATTATCGCAGCTTTCTCTTTGTGCAGGGAATACGGTTTGATTAAAAATATCAATACACTTGTGAGGGGAATAAAAATGATACTCACTTCGGTATTTTCAAGGCCAATTAATTTTTTAATTAACAGAAGTATGCTTGAAAATGTAAAACACTCATTTCTGGAAATTGGTCTGTTTCCAGTTATTGCTGGATTTTTCTGGTAGGCTGTATTTTTTTAAAGTAGAAAATGAAATTTTCATGCAGGAAGATGAATTGTTTAACTTCCGTGGAAGTCTTTAAACTAATTCTTTTGTCTTTGGATTTTGTTGTATTTTATTGTGTTTATATGTGCACGATACCTACTGTTATGATTAAAAGAATATAATAAATTTGCAGTGCATTTTCATTATAGTTTTCAGTGCTTGCTTCAAATTAACTTATAGTTTCCATCCATTTCTTAAGCATTTCTCCTATTCTCCTATTTCTCTCATTTCCAGTGTCGTGTTTACTGAATCATCTTTATGGCGCTGCCATTAAGGATTCATTGTGGTTTACACTGTACATAGAGTTATTCAGGAGTTCATAACTCAGTCTGTTTAATTTCAATCATGCTGAAACTTGGCATATAAATTGTCACTTTGAATGCAAATTGTGTTTGTTTGTTTTTTTCTTCCTTATTTTATTTTCTTATTTTGTTTCTAGTGTCTTCAATTGATTAAGCCTCTTAAAACTGCAGGGATGGAGAAACTCCAAAAGTGTCAAATCTAATAAGCCCGTAGATGACAAGAATCCCCAACCCTGACAAAAGTTTTTAAACTCCAAGCAGTTGAACTCAACACCACGATCTGTGCCCCAGCTTGGACGTTGCCTGTCTGCAGAAATGCCCCTTTTGTTGGCCTGGTAGCTGTCTGTGCTCCAGAAGCGTGCAGGAGTGCACGTCTGAAGGCAGTGGCTCCCATGTCCCTGATGGGCTTGGAGGAGGGCATGTCTGCAGGAATACGCCTATGGAGAAAAGCTTTGCGATGATAATGAGAAGATGGTTTTTCTCATGAAGGCAAGATCTGCTTTCAGTCTCACTTTCTAGGAAGATGAGCTTTATCTTGATGTTTGAGAAAGGTATTTAACTATAAGGCTATACACAGACTGGGATGTTCACTACGTATCTATTCTTGCGACTCTGCACTGTATGTGGGAGTCAGGAGGAGATGGGCAAGTAAAGGGCCTGATGTGATGACCTCATGGTGAGAAGTACAGCACGCAGCTACTTGGAAACACCAAGGGCCGTACAGTTGCCTGCAGTATGCTATTGCTTTTTATTTTATTTTTATAACAACTTAATATGTGTGGATAACCTAGATTTAAAGTGATTGCCAAACTGTTACCTGTGCAGCCAGGAACCTTGACAAACTTCCTTTAAGCTCATTGTACAAAAATGTTCCCAGCTCAAAGAAGAGTGTTGCATATCTCCGCCTGCCAAACATCCTTGGCAAGCCTTCCTTTGAACAATTCTGATTTGCTTCCATTTAATTAAGGAACACTTCCCTGCACTGTGATTATTGTCCTTGCCTGAAGTTGTTCCCATTATAGAGATGAATAAGTATTTCTCATCGTTAGTTACTACCTGCTTGGTAATTTGTTACACCATTGGGGACCTATAACTTGTCGTTGCCTTTTCATCCCTTACTAAGACTGCCTCATCTTGATTTTCTGTTCTTATCTTCCGCATGACTTTTGTTTTGTCCTTTCCACTTAAAAGTTCTTACAACTGCTGTTCTTTCACGGCTATCTCTTCCATCTTTTTTCTTTGTCATGGAATATATTTCCTGTGTTTAGGTAGGAGGTCTCTCTTCATTCTTATACCTTTATCAGGAGCTGTTTGTGCCACACAGACGTGTGAAATGAGGAGCATGAATTATCACAGACGTTCTCTAAGTACAGGAAATAAATCTTATTCTCCCACTTTGTGAATTTTGTATCTGTTTGCATCTGTGTTGCTTTCAGGGAACTTTAGGATGGACGGAATTGGTGATTTGGTAAGTGAATGTGTCCAGTGTGAGTGGACTCCTTTTTTTTTGGATGAAAAAATATCAAAATCAGCACTTGATTTCCATGACTCTTTACCATTAGGAATAGCAAAGAGAATAGGGGACTTCTGCATTGGCTGCCCTGTGTTTTCCTTTTGTAAACTATCAGTAACCGATTGCTGCTTTCAATAGATAAATAATTCACAAAGAAAACAGCAGGTTTTGTTCATCTCCAAATCAATGCCTTTCTGGCTTTCACCGTACTGATTAACACAAAGTAATTGCTATTGCACATGCCATACACTTCTTTGAATTTCACAAGCACTGGGCTAATTGTTATCCAAGAATGATCCACATCAGCCACCTTTTTGGTCACCGGTGCTCTAAATTACTTGCATACCACATAGCTCTGTCTCCATGTAAGATTATGAGGGTAATGTATCCTGAGTATGCCTCTCCAATTGCACTACTTCATCCAAAGCAAACTGTTAGCATGGCATTCCCAGCTGCTCTCAGTATGTTGCCATAAATGATATATGAGGATGACATTCTCTGCTTTTGAGAACGATGCCACTTGAGTACCGCTGAGCTTGTTTCAGTGTCACTTTGAAAACTATGGAGGTATTACAGAATTGGTGAAATGGTTGAAACACAAATAAAACTTAAAAGCAAGATATTCCCAGCAGCTGTTTCTATTCGCACTGGGTTTGAGTGTTTGAATGTGGATACTCCGGTATTTCAGTTGTATGTGCATAAACAAAATATAACTCATTTTAAGTGTGAATATATTACTTCAGACAGGAAGGACAAAAGTAAAAAATTGAATGAATGTGTTTGGTGCTGTGAACCATTCTACGCCAGAGACAAGCAAAAAGAGCGGGTTCCTGGATGCGTAGATCTTCACTGAGACAAAAAACAGTCGCGCTACATGACTGGGCATGCTTTCTTTGCAGCACTTTTTCGAGTCTCATAGTTCTGAAGTAATGCAAAAAACTAACGGGAAAGTATAGCTGTGAATCCTATGAAATCAGAAAAAAAAAAATTGTCTGAGCATCCTTAAGTATTCTTATGAAACTGAAGTTTGATTTGAAATCTCTGAGCTCGCTTCTCATCGTGGAGTTAAGGAGGACACTGGGTTTGCAAGCCTGTATCTTGGAAAATCAGACATTTCCATTTTCAGTTAAAGTTTTCCATTTTGAGCCTGGCTCCTTTTGGGAATGGGCTACTTGCTAAGAACATATGCTACCAGATTGCAGTGCTACAATGGCACTTTGAAGTATAATTTATATTTTTTTGAATAGAAATGTCCCTGGAAGAGAGAGACTAGTGGTTCCTTTGTCCTCTGGATACAGCAGTTTCGTTAGTGCGAAAAATTTCTGTTCACTCAGACACTAAGGAAACATTATTTTACATGGAAATAGTGATTATGCAAAGTAATATTCCCTGTTGTTTTCACTGAGGCAAAAAGATTAACATTAGGAAAAAAAAAAAGGGGGGGGGGACCATAAGAGGAGAATAATAAAATTAATATTTTCACAATTTATTTATTTGAAGAAATTGCTTTTTAAAATATTTTATTTTACTTTATTTTATTTTCCCTGTGAGAGATTAGTCTGATCTCCTCTGAGTTCTAGCAGGTTCTTATCAGTGAGAAAACCATGGGTGCAATCACAAGAGTCCCAGAGTCCCTTCAGATAAGTAATTTTAAAATGAATCTGCCCATCATCCACACTGTGCTGTGGTTAATCGTTGTGGGGGGCTCTTGGAGTGAGCTGGTTTCTTTTTGGCCAGAACTAAACAGAAAGATATGCTCCGGAGAACACTGCTTTTAAGCACAGAATTACCTCGTGGGTGCTTACTGGCCTGATGAAGAGAATGAGCATTTTTGCTGTTCATAAACTAAACTGAACTCTTGGTGTTTTGAATTTAAAAAAAAAAAAAAAAAAGAAAAAGATTTATTATTGATCATCTTGTAAAAAGAATGTGGTGACAAAGATGGTATCAAAAAATGAGATGTGAAGATCGGGTGCTTTGTTCATTGCTCTGTCACTGTGTTGCGTCCTGCATTTCTTCATTGCTTTATGAAACATAATTTGCCTTGAAATACTACAATTTTTATGTCTAAAATCATATTTCTGGTAGTGATGCTCATGGATTTCCAGACAGCAGGAATGTAATGTTTTCTTGAAGGCTGAAATGTATTTTGGTCATATTTAGGTCTTTACAAGAAAAGCTTTTGTATAGCTTAAAACTTAATGGTGTTATGGTCAGACTTGTTAAAATCTTTACAGTATATGGATAAGGTCCTGCGCCTCTTATTAATGTCTCCTAAAGAGAATAAAGATTAGAACTCACTGTTCTGAGTCTAATGAATAGTCTGGTTGACAAAAATGATGGTATTGTTTCAACTACAAAATTGCAAAATATGAACCAAATCAATATATATTTTGTAATATAAAATTGGGTAAGAGATCTTGAGTGTAGTGTTTCCATATAATTTATTGCTTTGGTTTTGTGGTTGTTAGAATGCCTTATTTTTGTTGTTCCTAATTTTAGCCCAAGTTTAATTACTTAATCCTCACTTTACTAATGATTCTGTGTAAAGTCTAAACACACTTCAAATGTTACTGTGAGCTTTTTGATACTATGCAGAATTTAAACATTTTTCCAGGTGACGTCACGAAAAAATTGGGTCTGAAGTGAATCTGTGGCAAGGGAACTAAACTTTTTAGATACTGTTGATGTTCTTCCTCAGTGTTTTTGTTGCAAAGCCACAACTAAAACTCCATGCTTTCACGTGCTCTCTTAGGAAAATTTCCTTTCATCTGAATTTTGTGGTATCATTTCAGCCTAAATATTTAATAATTATTTCCATATAATTTCAGTTTACTTCTTGTGAACTATCAGGTTACTTCATTTTCCTTCTTTGAAAATCAAGCACCAAACTATTGTTTATATGAAAGCTATGCTAAACAAAGAGTAGAGAGAAGAGTGGAGAGTTGAATACCCCATTAATCTGTGGTTATCTTTAAATGTAGCACTTCACCTGAAATCAGTAGAATGACATCAGCTGACTTTTACCCAGCATAAATCTCAGTTATAATGAGAACTGGAGTTTGGTTTCATGCTGCTTTTAATCAGAGCTCAAGTCTGCTTTTTTTTTCTTAGCTAGTCCCTGCTAGGGATGGATTAGTAAATCAAAAATGTTGTGGGATTTTTATTTTTTATTGATGGTCTACTGGAATAATAATCCATTGCATACCTAATAAAGCCCTTCAAACTGAGTGATTCCTGTATCAATTTTACGTCTTGCAAATTCAATGGAACCTTACAAAGACATCTAATCAGAATTTAAAGATTTCACAGTGATGTAAGTCTATAGCATCCTTCACTATTACTTATCCTCAGTATCAAAAATTTAAACTTTAGCACACATTGATCAAGAAATAGGTTTTGTTCTATGAGTTATCCCTTGAGTTTCTTGTTAGATTTGACCAATCCACAGTCAGTAATCTGGGATGTGAACTTATGCTGTATTTTATAATGAAACAAGGTGCAAGTTATTTCTCCTTTTATTACAGTCAGATTTTTAAATCTCCACAATAAGCATTTGCAGGAAAGAGAGAAGAGCTAGAAGAGCTATTCAATAGTATGCTTGTATCTTTGTGTCAATCCTTACATGAAAAAGAGTTAAATCCTCTGCCACAATTGATTGATTTTCCTGATTCCTAGAACCAACCAGAGCTTTGCAGACTCTTCTCAGTGAATAATTCACATCCAATGAGTGAAAAACCCAACGAAGCTAAACCAAAATGTGGAAATATCTGTCTTAAGACTCATCTTTTGGGTACAACTATTATAAAGCCATTTGGAAAAAGAAGCTCATACATACAAATCAATGTTGCCATGCAACAAGTGCTAAAGAAAGAACTGCAAGATTTAAGCCTTAATTAATTTTCCATAGCAGCTGGGAATGTTCTGGAATGAGGAAATTCAGGAGAACTGATGTTAATTAAACTCCATTTCCTACAAATCTATGTGCTAGTAGTTGATTGATAAAACTCAACTGATGCTTTTCACTATCATAACATTTTGTGTGTGCTCTCCCATGGAACTTCCTTAACGCCCCGTAAGATGTGATTGCAGACTTTAAGCTGAACACTTGTACTATCAATTGCACAACTGCTTCTTTCCTCTAAATTTCTAGGAGTATAGTCATCTCCAAGCTCTTCGTCACATCTACTCAATATCTTGCCATGACACTGGTGGCCTGATGCCACGGGAAATTACTGGGCTCTTCAATATGGTTGAAACTTAAACCGGCACTTAGTGCTGATGTCGGTAAGAGAACATAACTGGATGCAGATTTCTAAATGCTGATGTCACATCAGCAAATCTGTTGGTGACATTTGCTATTTAGGTGACAGAATCGTCAGTTTCTGGGTGTTATGAGAACTAATCTGCTGGGCTGTGATTGGTTGGAGAGAATTTGATATTGTAGCAAAGAGATTTTGAAAGATGCAAATTATCCTTGTCCCTTCATCTTCTTTGTGATTCAATTGCCAATAGGTAATGCTTGATGTATCCATTGGGCAGAAGATAAACAAAACAAAGTCTGTTGGTAGAAGTCTGAAATATTGTGGTAAGTGATCATAAAAGCATGGAAGTATAAACATGAAGAGCTTTCATTCAACTCTGAATTCCAAGCTTCTCCAAATCCTACAGTTGGAAGCTGGATCACACATGACCAGGATGGTGGTCTTGTTTCAGCCAGGAAATGGGTGCACTGTACGTAATGGATTATTGGATGGCATTCAGTAGGAAATTTAGTAGGAAATATTGCAATTAGATCACACCGTCCTGTGTCATGTTATTTTACTCACTGGAGAAAATAATCCTTGCCTCACAGAATATAAATCACTGAGAAGAGGTAAGTTCTCTCTGAGATGCTGAAATGATTGTTAATTTTTGAGTGCTTCTCAAATGATCCATGGAATAGATGAGCATAAAGGTTAGTGAAGTTATGCTCTATGACTGATGGAAAGGGCAGGTTTCTAGTCTAGCAGGTGCTGAAGCAAGTGGAAACATCCCATTTCAGAAGTTGGCACAATTATGGATTAGGCAGGATTAGAGAACATTCTGCTCATTTCTCTTTCCTGCCCCACTGCAACTGCTTTTGCCAATTGTTATAAAAGCTCACTGGTTTCAAGTGACTGGCGGAAGTGTCTCTGAATTCAGATAGCAGTGGATAGAGCCTCCTTGAGTCAATGTCACTTTTGACTTACACTACAACTTTAAGCCCTGGAAGTAGAGCTTGTATTTTTGCATGGATTTCTGTTTGTTGTTGCCAAACATGACTCTTACTTGCTGTAAAAGGGTGGAAGCTGTGTTTCCTTATCTTACGCTACAGGAAACAATACTAGCCCTGATAGCACACCTGCTGACAGTGCTATCTTTTTCTGTATCAAATTTTGTCCATCATATTTACAGTAAAAAAATATAGTGCTTGCTGCTTTGTTGGCTGTAACTTGAGAGGAAATTTGAACAATAATCACCCATGGTAGTATTCACCTGGATATGATTCAAAGCATAAACTTCAGAGATTAATAGATAACATAAAATTACAGATCAATGTGGCAAAGGATCATTCTAATGTACCCGTAATCGTTTTCTCATCCAGTGGTTGTGCTCTCTCCCCTGTATATTGGTAGGGCTGCTTATCTTGTGGCACCGTGGCAACTCTGAATGCTTTATCACCTCCGTTAAAAGTGGAGTCAATTACAACTCTGGATTAAAATAGTGAGCGCAGTTCAGGGAGTAAAAAAGATATGCTGTGATGTGTTTTCTGAAATTGCTAGCAAGGCCTAGCTGATGAGTCGTAACTCAGATCTTAATGAAATTAATAGAGTGGCTTTGGAATAGATCCCACCTTGAGGTGGAGGAGGATGCAAACTCTTGTAGTACTGAGAACTCAGATCAGTAACAAAAGGGGACTACATCATGGGTATTTGCATGAGACAGGTTGAAATACCTGTGTAATCACATACAGACAAGAAACCACAGTTGATAGATGGTGCACTTTTTTTCCCATTTGTGGAGACAGAAAAGATCTGAGTGCAGCTCTCCTGGTTCAGGTTTATTTTGCTGCTTTCTTGCAAACCTTCTCTATGCTGACTTACCAAGTTAGCAACAGGAGCTGAAGCCAGTGCTGTTGGGTGATATGCACAAAGCCCCCAGGCATTTCCTCGTGGCATGGACATGGCTTAAAATCAAGAATAATAAGAAGGACACTGCACCAAATACATCAGAGGAAGATATATGTCAGAGGACACGTGATTTCTTTAAAAAATGTTGCCCTGAATTGTTTGTTTGTTCTGATGCTTCCATTTTCTAATTTTAATTGGTTGTAATAGCAAGTTTCTCCCCTTCATGGTGAAGATTTAGAAATTACAAACTACTTATGTCTTTTCCAGAATGAGATTAAGAATAGAATTAACCGTTATTAAAAATACTTATGCAAATCTAGAAAATAGCTATTTCCTATATCATTTTTATTTTTCAGACCTGGCAGTATTTGCTGGCCTGAGCAATTGCCATTGTATTTTATTGGATGTCATAGATATAAATTTAGTATCATTTTTTTTCCATGTTGCCTGTCAAATGACCCTACTTGTCTTTCTGAAAATAATGCAGATCAATTTTTGACATTTGGTGTTGATCTGCATTTCAGTATCATGGGTATTTTGGTGGAGCTTGGAAAAAACTAGGATCATATGTGGTGCAGAGAGGTGAGTTGGCAGAACCTCAAGGTAATTAGGCAGCAATGAAGAGATCAGTTTTTCCTTCTAAAATGTTGTCTGGTATGGATCTGAGAAAGAAGGCTGTTATCTCTGCAATTCACCCAAGAAGATTTGGCGAACTAATTATTACTGGACAGCCATTGGCTGCTTCTCATCCCATAGCAGGTGTAGAGCTGACAATAAGGCTAAATGGGCTTCACAGTTATGATTCATTCTGGGCTAAGTTTTGCTCTCTCAAAATTCAGAAGGGGTTCTAACAGTGAAGTGGAAGGAGGGCTGGAGCTTTTAAGTCGCAGCTGCATCAGTGCAAGATGCAGAGTACTTTTAATTGTTCTACATGTTGCACCCACTGAGTGGAACTTTGGAGGAAGATTGGGAATCGAGTTTCTTCTTGTGGGAGACAAAGAGATATCACACAATTTTCAGAACCAAATTTTAGAATTCTGACTTCTTAATGTCACATGTATTACAACACTCAATTACTAGTTTTGCTGTTTTATTATATCATCCATTTTGCTTTCTTATAGTAAAAAATCATACATATCAGTCCAGGATTTCATTGTAATTATTTTCTATCTACCTGCAGCCTAATTTCACTACTTTGTCTTATCTGGTTGCTACCATTTTAGACATCTGAATGCCATTGGATTGCAGGATCTCACATGTATTACCTTTTTAAAGATAAATTCTGACTTGTAAATGTACAGATAAAATAGAGCACGACCTACAAGAGGAAGAGTTTTGAGACTATAGAGTTACTGCAGTTGGACTGTCTTGTTGGCAAGTCTTGACATTTTGATTTGATGTGTGGAAGTAGAATGGGTTTTTAATACAGTTAGGATCTTATCCATTAGATTTCTTTGCAGAAAAAGTCTCACTTCTGTTTGTTACGACATTTGAAATCTTCTGAGTCAGACTGCATTTTCAGAAATTTTCTGCTCTATGACTGTTCTGATGGTGGAAAAAAGTTAGCTTTTGCCATGATATTTTATGGCAATATGTGCACAGATCCTTTCTGAACTTTGATTTGAGTCAAAGGAAGAAACCTTGCACCAACATTTTTCCATACCAATACTTTCAATTTCATCGGAAAGTTCAAGAAGATATATTCAGTGGAACTGAGTTCCTGAGGATTTTAAAACAGTTTTGAGATCATTAAGGCATCACATTAACATTCTTGTTAAAAAAAAAAAAGAAAAAAAAGAGCACTGCAATGCTTTAGCTCAGCGTGTTAGGAGCATCTGATCTTTGTGCAGTGCTTCCTTCTAGGGACTAAGCAAAAGAATGGGTGAAAATTGGACCGTGTTCAGATTTATATGATGTGTTCACAGCTCTAGATTGAGTTGGGACTACAGTTGGGGTCAAAGCGATGGCTCCACACCTTTCCCTTTTCTGAGGCCAGAGTTGCTGGGATGGCAGCTGAGTGGCAAAGCCCATTGACCATGATCTGTATGTATATACAGGAAGGCATGGGTCCTTTTTTACATTTGTGCACAAGGACCTCGGCCCAAATGTGTCTTTTGTCATTGAGTTTGCTGCATGGCATTAAATGATGAGTTAATTTAGGGAAATCCTGTGGCCTGTGCTGTGCTGGAGGTCAGGTTTTCTGACAAGTCATTGCTTTTGCTCTGTAATATATAATGGATGATGTGTCCTAGAGTACCAACATAAACAGAGTGCAAACCATGAATAAGCCTAATACAAAAATTCTCTTCATTTTTCCCCAAAGCAACTTAATTTCTTAAATTTGTAGAATCTCTGAATAGTATCAAAGAGACTGCAAAGTCTGTTGCACATGACTGAGCTACTGCTCTTCTTGTATTTCCCATAAAATTACTAAACTATACCCAAGAGTTGCATTTAATGTTATGATTTCTTTCCTCCCTGAAAAGATTTTATGATATGTAGCTTAATAGAAAAACATTGTCGAGATAGGCTTTTTTTTTTCCCTTGAATGTTTTTGGACTGAAGCTTCTGTCCCAAAGGAAGGGATTTATAAAGCCCAATAATCTCACTTCATTCCAATGTTTAATTAATTTTTATTTCAGTTGCTCAATTTGGGGAACATAAAGTGTTTTGTAGGAAGAAATGGAAAATAGGAGCATTGTGAATTCTGCTTTAAAAAAAAAAGAAAGTCATGAAAACAAGCCTCGAAGGAGAGCACTGCCTCCATTCAGAACCAACTCTTTTTGTTCAAGTTCTCCCTGCTCATGGTTTGGTTTGTTGTTTGCTTGTTGGTTTTGTTTCTCTCTGATAAATGTGTGTAGTCTACATTCTTTTCAGGACTTCTGGACCTCATAGAGCAAGCTGCAGCAAAGTCAGTGTGCTTTGGCTGCAGCTGGCTGGAACCTGAATTCTGTTATTAGCGAAAGACATTATTCACTGCTTTTGCCAAACCAGAGAAGCAGAGGGTGAAATAAAAGTAGCAGAAAAATACTTCTTACATATAAATTGCTGTTCTGAGTGGTCTGTATGGAAAGGCCAGAAGAGAGAAAGTTTTAAGTTGCCTTCCTCCCACCCCCCCTCAGCTGTTAACCTTTCAGTCCCTTAATGTCTACCGACTGTGCAGGCGATGGGCAGGATGCTGTAGGATGCTGTAGGATGCAGTGGTAATTGCAGTCTTAGTACAGAAAAAGAGCCATTCACCTCACTTAGGGAAAATAGAGTTTGTTCCTGATCGTGCAGCTTTATATGTGAACTCGTGTCTCAGATTACAAACTCAGAGACAAAGATAAAAAGCAGATGCTCTTTAGCTGATGTGTCCTTTTAATCTTTTGGAGATGCAGTTACATTTAGTACATGTTGTGAAGATAATGAAATTTTCCATGTTGAACATACATAATCAAAACAGAAAATCCCTAGATAAAATTAAATTTTAAGGAATGGCAAAAAGACAACCCTTTGTTTCTGTCTTCTTGTAGCTGTGCTGCTTTATGATCTGAGAACCTACAAAACCCTCACAGCTGATGGGGTTTGATACCAACTTTAACGAGACTAATGATGGACAGCGGTGGTACTGTGGTTGTTCTGTGCCTTTTTTCTTATTGAGTCCACCAGGGAATACCAGGTGGGCTTATCACCTTTGTAGAGTCATGCTGAAGTTTATTGTAGGGAAAACAAATGCTTGCTGGCAGTATCCATGTTTCCTAACCAGAACTGTGAATTTCTTTCTCTGGTTTGGTGATAGGAGGAATGTGGGTGAGAGCCAGGTAGGAAAGACGAAGCAGTTCTTTATGCTTTGTGCAGGGCTTCTCTGACATTTTCTGATATTCCTTGTTTCATTTCTGGCTCTGCTCTACCTTTGTCTCTTGATTACAGCCTCCTTTTCTGTGGGAAAGCTTTAAGCCACAATTTGAAATGATTAATGCATTCAGAGTAGAACGGTATATTTCACTGAATGCCCTGAAACTTCGACTTGGAAATATTATTCTTGAGGCAATAATTGCAAGAACTGGAGTGGTGTGAAGAGAACAAAGCAGGTTACCCAGGTAGAAATTTGACTTTCCCTGGGAAAAGAATGAAGCAAAATCTATCCAAACACCTGTGAATCCTCCTGGTATAACTTCTTCTTCTCAGTGGGAAGAGTGTCTTAAGTACGATCCCTGGAATCGATGAGCACTGTCAGTGCATGTACAGCATCACTGCTGTGAGGAAGGAATTGTACAAATGGGCTGATGTAACTTTGGTGTGGGAATATAGAAATTGTCATTAAGGGCTGTGGTAAATGGTTTGTGAGTTACAGCACAACAGAAGTCGCATTTGGCAGAATTATGAACTATGGATGAGCATATACAGGTGGGACCCAGCAATCCATCAGTAAGACATGTTTCCTAATCCCTAATGCCAGGAGGCCTGGCATTATGCAGCTAATAAAAGGAGAGACAAGGGTATGCGAGTGCACGCCTCGCAGAGGGTACTGTGCATGTATACAATTAATGACGCTGGTGAATTATGGAGCAATGACAAACAACACCACTATCACAAAGGAGACCGGAGGGTTCATTCTGGGCAGATAAAATAAATTATGTGCTCATACACGACTCCTTAGATCTTCTTAGCCAATGGCCTCAGGCAATTAAATGAGCCAGAAATTGAGCTCTCCACAAGCATTTAAATAGCAACTGTTCACATGCATGCACAAGCAATTATGTCGTATTGAAATAAGAAAAGAAAATTGAATATAAACTCTGTTGGATAGGGAATAAAATGGAATTACTCTTTCTTGGTTGGTCAGGAACTTTGGTAAGCACAATTCCAGGGCTCAGCTGAAAAACTAACTTTGAAAAAAGAATAAAATCACCTGAGAGCTGTATATTTAAATGTGTTGAGGAATAACATAATATCTGACTTGCAGATGTGGAAAAATATTTTCATTACTCTTGCTCATTTTATTTTATTTTCTCTTGGAGAATTTCCATCTGCAGTCCTGTTGATTTCCTGGGATGATCAAAGACAAAGTGTTCATATGTGCATCTGCACTGTGTGTGTATATATATATATATATATATGAATATATCTCTACATCTATAGAATTCATATATAGATATACAGTGCATATCTTTGGGAAATCCTTTGAAATGATAATCTTTCACACAGATGTAAGGTAGTATAATGAGTTCTACAACAAATTGCATAATAAAATATGAATGCAATGCTGATATAAATATTGCTCATTTCAAAAAATAAATTTTTATCTAATTACCAATAAGACACCCTATGATTTTAAGCAGACCCATACTTTAACAAACCTAGAATTACTATGGTTTCTGTGTGCAATGAATGTATGGGTGACATAATTGGACATAACCGGATGAATTACTGAATAATTTCAGTAGTAGAAAACATCAAGGCACATACTTAACTGAGGTCACTTCTAAGTGTAAAGGTTGACTCCATTCCTTAACTAATTTGAAGTGCTGAGACAACTTCAATGATATCTTGCCAATGTTCTTTTAATTTCTTATCTGGTTTTGATGAAATAAAGACTTCTAGAAGATCCCTGTGAACTTGATATTGAAAAATATTAGTGCAAATATTTTTATAAGCCTTTTTTCTCTCCAGTCTCCTTCTTTTAATTGCTTATTTTTTGCTGTAGGCCCATTGGCTAGCATGCATGGAATCAAATTTCATTAGTAGGAAGAAATTTGGAGAATTAGATTAGTTTATGAAGTTAGGCAGGTTCACAAAGTTTAACGCGTTGGACTACAAATCCAAAAGCCAGACTTCTGGTGATGGTCACATTCCTCCTACTTCCTGGGCCTGGTCTCTCAAATACTTTGAGAGTTTTGGATTTTTGCTGCGAAAGAAGTCATTGCACGCTGGGTAGAGCAAAGTCTCAAGGAAGTATTTCCATGGTGAAATCTAAGTGAATGTAGAAACAATGCAGGGAATGCCAAAGAGTTATATACTGAGCACAACATTAGAAGTTTGCTTGAAATTCACTGCTTTGTAGTTGGTTCCTTTATTCTCATTGGGATTTTTGTTCATAATCATGCTGACAGTGGTGAGGTACTCTTAATGAATTCAAGTACACAACGTGCGGGAGTAGTGTGTGCTGTTCACATTAACTCAATCTACAAATGTCTATTTGTTATTATGAGTTTGTATTGCAGGTGTTCCAAACAAAGGCACATGCATACAGTGTTCTTTCATTCAGAGTTTACTTTTAGATCTTGTTTTGACGATTTTCCCTTCATCTAAAGTAAGGCTATCAACAGGAAGTGCATTTATGCTTGTTATGAATAAAAGAGAGAGATTAAAGCTTTTCATCTACCTGTTTATTAAAGCAGTACATAAAGATTTGAAATGTTAAAAGCAAAATATCTTGAGGATACTTTTTAACTTTTGTTGGTTTTTTTTTAAGAAAAAAATGTATTTATAAATTGAGCCACTTTTAGACTTTGAACTTAGACATAAAATGGCAGATTGTTGTTCTGTTTCAAATTTCTCCATTTAGCCACAGTGAAACCTCTCTCTGTAATGCTATTGATGTTTTGCATCATCACCAAAACACTGCAGTTAGAGCTGTGCTGACACGTCTGTTCACTAGCCTCTTATTTTCCGGAAATTTTAATCCAGTGGTGGCATTTTTAATAGCGTGCAATTAAGAGTTAATCAGCAGCATTCTGTGTGAGGAGTGCTGACATTCAGAAATGTAAGCAAATATATGGCGTATTTTGCTCTGTTAACATGTGAACTTCTTTGGTGGGAATAGCAGCTTTGACTTGCCAACTACAGAATTAATAAATACATTTAATATATGTTTCAAGATATGCAAAATGGCAGAAAACATTCTATTAACCATCTGATTTTCAGAGCTACCGTGTTCCAAGAATTTGCCAATTGCAAACAAGTTGGTATTGGGGTGCTTAAACTTCAGTGGTTTTACTTGTTGAGGTTCATTTAATCAGAACAGTCATCAGATGCTCTTTCTTGCTGGTGGTTCCCTCCCCATTCGTGTACTTTGAAACCATGACATGATATTGCTAAGATGAAACCTAGAGCAAGATTTGCTGCCAGTATGTTTCCATTCAGTGACCTTAAAACAATTTAAAACAGCAGTGCCTGCCATTACACAATGCAGTATGCTGTGTTCCTGGGGAGGAACATTGCATCCTTCGAGTCCAGCACTATAAAAACGAGCTCACAAGTACACTCATGACAGTATAGAGAATCCTCCTGCATGTCATCCCTTTTATTTTCCTGCCACAAAAATAAAGGACAAGACTTAAATCCAACTGAACTGTAATGTTAAAGCTGAGCAACTGTCGTTTTCTCTTTGGCTGTCTTCCCTGTAGAGTTTCTAAGACATGAAGCAAACCAAAGGCCACCATGCGGGAAGCATACGGAGTCTGAGGCCTCCCTTTATACCTACTTCAGTTACTGAAGTTGAAAAACACCCTAATTCCATTCAATTACCTTCACTGCAATGCTATTTCTGAACTGCCATACATATGCATGGTTTGCTGTTCTGTGTGACCCTGCAAAGTTCAGCAGAGCTCCAGGAACCATTATGAAAGGAGAGAAATGATTCTACATGGCAAGCAGTGTTACTTTTTAATTAGTTTTTTGGTTTCAGCAGCTTTCTTTTTTTTTTCTTTTTTCTTTTTTTTCTTTTTTTGCTATGCCTCATTCCCTCATTTTTCTCACTGAGAAGAAGAACTTCTTTGTCTTGTTATGATCAAAGGGGAGAGTAGGATGTCTGATAATACCAGGATTTTCACTGTGTGACAAAATTAGTAGAGGTGAGGAAGAAAAAGAGTGACTTGAAAAAATGTTTTTATTTTAAGGAATAGAGTTTATTTCAGGAACACGTTGGTATGCATTTGGATTAAGAAGTTGAGCTCTCTGAAATCACACCATTGTGTTTTTGAGCCATAGGAGTTTGTACTTGTTCTTTCACAGCCATCTATTTACATGGTTTTCGTCTTTCTTCTTCAACTGCAGCATTTGTCAGAGTAGTTACTTCAGTTTCCATCGTTTTTGCTCCGAATTCATGAGTATAAAGCAGAGAGAAAAATCAGGGAAATGGTCAAGTAGAGGTGGCAAATCTTATCCATGAGAGTAGGAAGCATTAACGAGACATGGAAGTGATTTTTCTGCTCTACCAATGAAGGATTCATTTCAGTAGGAAGGAGGCAAAGATTTACACCACCTACTTTGGAAGCTGGGACTTACTGCCTTTAATTGCAGAATGAGAGCACCTGACATAGATTTTCCCCAGATTACAGTTTACAGAGCTGAGCTCTGCAGCTGATGCTGATTGTGGTGATAAAAGAGGGTGAGGTGAAACTCCTACTGCTTTCTTACAGTGCAAAGAGATGCTGGGTCACTTCAGAGCTGCAGCTGATTTTAGATACGTAGTAAGTAAAAACTGTTTTCCTACTTCTTTACAAAAGATTTGCTTTGTGCTCCTTTATTTGAGAGGCCTAAGAAAAGGAATGTAGAGTGTTATTTTATTTTTTTTTGTAATCTTTTTATGAAGATTAAAGAAGTCATTTTTTTATACAGAAGGCAACATTTGGGATTTCATATCTTCCTAACTGTCTTTTATCAAAAATACCAAAGCATGCGCTTTGTTGTTGATTTTCCCCTTGTGTACAACAGAGCTTCCAACTGCTTAAGTCTCTTGGGGAACCAGAATTATTTGTATGCACAGATAATTCAGCTATTCAGTTCAGCTGTCTACGAATTACATGTTTTCTGCACATTTTGTGATAAATTTTATTTGGTGGTAGCATCCATCTTTTAAATGCCTAATATATGTGGAGCTTTGGGCTGTTGTTTATACTTACGCTTAAAATTTTATTGTGAAATCCATACGTGTGTTCTTAAACGTGTAATGCAATTTGTTGTGTGTGCTGTGCAGAGTCTGCGTTCCTGAATTAGGCTTACATTTAAACTGGTAATGTGAAATGCTGCTCCAGAGTCAACTTTATGTTTTTTATATATATATATTTTAATTATCATTATGAAATAAGAAGGGTTTCTTAATAAATTGTGGAGCCATTATCTCCTGGAATTAATGATATGAGAATCTAATGAGGAACAAGTTTTTGTACGTTGTTTCAGATTGCAACAAAGTGTTGTGCTTTTAGCTGAGGTGTTAAGGGCCACTTGCTTAGCTTAGTGAAGCAGGTATGTAATTAAACACGCCACTCGTTAATGTGCTGCAGTTACCACTTCTTGCCATGGAGGGGTCAAAGTGAGGGATGTGATGTGGTAGACTGAGACTCTGCTAAGGTTTAACTGAACAGCTCTCACTGGGGAGGGAAGGGGCTGTGGGCCCTTAGTGCTGCTTCTGTGGATCACTGCTCTGTAAGTTGATATTGATGCAAATGTCAAACCATTAATAAAAATAATGATAAATGCTGTTTTTCATGATTTACCAAAAGACTGTAGTGTTGCTACTGATGCCACTTAAATCTAGCTTAAGTTTGTTTTCTGCTTCTTGAATGTAATTCTGAAATTCAGAGATGCTCTCTGTTTTCTGGTAAGGTATATAAACAATTGTGTTGTGTTAATTCTTTATGCTTAAAAATATAGCTGCTTTTTTTTTTCTTTTTTTCCCAGAAATTTTCCTTTTAGAAGGAAATCAATTTGATTTTGTTTGAATGTTTTTCAAAAGGCTTCTTTAAAATCAGTTTGCAAAAAATTCTTTAGCAATGACCAGTAGCTCTTAAAAAGATGGGGGGTGTGTGTGCATGTGTATATATATATATATTTTTTTGCAGAGCGATGGAAAATCATCCCACTCCAATCCTAAACCGATCAAAGCATTATGATAGCTGGAAAATGTGATCAACAGACAAAACAAAGCCTGTTTAGCAAACAACTCCCCTCCAAATGTGTAAAAATAAAAATCCTATTGGTTTTAAGCAAATATAGGCTGCAGTTTAAGCAACTTTTCTATTTTGTAGGCATTGATGCTATAAATTTATGTCTCTTTATAGTGGAGGAAAAAATGACTCTTCCACTGTTGAGGTAAGAAACAATAGATAAACATACTGAAGATGGCTTTCTCTTAGAGAAGAATGTGCTTTTGGAAACATATTGCTAGTGTAGGTGTAAAGAGAAGAGGAAAACCTGCTAAGCGTTCAGTAAGCTCAAAATGCTGTCTGCTTGATAAGCTGCGGCAATTTGATATTTTTTTAATTAAATGTATTTTCTTAGGTGCTTCATGCTTCAAAGATACTTACAGTACAACATATTTCTAGTTTCAGTTGTCTAATTGCCTCTGCATTTTTTCTTCTAGAGAAGTCTTCATTAAAGGCAACTGATTTTGCAGTTGATACCTTATGATTTGTTATAATGCGAGTAACATTTAGCGCATCTTGTAGACTGCCTGAAGAATTCCCATCAGTTTCCTAGCAAATGTCATCTCACTTCTGAATTGAGTGAAACACTGTCTTCCTTTTGCTTTCCTGCAATTTGTCATGCTTCATACTTGGCTAGAGCTGCCAATTTTCATTGTCCTCACTGACAACGGCTGTCAGCGTGCCATTTATGTCTTCAAAACTCTTGATGGCAGCATCCCCTAAGTTACAGGATTGAAATGCAACTTGAGCAACTCTGAGCTTTATATCTGTGTGACTTCTTGCTATATTATGATCAGGAACACCACAATATCTCTTAATTTCTCCGTAAAGGAGGAACACATCTGGATGTAACAAAGTGGTCAGCGGGTCTGATAAAGCCATCAATATCTCCTGACTGCTTTGAAGAACTTGTGTTGACAGTGATGGGATTAAAATAATTCAGAGAAGCGTACGTGTAATGAATCTCATTGCTGTGAAAAGGCAGGGTGAAGCCAGCTATAGGCAATTTTCTTCTTTTGTTCCATGCAGAGCTGAGTAGACGCTTCCTTTTGTACTTTCTCATTTATTGCAAACTCATGACTGCTTTTGAATTTTTAAATGTAAGCACTAGGGCTGAGTAAGATAGAAACAGTGGAAAATTCCCACTTCTGGGAACAAGGCAGGAGATAAGTTTTAATCTGTCAGGTAGGGTTACAAGGAGTCAGATAAGGCACTACCACCTTTCTGGTGCGTGGTTAGATGAACAAACGCCAGGGAAGGCTATGGCTTCCCAAAACTATTTCAAACAGAATTTGGTTTTGATGTAGTTCAGAAGATCAATGAGTCTGGCCATTAACTTTATCTGAAATAAATAAACTGGTGATCAGTAGGAGTTCCAGTCAAAGTGTGTTTCAAGTAGTAGTGTTGTTAGTGCTTACAGTCACTTTATGGATTTGGTGGTTTAATTTATAATTCTAAATATATGAGGAATGAGTTCAGAGGCCATGAAAAATGATGTGTGTTTGTTTTTAACATTAAAGTATTTCTAAATATTGTGATACTTCATATTCCAAGTAAGAAAGCGGAGGCACAAGATATCTACTGAATGGAAAAGAGCACTATGCTGAAGATGGCTTTCAAATAACAATCATCTCCAGTATTTTAAGAACAACTGTTGTTTTTCTCAGTCTTAACTTGAATATTCACCTTTGAGGAGGGTGGCATAATGATTCAAGTCACAGTGGATGTTTTGGGGTGCTGTAGCTCATGCAGAAGCAGCTTAAAGCATTTGCATACAGCATTTCTTCATCCATAGGTGCTTCGGATCTTCTCTGCTAAGAAAGACTAGCTCTTGGTGACTTTTAAAATAGTCATTCATAGCCAGTGTTCTTTTAAATTGCACTTCCTTGAGTGCTTTAAAGGTAAGAGAGGATTGGTGTGTCTTAACATGGATTACAGGGCTCATGACTCTAGACATTCCAGTCTTCCATAGTTAATTCTGATAACTTGTTAGATGCTTAGTGCAGAAGGAATTTATTACGTACAACCATTTTGATGGCCATATTGGAGATATAAAAAACTGAAATGACTTCACTCTGAATCAGCAAGTCTCCCATCAGTTAGATGGGGTCTCTGGAGGTAAGAGCCCTGCAGCTATTAGCTTAGCCTGCTATTGAGTTTGCTGCAGGGCAGTGTCTCAGCAACGCTTTTCCTGGATGAAGAGTTTATAACGCTGTTGGGCTCAAGTTGCTTTGGGCTGCAGATGCAATTCCACCCTTAGGCAATCGAGTTTGTTGTTCAACTTTTCTGCTGAATCGTATTTGGAGGACTGCCTCCTTGCCATTGTGGCTATGGAGGATGCAATGGTCACTGGGGGGGGTGGTCAGGCATGGGGTGAGATCCCTGTGGCTTCTGGGAATGGTTGGTACTTCAAACAAGGTTGGGCTGCATTAATAGGTTTTGATTTTTCCATTGGAGGAAAGGAAGGTTACCTTGCACCGATAAGATGGCACAGAAGTTGCCATAACAGTTTCCCTGTAGATTTCTGGAGTAGTCAGTATTAGTTTTCAACAAGTCTTGGATAAAGCCTCTGTCTTGGCACCACTGTTGTTAAAGAATAGCTTAACAGTTGTTCTTTGATTAGGTCTTAGAGTGCAACAGAACAGATCTACGTGGAGTACCTGTCTTTTTGCTGATGTATTTTGCAATGCTTTCTCACTGCCATCTTCTATGAATAAACAAAAGCACTCCTTTACTGCCCAGAGACACATTTACTTTGCAGCAATTGCCACCAGAGGTAACTTAACTGCTTATCTGCATACAGCTTTGCTCATGATGTTCCCTAAGAGCTGCTGCCTTGCTACTCATTTAACCAGGCTTACTGGTGGGTTTTGAGTTCTGCTGTTCCTATGTGCTGTGCAGGTATGTGAAGAAGAATATTTAGTAGTGCCAGAGTACTTCCATCCAAGCTGCAATGTTTGGGTTGTAGTAGCCATATCCTAAAGTGCTGCTGATCTGAGAGGTGCATCTAGTAATAAATGGTACTGTCCTAGAGTTTAGGTAAGAACAGAGCAACAAAATTGCAGAAGAAGGCTTTTCAATTATTCTTTTGTTCACCGATTCAGTCACAAAAGTAATGTTTTTTTATAAGTAAGAAATGTCTGTTATTTGCAGATGAGTGGATTTCTCTTGCCCCAGAAAAGCATCGTTAGCTCATGCTGTGGCAGCTTGTGCTTTTGTTTTTGGATACTCCGAGTTTCAGTCAGAAATGTGGGAGAATTAGAGTGTATAATCTGATGGATCGTGGGAAGACAAAGCATAGCCTTGCTCAAAATCACAGCGTATCATATATAGCTTTTTCTCAATACTGATAAAAAGAGCAAGTTAATACCTTCCCCATCTCAGGACCACGGTAACGGGCCTGCTGCCTTAACATGTGTTCCATTGCCCATCTCAGTGTATACTAATCTCTGCATTTAGCTCCCTTTTTATATGCATTTATGAGAGAGCTCTGCACAGATGGATGAGTCTTTATCCATATTTCTTGGTGGTTTAGTGTAGTTACACTGGGAGGAGTAATTATTTCTATCAGGAAGATTGTGACAGCCACCACATATTATGGAAATTTTCTTCATTGGAACTTTAAAATTTTTTCCTATTGTCTGATTCTCATAGCAACACAAAGACTGGTTTAGAAATGTAATTGCAATCTGTAGAAGAAATATAACCAGACATGCTATGAAGCTGAATTACATTAGAGCACTGGGAATATAGAGCCACCTATAAAAGAAAATGAGTAGAAAGAAAATCACAGTATGAGCAGTTGTCATTTGTCAAGGAGGGGGAATCTGTGCTGAACCACCAACGGCCAGACACCCAAGAGAGAAGTCATTCTGACATTGATGGCTTGTAGCCTGCTGCTACTGGAAGACTCTTGGGGTAGTTCTTTAGCAGCAAGGACTGCTTCATTATCAGGCCCATGGAGCATAATTATAGTGTTTAACTGAACTTTTCCAGGATGTTTTACCTCTTTTGTGGGCTAACAGGTTGCGTACAATGCTAACACAGCTGAAATCTCGGCTGAGGTGTTGAAAAGCCAGTACCACCTTTCTAACTGCAGGGTTCAAGCTATAATACATCCATGCTTTGTTTCCAAGCCACAAGCCTATCTGCTTGTGAGTTGTAAATGAGATATTGAGACGGTTACTGTGTTCTTCAGGAAGTCTTTATAAAAGTTCAATGAATTCATTAATTCATGGCGCAAATCTCTTAATGCCTCATTCTTTATCAGCATTGTGCTCACTGAATCACAGTAACGTAGGTTATACCTTCACATATATTTTTTTATCTTTTTTTGGCTCTGTGCACATGCAATCTGTAGAAGCATAAGTAGCTGCAGAAAGTGTTAATAGTATTTTGTGTTTCTGTACCTACTCTTACTTGAAATAACTACCGAAATGCTAAATCTGTTGTCTGCTGAATCTCATAAAAGTCTTGAGGAATCTTAATTGGCATTTTACCACATTCAGATATGCTGAAGTTCACTTTTGAAACTCATTACTTATGATTCCACATGTGGCTTATAAACCTGTAAGTTTGATACTGACTAATCCTCCTTCCCCCAACAACTTAGGTCAGCATCTCTTTCTCAACATTTTCTTTCTGTTTAATGAGGAGCTGGATTTTATTTAGAGGGACTTACAAGAATCTGAATTCCATACTTCATCTGAAATAGTACCATGGTATAGTTTATCATTTTCCAGTGGTAAACTAGCAACTAAATTAATTGCTGCATTACGTAGTTCCTTTAGGAGCTGCAAAGTTCTGAGATCTCTCCTTAGACTGACTTGATGATAGTTAGTCATGATCATCTGGTTCCTTCCTCTCTGCTGCTATCTAAATAGAATGTGCAGAAGCAGGGAAAAGAATGGAGGAGCACTTGTGGAAAGCATTTGGACTGAGCAAGATAGGAATTTCTGTAGTAGGTGACCAGGAGGGACTGGGTTTCAAGAAACAAAATAAATTGTTTAAATTGATTTGATATTGATACTTGATACTGATATTTGATACTGTTTTGAAAGATGCCTATCAAGGTGGCTGCTTGACATTAAACTAAACCAGCATTTTATTATTAAGTCCCTGAAGTTTCTGAAAAAATCTGCCTGAAAACTCTGGAAATTGGCAGAATATGACCAAACATAATGTGTGAGTTTGATATTGCAGTGTAAATAATACTGCCCTGCAACATTCTCATATTGAAAAATAAATAAAATGCAATGAAAAGCTATGTTTAAGAACTAAGACTTGTCATATTCGCATGTAGCAAAGGAAATGAATGTTTTCATTTCTGGAAGTTATTCTACACAGAGGTAAAGTAGCAGAGAACTCGTGTTTGAATAAGGCATCGATTCTTGTACTTCAGACTTTTTTTTGTGAGCCATTCATTACAGTCTGATGAACTGTGAGTATGGGAGGAATTTAAGCAGAGAGGAATGGCAAGTCAATAGCAGCATTTATTGCTCGAGTGACGAAAGGCAAAAATTTGTTATGGGGTATCCCATTGGTGGAACTTGGTGGGTATTCTGTACGGCTTACATATCCTAAACAGCCAGTGGAACCATGATGCTGCCATTCAAAAAGTAGAAAACTACCAGTATGCAAGAGTAGAAAATACCTGCTATTATACTGATGGAGCTGTCAAGAGAATCTTGCTGTAAAAACTTGCTGTGAGCTTGGTTCAGCTGAAATTGGTGGTGTTATGCTGACATAAGCTGGAGAGAAGCAGCTGTGAATTCAGTGTCAGATATCACATGAAATCTTAGAGGTTGTGAGGGAAGTCTGCTTTCAAGAAAGTGCTTAATATTTTATATGAGAACTTTAATATGGTGACACTGCTTATATAAAAGTATCATAAAAGTTATGCTAGAAAATTCTGCTTGTGTTTGCTTTCTTATTTTAACCTATTGAACATTTAATTATTTCTGGTGAAATTGCTTGGCTTTCGCAGCTATTCTTAAAGCAGAATTAGCTTCATTTGATGGTTGCATGGCACCAAAAGGTTAAGACCTGTCAAGAAGCAGAGTATAGACTTGAATCTCCTTTGGGCAAGAAAGGAATTAAATCTAGGTTCTCTTGTGCATCTGAGTAATTTAACTACTCAGCAACCAGGTAAATGGAAGATGATAGTTTCTTTCTTAGCTTTTTTTTTTATTTTTAATTTCTTTTTTTGCTAGCTGAGGGAAAAAATACTAATTGATAAGGATGTTATGAGGTCTTTGTGTAAGTTATGGATCTCCATGAATAAGGCAAGGGAACTGTGGGAATGGGAATAGTTGTTTATTTGTTTTACTTAAACATGGTGCCTGTGCCCTTTCAAGAGTGTATCCAAGTGACACCAGAAATTTGGTGCATTTAAGTCTAGCTTTTTGATACATGACTATTGTTTACAAACTCAATTTTGAAATTAAGGCAGCCTCTTTTGAAAAATCTACCCTGGGACAAGTGTGAGGACGAATTAAGCTTTGAAGGATGTGTGCTGAGATTCACAATCATTTGGGGAAACCCCTCCTTTGGTAGCACAGAAAATGCAGGCATGGAGATAACAGTTAATAGCTTTACATGGTGGAAAAAGCTTTAGTTTTTGTAAGTCTCTTGCTAGTTGCTAGCTTCATTTTTAGTAAGTAAATGCAGCGAGCACCAGTGTGATTCTTAGTTAAGTGTAAGATGAAAACAGCAGACAGGAAATTTTGGTTTAAGAAGACATATGAAGTCTCAATTATACTCATCTAAGTTAGGAGCTGTAAATGTAGGAAAATATTCTATCTAATTAATAGGTTTAACAAGGGAAGGCAAAAAATATTTCTAATTGCTAGCCTTGTTGCATATCTGTTTTTCCCTTCTAATCTTCCAAATTTCATCTCCAGCTCAGACTACTTTGTAAATGAGGTGGCTTTTCTTCTTTTATTTTGTACAATTTGTCACATTGCAGAAAGACGTGCGTGTCCATCAGAAGTGTTCTCCTGCTTCTTGGATCATGATCAACATTTTGTTGAAAGAGACAGAGGACTTTGTACAGCCATCTGGAATATTGCTATTGTATGGCTGGCTTCAATTCTTTCAGGGAGGAAAAAAAAATCCCTGACAAAATAAATTCTTGTTGTGGTCAGTCTACCAAATTAAATGTTGATTACTTGGTGTGTGTGTCTGTCTGTTTTAAAATCTGTCACTCACTTTCTATATTTGAAGAGACAATTATTGAAAAGTTAAATCTCTGATGGTGCAGGAAAACCGTAGGCAGAGTTGCTGTAGGTTTTATCTCCTCCTGTCACTTCAGGAAGATGCTCAGTACAAGAAGTTAAATAATTACAATTTTATTTTTCTGAAAATTAAATTGGATTTTTTATCTAGTTTTACCTTATAGCTGCTTCCTTTCCAAATCTAACCCGGGTAAGGGACAAATAGTAGCAGAAAGCTCCATAAAAGCATCTGAACTCCTAAGAATGACAGATAAAGGCTATGATGTGCACCTCAAAGCATCCCATGGACCTGGATTGAAGTTCCTAATTCTCTCACATTGACTAAGTTGTAACTGAACACATGTTCTGAAGGGGGCTGGAGAAACTGGTGGTATTGGATGGGATACTTGATACCAAAACGTGACATGAAGAATTGCTGTGCACTCTGAAGGGAACAAAATGAAGGATCTGGAGTGAAAGGATATTTTGGTGAGCATTTTGAAAGCTATTCTCTTTCAAACCTTGCAATGGAACTACTTTTAAAAGGAAAACCAAATGTTCCATGGTGCTTCCTTCAGCTCTATCACTGCCCCTTTTTCAGATATGATGGAAGAACTTCACCCATCAGCTGCACTGAGTGACCCAATATAACTGAGGGGAAATAAGAGCTCTTTTAAGTTCTGTTTGCTCTCCCAAGTTAAATACTACAGAACTTCAGGTGTGTGATGCATATGTGTGATATGTACTGAGTATGAATTTGCACAATTTAAGCAAAGCTGGTGCTTTATTTCTGCTTACTACAAGGCAATTCTAGTCATTTCCATCTTGTAACCATCGCTACCTAGTTCAGTCTATGTGCCATCTCTAGTTCAGGCATAAAGTAGGGAGCTAATTACCAACTGCACTAGTGGTATAAGAGAGCTTGAGGTCTCCGTCCTGTACGCTCCACTTCATGCAGTTATTTGCCTTGCTGATCACAGTGCCTTGGAGGTACAAAAATATGAGGTGATCTGGCATACTGGGAGACTCTGTGGCTAAGGAGGAGGTTAAGCAGCCAAAATGAAGTAACTTAATGATTCTGCTTTTTGTCTAACTGCTATCTTGTCATTTAAGCACAGCACACTAATTAAAAGGACAGAAACTCCCACAACATTTGAGACAGCATTGTGCTTAGGAACAATATTTCTGAGTCACTGGGCTTTTCTAGTGCTACTTTGAGGCTTATAGATTATATGCTTGTACCCAGGAGTTAACTCAAGTACACTTTTATGATTAAGCATATGGAGTGTGATACCTTGACGTTACTCAAAGTTGTTTACTGTTAAATGGGCAAAAAGTGTCACCTGTTTGGTATAGGAACACAACATTTACTTGTGACTTCCCGCATACAAGGGCCTTTATTTTTGGGTCAGTGCAGAGCCTGGCCATGTGTGATCGTGTGGGTATGGAATGTTGAGCTCAGCAGTTCTGTGTTCCCTTCAGCTTGTGGCTGCTGATACCTTTGGCCAGCACCTAGAATAGTGCTGATGAGCTCCTCAAGAGCTGTCTTCAGCCCTCCCCAGCCATGGAGATGGCTGCTGTGTCTGGCCTTAAGGGAGGGGAAAAGGAAAAGAGTAGAAAATTTAGAATGTCATGGAGGATAATTGGCCCTGAAGTAGTTTTAATTTAATTTGGTTTTAATTAGGGGCTTAAGGTAGCCCACAAAGAAGGCAGTAAGCAAATAATGATGCCTCACAATTTGCAGGTGGTTTGAGGAACATCCTTAGCATGCTATGAAGTTACAGATAAAATGCAGATCTTTTAAATTTTCTCTACAATAAATTGATTCCATCAGTTGTGTAGTGCCTAAATAGCTACTGAAATTACTAACTTCAAAGGTTAATAAACCGATTTCATGGGATTTATGTTTAGATACTGATATGCAAAAGTAACAGCATCGAGAAGGCTTTTTGTAGACAGGTTTAGTGAAGCCAGAGGACACGGTGGGGGGTGATAGCACGTGTTGTGTTGGGGTAATTGCAGAAATATTTCAGTGAAGAATTTGCTTTTCCAAGATCTTTCACCTTTCTATCTGTAAAGGAACTACTGCGAGCATCTCAGGCTCTGAGGTTGTTTGAACAACAGGCTTAATGCCAGTTTTACCCACTGGATTAGAGGTGATACTGCACAATTGCATCAGTCAACCAGAAAAAATCTGTAAGCAGCAACCAGTATTTTTAGACATCTCACACATTACTCCAACTCATTATCCTTTAACCAAATAGTATACTTTAATGAGCAGCAATGGAATGTAAGAAGGCATTGTTAAGCACGTGCCCATAAACATGTTACCATAAAGAAAGGGAAGGTGAAAATTTACTGACCAAGTGTATCATTTGCTTTCTTTAAGAGTCTCTGGGCAGAATCTTACCCATAGTAGTGCAGGAGCAGTAAACCATGCTTTTTTATTGTATTGAGGCTACATGAGGGCGTAAAGGTAATAAAGTAAAGGTAGTTCTCGCTGTGACTTGCTTTGTTCCTTGTTCCTAGCAGTGATTTCTCATTGAAAAACTTCTGGGGAGTGTCTGAAGAGAAAATACAAGAATATGGCCCTCCAAAAGTAAGTGATAACTTCTATATGCAGTAGGAAATGCAGTAACATAGGGTTGGTGTTTAAAGGATGCACCTGTGGACAGTCTTTCTAATGATAAAGTAAGGACGTGTTTCTTCAACTTGCTCGAGTTCTTATGACCTGAGTTCATGCTGCTTTAGGGAGCAGGAAAGGAAGCAGGCTGAATAACTGGTGATCCTGTCAAGTGGTGATAACTGAAGAGGCAGTGGGTGTTGTTGGACCTGTTGGACCTCACGTGCTGTGGTAAAACAGTGTTCCCACCAAAAAAAAAAAAAAAGAAATCATCATCTTGAAGCAAACTGTGTTGAATGACATTTCTCAAGATAAGTGCTGTCAGGAATCAGAGAATGCCTTGCTTCTTAGACACAGAACTTCCCAAGCATGGCTGTATATCAGTGTGAAGATATGCATCTCATTTCACAAACTTTTTTTTTTTTGTCTGAGACGGAGTTTTCTGAGGTTATCCTGGTCCCATGTGTGTAGACTCAGAAAGACGTAACGATTTGTATGCTCCTGTCTGCGCTGTGAGGCTTCAGGCAAAATGCAGCCAGCGCTCCTCAGGGACAGTGACACTCCACACAGTGCCCAAACAGCCCATAAATTATTTCCCTCACTTATTCTGAATATTCATAACTTCAGCAAATGGGAAATTGTATAAAGCTGGCATTGCAGTTTTTCCTACAACCTCGTAGTTTCATTTCTTGATTGTCTTAACATTTTGAATTCAAAATGACTTCATCTAACTTTCTATCATTTAAATATTTTCTTGATGTGAGAACACATGAAATAGAATCCTCAGATAATTCTTTTCAGTAAAATTCTCCCTAAAAGACTAATCAGAGTACAATTTGAGACATTAAAACTTGTTTCTTAGAGAGGATGACTCTTTCCCTTTTTTTAATCAGACCGAACTGTGCTGGTGCTTGCAAGCCTGAAAACAAGTTGGGAGAATCGCAGCAATAAGAAAATGAAATGTAACATTGCTGTCAGCACTAAAGGGATGTTAGTCACAGAGTTCTCGAAGATTCTTCCAGTGTTCAGTTAAAGACAAATAAATTGTAATGAGAATATAATAATTAAGATATCAGCTTCGTACCGCACCAGCTAGGCTGCTTGCTTTGTTTTAAATGGTGTTTGACTGATCAGAGTATCACAGATAGAACTGAGAATAATAACTATACATCTTCTGTTTAGTGGCCTGAACTCCTACATTTAACACAACAATTTTACCACAAATGATATTTTATCTCTGCCTGATTCTCATTTTAATTGAAGTCTAAATTTTCTAACTACGCTATCATTATAGAAAGTTCACTGGAGTGAGCTTCCATTGCATGAACTGCAGCATTTCAGAGGTGCCAAGTTCAGTGGAGAGCAATAAATTAATGCTGAATCTCATGTTTTATTATCTTGAGGAGTGGGGAAAGATTTGCAAATACAGTCATTGTATAACCTGAGTAATATGACTATATAATGGAAGAAGGAGAGATGAGGAGATTCCTCAAGACCAAATTATCTGTTAGAGAAGTAGAGTGACTTGTCATTGCTGACCTTTATAACAGAGGTTATAAGGGATGTAAGATCTCTGAGCCACAAAAAGTATAGTAGAATTTCTGGAATGTGTTTGGTAATTAATCCAAATTCATCCTAAAGTCAGCATCTGACATGGATGAATACTGTATTGAGATCAGGGTTTTTTTTCTGCTATTACCAAACACATTTCATTTATGACTGAATTTTGCTTGTTTGGTATCTATCTTTGAAAACTTTGTCCATATGGGTCTCTTCATAACAGCCCAGATACTTGATCTGATTCAAATAATATAAAATATAAAAGTATCCTAGGTATGAAGTGAGACATGCTGTTCTTTGCTTTTATCACTTTTAAGGTCTTGGCTTCAAGTCTGCCCCTTTCTGTATTTTCTCCTCACTGTTATACTTTTAATGGGTGTAAAGCTGTAGATGTCAGAGCCAAGTTTCCTCAGATAGGTGGTGTTGCCTGTTCAACCTCACATAATTTTTACTGAGCTCTTCTTTAAGATAGGGAATGGGAAACATCACTTGATATTCCATTTGAACTCCTACTTTGTCTTAGATCTCTGGAGAAGCAAGGATTCTCATACGCCTGGGCAAAGAGCTGATATCAGAGGGTGAAAAAGATACGCTCTCTTTACATTCTGTTCTTTCTCTCCTTTCTTACCTTTAAGCTGCTAGCATCAATGTGGAGAAGTTCCTATAATCTCCATTTTTCCCAGGTAGAGAATGGGAGAAAACTGAAATTTTAAGAGTTTGGGTTGTGTACTGTGAGAAATTACAGCATCCAGTGCTAGACAAGTGGCTCTAGGGTAAGGAAAACTTTGCCATATCTGAAGAAAATGGTAGTGGTTTTGTTACAGCTTTTCATATCTAACGTATCAGATACCCCATGTTGGTATACACTCCTGTTTAGGCTGTGAACTTCTAAAGAAATCAATTCTGAAATAAGAACTATATGGGCAAGAAGTTTGCCAGCAGCTGACCAATTCACGTCTGCTTTTGAAAGAATACTTGAAGACCATAGGCAGGCTCTCCGTGCATTTTGTTGAAGGCACTGTGTATCTTTCCTGAGCTGCACGGCTTATGAGGTTATTTAGCCCTAAAGGAATTTCTGGGAAAAGAAAGTCCCAAATTTTGGAATGAGTTTGTTACAAGCTTGAAATCAAAACAGCAACTTAAAACACAATTATGTCTTAGTGTAATTTCTGTTATTCTAGTCATAGAATCATGGACTCATAGAGTAGCTTGGGTTTGCAGGAATCTCAGTCACCTAGCTCCAAACCCCCTGCTGTGGGTAGGGTTGTCAAACACTGTATCAGAGTGTTCCACTGCCTTCCAGTCATTTACTCTGAGTGTTACAGGTAAATTGCATACATGTCCATATATGTAGCTGCTACAGATAGCTGTGCTCTGCACTTTGTTACCCATGAACCTCAACTAACCTCCATGGTAAGCCTGCACTTTTGCAGGCTGCTTTAATTATGTTTTAAACACTGTGTAATTTCATTATTACCATTAGACTAATGAACTGTAGCTTCAGATCGTACTCTTTGCAAATGAGAACTTTCACTTGCATAGACACTCATCTCTGCATCCCAACCAAAGCAATTACTGAGTTGTGCATCATATGTATAACCATTCAATTGCTTGCAGGAGGCAGCTGCAGAAATCGTCTTTGTAACCATTCTATGATTCTATGCCAGAGTAATCTCTATAATGCTTCTCTACTGTACGTATCTGCTCTTGCTCCTTTCTCTAGTAACACCAGTGCTATCAACCTCTTTGCTTTGGGTTTCTCAGCCTGAAGCTTCTCAAAATTGTGAAGCTTAGAGAAGTTCTCACTAATTGGTATGTCGTAGGTGGAAAAACGCTCATTGAAATCAAGACGTTATTTGTGGATGTTGAAAAGATTCTAAACATCTGTAGTTGGACTGTGCTGCATCATTACTTGAATTTATATGTGGATTGGGACCCGCATATGAAGAGCTACTTGGGTCATGCTAACAGGAATGTAAGAGTAGCTGTTTCCATTTAATCAAAAAAAGAAGATACACCAGCCATGGAGATGCGAATGTGTGTTTTACTGTGACAGGAAGGTGGTTAAAGATCCAGACGTAGTACTCACCCTTTATTTTTGTCTACAGTTTTTTCTTCGTATAGATTTTTTTTTTTTGCTTTAAACACTATAGATACTTAAAAAAAAAAAGGGCATTCTAATTAATAATTGACTTGATTTTTCTAAATAAATGGCTTCTCACACATCACAAGTTTTGAAGTTCAATACTATACTTTTCCAAGAAACTGTGAACAGCTTTGTGTGGTACCATTTTAGATGATTATTTGGGTTTATGTTTATCAGAAGGAAAGAAGTTTCCCATTTAGTATTTTGACAGATATAGGAAGCAGACCAAAGCTCTGAACATACAATCAACAAATACAGACCTCACTGATGCCTACAGCATCAAGGCTAGAAGGGACAATCTGTTTTAGTTATGCATTTGAGCACACTTCAAATCTAATTTTAGTGCACAATAAAAATGAATGCTCTGTTTTCCAAATGCATCTGCTGAGCTTGAGTTTCCATACCAGATGGCTTTATGCTATGTTAGAAGTCAACATACAGTACGATGGCATTCTCTGGTTCTGCTGAAATGACCTTGCAGTTATTCCCTATGTGAAGCCTAAATACAACATTTATGAATGGTGACGCTCAGTGTTAGCCTTTCTATCTTGTCTTATTCTGCTTCACCTGATTGTAAGGATTAGTTGGTTTTGATAGAAGCGTATGGTGTTTCTACTACAGTGATTGATACAGTGGATGAATTATGAAATCTATACATAAACCACATCTATGCTTCCCAAGGTTTTTGGGTCCCTGCAGCTCTGGTGGCTCATCCTTGGGTTTTTCTGCAAAGGCTCTGTGGACAGTAGCTAAAATTAGATGGTGAGTAAACTTGGATTCCACTTTAGAGGTGGATCCTAGAGGTGCTGCCTTTCTGGTTGTGCTTTTTGTTTGTTTCAATACCTGCTTTATGATAGTAAATGACTACTGTGAATCTCCGTATACATATTTTCAGAGTACTGTCCCCAGAAGTGTGTGGGATGAGGTTACAAATGTGGTAATCTCCTAATGGCAAGGCATACATCAGAGTGTGTATGAACATAGAGCTGCTCACCTCCTTTATGGCTGCTGCTCGCTGATAAAGAGTAGTTCAGTTTCACCTGACCTTAAGCAGTCGGTTTGTAGAGAAAGGATGATTATGTTCCTCTGCTTTCCCTTTGATTCTTTTATTACTTACACCATATTTCCAGCGTGCAGATCGTACAGAACACCTCTTTCTTGATGATTCTATTTGTACTGGTCTGGATTTTTCATAATCTGAGCTCTGTATGATCTCCATCCTCATTTCTCAGTTATCAACAGCATGTTCATCCTCACAGAGATATTTAAAGGTAGGATCCATATGTATTACTTTAAGGAGAGACATGAGAGTTTGAAAGCCTTATTTGTGACAAAATGCACGGGAAATTAAGAGAGGCAAGTTATTGGAATTCTTTGATAGTTTCTACTACATCTACATCATACTATATAGGTAGGATGTACATAAATTATGTACATTTGATGTAATTCAAACGTTCAGTTTTTCAAGTGCGTTCCACTCTTGGGTCAATGCTTATTCACAATTAAAAAGCTATCATTATTTGAACTGCTGAAATTATTCTCCTAGCTCAAAAGTTGATATACTTTAGAAGGAGAGCTAACATTCAAACAACTGGGGAAGAACTATAAGCAGTGAGTCATTAAATATTGTTTTGTTTCTCTGCAGGCCAGATTTTATTAAAAATCTGGACCCGAATGCTTTATTTCCTCTATGTATTTTTGACATTTTTGACAAGTGTTCACTTCTGACTTTCCTCGGTGAACTCAGTCACTGAATTAGTGTGTCTCATGGGTTATCTCTGCGAGCGTCTCATATCTGCCTGACATTAAGTGCAGGCGGAACAGAAACAATAGTGATTGAGTCTGGCAGTTTGTTGGCTGGTTTTTGGTCTTGTTTCACTGAAGTCAATGTCACTTGATAGCTTCTAACACCCTTTAGCCAGGAACTTTTGTGTTAATTTTAGCAGCAGCTTGTCTTTTTCATCTTACACCAGTTCCTTGTCTACGTTGTGTCGCTGTTGGTACTTTACCAACCTAACAGTCGTCAAGACATGAGATATTTGGATTGCCTGATATTGACAGGGGTCTATAATCTGGAATTTCTTGGGCATAGTAATGCACAGAGGTGGACATCTGGCTGAGTGCCTTTTGGTTTCCTTCTTTTGATGTGTTCACCTGTGTTAAAATCATTAAAATCATTTTTTTATTATGCGTTAGCATAATAAAACATTATCAGCGTAAGCAGTTCTCACCATTCCACAGGATGCTTACTGGATCACATGTAGCATGTGCTCTAGAATTTTTTTCTTCAGTAAGCAAAAAGTGCAGAGCACCCCTATAACAAGAATAGTCAGTCTATGGTAATTTTGTATTTGGACCAATTTGAAAATCGGTTAGATTCATTTCCTGTTCTTTCCACTGGCTGCCTTAATTTTGTTGAAAAATCTCATCTATGCAGCATTCTCCTGGTACTGGGAATGTGGAACGATGCTGGATAACAATCACAAGCCTTTTAGACTTGAAAAACACATAATGGAACTGCAATTTGTTAAACAACAGCGGGGACCGTGTTCAATTATAGGCTGGACTTGTCAGTTTTTAAGTAGGCAGCTGAGTTGCAGGGAACCTCTTTGTAACAATTATGACAAAGAAAATGACAAGGTAGCAGGAAAAATCGTTCAGCTGGGCAGCGGCTGTATTCACTAATATATCAGAAAGCTATTGAGTGGTAACTCAGCCTTAATCTAGGTCATGATGGAGACCTACAAATGATGCTTAATCTTCTCATAACACTGATAGAATCTCCCTGAGGACAGTAGGGATGAGCAAGCTGGAGGATCTCCCAGTGGTGCCTTTAAGGACACCAGCCCCTTTCTATTACCTTCTTTGAGGGCTGCTTTCTGCTAACTTTCTCCACGATTTGTGTGAACGTGTGTGAGCTCAGGAAGATGGGGGTATTTGTGATACTCAACTTTGCAGATTTTTTTTTTGTAAAGGGGAGTAGTGGTTAAAATGCTTATATTTTGGAGGTCAAAAATTATTTACTTCTTAAAATAGTATTTTTAATTTTGGTAATGGAAAATTCCTGCATTATTCCAACTCATATTTGCTGAAATTTCATATTTCAAATCTTTTATTTGATTCATAAGTGTGTTGGAGATTCATACACTGATGTGACTCCAGTTGTTGCTCTGCACTGAAATTAAATGTGATAATTCAATGCTTTCTACAGCTTTGTTGTATTTGGTTATTTTAGGCTCGTCCCCATAGAGAAATGCCGTGCGTGATGGGGAATTCTTCTTTTTGTGTGTTTGAAGAACGTGGCTGCTATTCTCGGTTTGAGCTCAAATACAGAAGGCAACTGGCGAGGCTTCTGTGTTTTCAGTGGAGTAAAAAAGCCTGAGGGAACGAGATCACTGCTCACCTCCCTCTCTAGTGAGTGGCAGAAAGAGGACAGAGTGATGCCGTGGCCCAGTGTCCCCTGCTGACACAGCAGGCACGAAGTAGCAGCATCAGAGATGGCTCAGAGTTTCTCATCAGTGTAACCAATGCTGAATTTTGAAGCCGTGAGGCTGAGGGAGTATGGCCAGCCTCATTCAGCCCCAGGAGGAACTAGGGAGATGATGTGTCTGCCATGCAGCTTTCCTGGAGGTGTAAGTAGAACTTTTCTGTACTGGCTCCAGGAGGAAGAGAAACAAAGGAAAAATATGTGATTTTGCTCTTGATTGGTGTTGTCTTCATCTGCCGCTTGAGCCTTAAAAGAGCTTCCAGTGGAGGCACTCGAGGCTGCAGACTGCAGTTAGATACCCTGCGGCTGTCTTGTTGATTCAGGATCAGTTCTGTAGTTCATTCCATCAACATTTTCATGTATGACATAGAAAATAATTTTGACTATCTTTGTAAGATTATATTTGGTCTTTTTGACTTTTCGTATTTCTAATGTTGTTCTTGAATTATTATCTGTTTTACCCTGCTTTGTCTCCATGTTTATGAAAGATTCTGCATCATTTAAATACATAAATAAGAATACGCAACACAGCTTCTGAAAATCTTCATGCATAGCTGTGAAACGAAATGTCATCTTATTGATGTGGTACTATTAATATTGGTGTCATAACACGATGTTGCATCAATTGTAATAAATTTTTCAAATAAGGAAAATAAACAAAATGCTCCCAGTGGAGCAATTCAAGCCTTACATAGAGAACAAAAGTGGCAAAGTCATGGAAGGAGACTTCACAGCGGCACTTTAGAGAATAACTAAAATTTTTTCCATCATCAAGTCAACCTTTAGAGTTAAGGATTTTCTTGAGGAAAGTTTAGAAAAGTTGTTTGTTTGATTTTGTGCATTTTTGAGAGAGGGAACTTCTTGCGTGATTTCTTTATTTCTCTGTGTATAGCAAATACGTATTTCCCAAATAACACTTCATATTGATAATAAAAGGAGCTCTACCTATTTTTAGGAATTATTACCACAGTGCAGACATTGGAAAGTCTTAACCCATTTTCCCCAAACCATAATCAAGCTGAAAGATGACAATATGCTGTGTAGTTTGATCATGCCAGCACTTTGAAAAACAAATTGCTGACATGAGAGCTCAGAATTTGTCATGTAAGGGAGTAGTTTTCAGGTTCTTTTATGGTTCTTGCACAACCTGCACAGCAGAAGCGTACCATATCCAGACTGGTACTTTAATACATGTAATATAGACCCACGCAGACAGAATCTCTAAGTCTGGTTGCATACAGGATGGAAAACTCTGAAAAATTGGAATTTAGGCCCAGGAACAACTTACTGGGTTATGTGAGGACGTGACCTAAAGAATTACTTGGAGCTGGAAGCTGTCTCACTATTGCTTATTTTACAGACAGGTGGGCTGAAAGGATTTTTCTCACAATGCAGTACTGATGACAGCAGTTCTCATACTGCTCCCAGAAGTTAGGAGAAATGTCCTGCATTGTCCAGACTCATGGCAAGCTATAAATGCATATAAAAGAGCTGGATTTAATTTGATTTCCTTTTCCTTACTTGATAAGTTTGGGATAAGTAGAAAATTACTGATTATGTTGGAAGGAAGGTCTCTTTGGGCTTTCTGGATTTCTATCAAGACATTCTTCTTCTAGTTCCTTCCTGCAGTATGTGGTTGGTAAAGACAATTCTTTCTGTTCATTTTTGCATCCCTGACTGCTGTACAAGTGACATCTGTCACTAGAACACGCACTGAGGAAGCCAGATGAGCTTATGGGGTCCAGATGCTCAGCTAAAGGAGTCATAAGTTATAATCCTGTTCAGGCTGTCAGTGTTCCAAATTTATTAGTCTGGATATTGCTCATGGTATTATTATGTTTAACTTCATTGTGGTGTTTAATCATGGCTGGAGTTACGTGTGCTGTCCTTCTGCTAGGTCAAAACGTCTTCCTCCAGTACTCTTACATCTCTTCGTTCTTCTGCAGTCCTTTTTCTCTTTCTTAGCCTGCAGTTCTGTACTTACCGTTCTCTTTTCTGTATGTTTTCTATCTCTTCAAAGGCTTTCTTGTTCTTTATGTCCTCAGCATCCATGTCTAAGCTTGACATCTGACTTTTGAGGATAATGCCAGTGACTCGGGTTGTGGTTTTCTTTTTTAACACCTGCTAATTCTATACTCTGATTGCTGGAAGCACTTGTAGCATATTCACCTTACTTTGGATTGTTGTAATACCTCCGCTGGCAAAAACATCAAAGGCACAACAGGGAGCCCCTTCAGAAACTCACTGCTGTGGTCAAAACTGTATACATGAAATAAGAGTAGACTTGAGATTTCCTTGCTTGAATTGTTCCTTACTAATTAAAGGTTTAAACCTTATGAAATTGTTTGAAAAGGGCACAGGTCATCTTTTGTTTTTATTTTATTTAGGAATGAAGATCTCATAAATTTTCATTTTCTTCTTGTTGTGGGAAGGAATGTTTCTGGCTCTTATAGCTTAGAGGTTAGACAGAGTGGAAATTATTGAGTAAACTTTATTGCCTCAGGATAGAAATGATAATATTTCCTCCTGAGTCATCTCATTTCTGAATAGCCATTCTTTTCTCTTTGGTTGGGATATTTTCAAGGACATTTTCAACAAGGAGCATCTCCTCAAGAAAGCAAAATTCCCTTCAGATGTTCGTGTGTCACATCATGCAACTGTAAACAGTGAAACTCTTACAGTCTCTAGCAAGCACCCTGATGAAACACAAGCTGGTACCTGAGTAGAGATTTTCCATGCACAAAATATACACTTGTGTACAACACTGCATGTGCTCCTTTAAAGCTAAATAAAGTTTCAGTGGAAGATGCATCTTCTGATAATTTACTGGATTAATTCTTTTGAAGAGTGTGAAGCAAAGAATACCATAATATTTCTTCAATATTTCCTATGTTTGATGTCTTCAATGTCCAGGCTTGTGATAAAGGACGATTTATGACAAGAATATGTTCTTCTGTTTTTCTTTTTTTTGTTTGTAATTTGTATTGATTTCTTTTTGGCACATTCTATTATCGGTTCAAAATATTTTAGATTTTAATCATGCTAGTTTATTTTCAAGAAATTATTTGGAAAATGAGCATGTTAAGTCTGGTGAGTAATTGCCAGTGTGATCTGTTCTGAAAAATCTGAGCTCCTTAAACAAATGCAAGACAATACTTTCAACTGACCCCTAAAAAAAGGTTTGCAAGTCCATGTAGTTAGACTGTAAATAACAACCTATGCATATCACCTAGCTGTGTATGCAAAGTATATTTGGATGAGCTACTGAGTGCTGTTTGTGCAGCAATAGTAATTGTAATTTAGAAATCAGTGCAGTGATTATTTCATTCCTGTTCAATGTTAGTTTTGTGCTTGACCATAATTACTTTTCTTGTCAAAGGGGAAGAAAAAAAAAACTATGGTCACAGATGTAGCTTAAGCATTTGCAGAAATAGGGGTACATTAGGAACTTTGACTCTGAAAATCCCCAAACACTACTTATTAAGTTTTCATTTAACTCTACAGCTAAGAATGTAGCTCGTCATCTTGAAACTCCATTCAGTAGAAAATTGGAAAATGTGTTTTCACATTTCTTACGCAACTTTCTATAGATCCGCTTTGAGAAATGTAGAAATGACACTTATGTAGAAAAAATCTTCCATGAGTTCAATACTTGATATGTAGTGTAGAATCTAATAGAAACAGTATATAAAGGCAAATTTTAAAAGTTTTTTTTTCTTCCTGACAGGCTATATTTAGCATAACATCAGCCTTTACTCTTGTTGCCTCATTCCATCTTTGCGTGCTGATAGAAGTTTATCTGGTTCTGTCACCAAAATCTGTAGGGGATAATTTCAACCTGATTCCTTTTGATCTCTTTAGAAATCTAGTTTGGATTTTTGATTGTTTCATCCCTATTAGAATGCAAATGTGTAAATCCCAACTTGATTTCTTAAATTTAAGATTGTTACCTTTCTCCTTGACTTCAGACAAATTACTTTAAATGTATACGCCTGAAATTGCTTCATGCCTCAGAACCCACACTTGGTGTCCTCTAGGTACTGAAGTTTGGTTCCTAGACTTGACCATCTCCTTGATTTTGGTTCAGTAGAAAAGATAGAAATAAGATCATGAGTTCCCCCAGGGTTCATTTGTATATATTCACAAAAGGGTCTTGATCTGATAGGATTTCCAAGACAAGACCCCACCAGATTTCAATAATAATAATAGATAAGATTCCAGTAGCTTCTTTATGAGGTGCCTGATGATTAGTCAGCCAGCACACAGGAGATAGAAGTTCATTTCTGACCTTCTTGAGGGAAATTCCCCTTTCCACCAGGAGACTGAGCAATCTTAGAGTTATTTAACATCTTTGTTCAGCTCCTCTACCTGATGAGATTAACTCTTTTCAGAAAGCTGTAGGCCATTCTTGGATGGAGAGTCCTTAGGTGAGAGAGAGAGACCAAATTAATTATTATTCTCATCTGGTTTTTTTGTGATACAGAAAAATACAGCAAAAATAAGCCTGATTTACTAGCCTAATATTGAAGCATTCACTGGGGGAGGTTGGGCTCTGAAGCCTTCATTAGCAGTTGTGATGGTCATCAGTTTAAGTTATTAAATAGTCACAGGAGCCTTTGCGTCCCCCTCTTGGGTAAAAACATCCATCAGGAAAGATTCTTTTTTTTTCCTGTTGGGAATGAAAGTGATCAGACAAATGATCCAAACACAAAAAAAGCAATTATTGATCAGCTGAGCATCGCTGTTCATGTGTAGAAGAAACAAACAGTGATATTTCTGTTTGAATTGTGTTTGCTGTATGAGGCATTCAAACGAAAATCCAATGCTTGTTAGCTGTGTTTGTAGTTATAAGAGGTGACCAGGAGATGGTGCATGTGAGTGTTGGAAGGAGTTGGGTCAATGGGACCAGGCTTTACTGGTGTGCGCTGAGCCCACTTCATATGTTTATATGATCAGATTTAGTTTTCTGAACATATATTTGGTCAACCTTGCAAGAAAAGTAAATTCCAGTTGCAGTGAAATAGAGATGCCCAAAATATCCATCTTTGAACCACCATACCAAATAAGACAGCATTGTTTTAGCAGGTCTAATTACTATGCTTTTTCAAATATGATTGAAAGGAAATGAGAGAGGCATCCATTGTGCTTTCCCTTTTATACAAATGTCTTTCATGCAGAGGGACTTGGATCGCAGGAAAAGTGATGCCTTTTCTGTACTTAATAAATTTGAAGCTAGAGTTGCTGACAGTAGAAGAGAGAGATATAAGAACAAGAACAAATACTTTACTTTCAGACTGAAAACTCTAATGTGTGATTGAAGTGACCGTGAATTGCCATCATTAGTAAATTGCTGACACAATACTGATCCCAAAATTCCTTTAAAAATCTTTCAGCATTTGACTGATTGTGGTGCTAATAATAGAATGATGCTGCAATTTTATTGTCAGAGTTGTTCTTGGGTTTGACATTGTCTTTATCAATCTGTTAATGAATATAGTGCTTATGTAAGGTGATACTATGAATTCCTGGTTCAGAGCCAGGGATGGTGGCAATGCAGTTCTGTAGTAGAGCATGTTATTCACTAAAAGTTTCTTAGTTCCTTCTGAAAGTGGAGACTAGGAAGGGAAAGAGTAGTAAATACTTTACATTTTCAAAAGCTGTTCTGAAACAAGTTCTGAATCATCCAATTTGTCTCTCAGATTTGAAACACATCAGCACCAGAAGGCTGAGAGAAAAAAGAAGCTGAGAAGCTCAATACTAGTTATAATTCCATCAACTTTTTCGTATTGAAAGTCTCTTTCTGCATCTTTAAAATATAGACGTGTTTCAGTCTTTGCAACTATGCCTGTGCTTGCAAATTCTTGAGAGAAAAGCAGATAAATGTTCTTTTTTCTAGTTCTAACTTCAGGCACATTCTCATAATATTTTGTTCTCTAGTTCTGTAGGAGCTGGGAGGATTAGAAGAGGCATGTGCTCATGGTGTACTGTTTGTCCCTGCCAGACGATTCCCCAAGTCTTCTTCTGGGAAAGTACAGCTATGTTTCAACTGCTTTGCAGACAGATTGGAAACTGGCAATCTAGGTCATTGTAAATACAAAGCAAAACAGCTGCCAATAAAACTGTAATATAATTCAGTATTCCCAGCACATAAAGGCAAAGAAACAAATCCGGAATATTTGGACTGGATGACATTCCCTTCTCAGTTTATGGAGCTGTGTTCTTCCACTCCCCGAACAACCTCAGTTGCTGCGAGGACGAAGAAATAACACGAACAAAGCATTAGAAAGTTTCAGATTCTCTGACATTTATGTTGTTTAGGACCTTACTTTGCAAGTAAGCACCTAGCTTTGTGTTGATCAATATGATGGCTAAAATCCTGCCAAAGGTAGCTAAAGGCAGCAAAACAAGAAATCATCCTTATTTTGGAAGAGGCACAAGGTTTGCAGTGTCATTTGGCTCCAGAAAGTATTACTACCATTCTGGGTTCTATTAACATATGTGAGATATAACAGATCAGGTCAGTATTTATCTTCAAAAAAAGACCACTTGGGAGACTGCATTCATTTCTGGGCATATTATCAGCAGACAAAAAATATATATGCAGAGAGAGTTCAGCAAAGAGTAGAAGTAATAATTAGAGACCTAGGTATTCTGACTTATGTGGACTAAAACTATTTTTAGGCAGTTTTGTTAAAGGATGGCAGAATAGAGAAGCTTGCTAAACATGCAAGTATTTATGCATACTGGTGTGCTAGCTTGCAGGTTTCCAAACTGATTTAAAAACATTCCTGTCTGCAACATTTCACTTTGTTTGAAAGGTTCTCTAGCAGGTAGATCATTATTTATTTGAAGACAGGAGCGTTTGGGAGGAAAGATAGATCATCTCCAAACTGAATCTGCATGTGTAGCCTACTAGGGATATTCAAAGCTGCCCATCTACAAACAAGGCAGGGAGACTCACATGTACACACAAACAGTGCTGTCATCAAGTCCCCCTTAACTTATCTCTTTGCTCAAGGGACTGTTAAGTCAGAACAATACCTACCAGGAACGATGTAATATTTGGTGGTAGAATTTTCACCTACCTGCAAGAAATCACTAATTGCTGTACCACAGCATATTTTGGCTGGTAGAAAATTAGCATGAGTGATGTTTTCAATGCATTTTGCTGTATTAGCAGTCTGGACAGACTCAATGAATGGATTCTCAGTCATTTCTCCCAGTGAGCAACTCATGGCAATGCAGAACCCAAGAGTGATTGATTATGGTGATGCCACAGCTCAAAAAGGATTTCTTCTACAGTAAAGTATTCTTTTTGTTGTACTTTGGTTTGAAGTAGATACCTCCTTATCCTTTTGCCTTTGTTTCCAGTGACCTTGCTTGATGTATCAGTGGCATATTAAATGTGTGATGTTTCCACTGCTTTGCTTGAGGCATGCTGAAAAAGAGAGAAATCATTAGTGAGTCCTCACAAAACCTAGCTGAAGAGATGTAATATTCTACCTTTTCCACTCTCCTTCATTCTAAAGTAAATCTAGACTTTGCTGGAGTGAATAGACGGATTTGTTGGCAGTAGTTCACTTTCAGATGAGATAATTTACAAGATACAAACGTTCAAAGGCAGTATTGTGAATAAAATTTTAGTTACAATGGAAATTTTATCAGTGAGTTCAGAGTGACCAGGATATTGCTTTTAAGATTTTTAGGTGCTTCTGTTAGCACTGAAGTTATTTCTGCATATGGTTTATTGAAGTCAACAAATGGTATTTCTGCAAATGAGACTCAGTAATGCAGCTTATCTTAAGTCCATACTTATCTGTGTGTCACTCAGGGCCTTTTCTGTCACTTCAGTGTTGTAATCTTTATCATTTTTTTTCTTTTTTTTTTTGTTTGTAAGGAGAAAAGCAATTTATGAAACAGAGGGCAGAACACTATTCTGGAGAATGAGATGTCTGATTTTTGCTCTGCCAGAGTGACCTTGCGCTGCCATTTTCTCAGTATTTCAGCATCCACAACTATAAAATGTGACTAATGAGGGTATAACTGTATCATTTCTTTTTTCTTGAGTAATGATGTTGCACAGTTATACTTTGTCCTTTATTTTTGTTTACTGTACAGTTTTTTTATTGGCAAATCTCAAACATGCATGTAGCTAATTACATTTCAGGATTCCCAATACCCAGTTTGTTGCAACTTACTTATTTGTATCTGTACAAAGGTGATATTAATCATTTGGAAAATATAACAGCCATATTAACTAAATGGAGCAAGCCAAATGTTTAGAAGATTTGTGGGTTGCAGATGCAAAAGGCAAGAGAATCGTGTTCAAAGAGAAGGTATTCTACAAACCACTCTAAAATCCTACATATGCATCACTCTTCCAGCCTTACACAAGTCAAGGCAATAAATTTCATCTCTACTCTCTTTGAGAAGTTTGTTACGCTTTCATCTTACTCTGTTCAAATTATTCCTAATCACTTGTTACTGTTTCATACAGTTTATTAATTCTTTTCTTCAACCAGATGTACCTAAGAGTCCCTCCTGGAAGTTTTCCAGTGCAGAAACTCTGTACTTGTTTGAAACGGGGAAAAAAAAGTGACTGAAAACTCACAATAACTCTTATCTCTGATGTTATGTATGTTAATTTAGAAAAAAAGTTCCCAGTGTTAGCACAGTAATGAGATTGTACAGGTTCTGCCCCTCTGCTGTGAACTGCCTAATTCTTTCTTAGAAATTCTAGCTGATTAGACTCATAGGTCTGTCAAAATGCAAACAGTATTTTTGTCTGGTGCGGAACATGTAGTCAGTATGGCAACAAGTTCTGCTTTGATCCTTGTAGTGCTTTCCAGATGTATATACCTCACTGGAAGTTTAAAGTGTTAAGTATGTTTCAGGATAATCTGAGCTGCAATCATTAGGAAAAAAAGAGGTTGCCTTTTCTTCCTACTGAAAAATGTGTTAGCGTCGTTTTAGTGCTGGTTTTTATTCCAAATGACACAATTATTCTGAAATATGCTAAAAATGTCTCAGAGAATTTTCATATGAAATTGTTATAATGACATTTGTAAAATTTTCTGTGTGCGTGTGTATATATCTGGAAGTTCTGCTTCATCTTTCTTGAGTTTCTTCTAGATGACTGTGAAGTTTAGTAGAAATATAATTCATGTCAAACTTAGAGCTAAAAAAGAGTATTTTAGATTTTATATACTATTTTATTCTCTTTGCGTCTCTGTTGCATTTTCCGTGAAGAAAAACCTGTTTCTTGATAGGACACAAATATAGGGAGTGTACCTAGGATCCAAAAGAACTTGTGGCTTCTATCTCAATTGTTGGTGCAGCCTCTTGGGAAGGGATGCTGAATTTCTCATTGGTTGCTCTTTGGTGACCAGATACTGTGTTATTTCTCAAACCACGTCTGACTCACTTTGGAAGCTTAAGATGGTCTTAAGTAATGCTATTTTGAAAGCTGGAAGACCTATAAGGCATCTCAGTGGATCTCACACCGATAAGCACAGAAGCTAGGCTTGTCTCAGCATATTTTATAACAGTGATATGTCTAATTTGGTTAAGTCCTACCTTTTCTTCTTGGCCTTGTTAGTCAATCTTTAACTAAAAGGTTCTGACTTCAGTTATTCAATGACAGTTTGCCCCAGGCAAGATGTGTGTCTTCCCAGGAATAGCCATTTGTATTACATTTCTTAGAAACAACTTTATAAGGAAGCCAGAGAGTCTTGAATGTATTTTTGTGGTCCCATGCAATATCAATGTTTGCCATTTAAGTAAATGGGAATGTTCAGTTTTTGAGACTTTTCCACTGATGTATACAGGTAGGCAGACTGCTGTTAGGTGCTGACAGTAATGTCAGTACCATGCTGAAGGTTTGAACTATGAAAGAGGTTACATTTCTGGAAAAAATAAGGCAAACTTGGTTGCTTGTGCTGCAGGTGTTGCTTTTAAGCAAGAAAAAAAGAAACCTGAAAAGGTGGTGATCCCTAGTGTGTATCTGGGTAGATTGCAGTCCCTGATGTCAGCGTGGCATCGTCCCCTAATAAATCAGTGGGATGTCTCACATCCTACCACAAGGAATGTGAAGGACAGGCTAAAGTTCAGTACTGAAGCCAAGAATGAAGCAAGCAGTACAATAGTCCATTCAGCCTCCAAAAACTTGTCAAGAAGGGCTAAGCATTTTCTATATTGCTGTTCTGTAAGCCAGGGATTCAAAAAAATGTTCCTGAAGAAAAGGTGAGAGAGAGGACACGATGAAGGAGACTAATAGAACTCTTTTTTACTTTCTAGATATTTTGAGAAATACATTTTCAGTTGCTTTCAACTTGTTTTGGATTCAACTCATGATCTTAATGATGAAGGATGCCACAACCTATTAGCAGTCATCTGTGCCATCCAGATCTCTAGAGAGAGCCTGTTTCAGTAAGTTGGTCAATGTTCCCGTGTGATGCATACAAAATATATTTTACAATTTAAGTATTTTCTGCATTCATCATTTGAATCAAATTACAAGGCACTCAAACAGTGAATTATTTATATTTCCCAAAAAGATGTTAGGATATTAAATAGCAGAAATGTTGTTAGGTTTATTACATTGCTACAGAGAACTCTTTCCTATCTTTGGTTCACTGCTTCAATCTCTTCACCCCTATCAAATATATTTTTTTCCATTTTTGATTTGATTATAGAGTTGTTTTTTGTGTGGTTTTTCTTTTTCAGAGTCGTGGTGATTTTTAGTTGTTGTTTTTGTTTTGTTTTTCCTCTTGCTTGCTACTTCTGTTGTGTTTAATGTTTACTGGGCAAATCTTTTCAGGTCAGACATTCCCCAGCTGGATCATCCAGTCACTGAATTCTGTAAAAGAAAATGGTTTTCAAAATAGGTTTTCTGTGTATTCTCTGTGTTTGGGGACAAATGTGCAATTTTTTTTTTTCCCAAATCCACTTTGCCCTTCTGGCGAAGGTTGCATATTGTCTGAGTTCCTGGCTTTGTAACGTATCATCATATTTGTATAGATGGCCATATGTCTTCTGCTACAGTGTTTTCAAAGAGATACAGAGGCAGGTTGAGGAACACAATTTTATGTGTGATACTTATTGACAAAGTTAAAAGTTTGGACTCTAGGAGAATAACAGCAAAAATGGTGTAGTTGTTTCTTCCTGCTTGAGTTGTAGCCGGAAGATTTCAGGACAACCCATACAAAATAGAGAAAGAATGCATCTGAAATGGAATTTGCTGTTGAGAAAGCTGCTTGTGTAGATACGATTGTGTAGTTGTGGCCCAAAAGGAAAACTTTAACGTGATCAGCCAGGCGAATATTTTGGGGGAGGGAAGAGTTAAAATAGCTGTACTATATAAGGGTCGTATTGCTTGCCTAACATCCATGGAGATGAAGATAAGAAAGCATTGTGAGCATGATAACAAGGATATTATGATGGTTAACATGACATTTATGTGGCAATGGAATGAGCAATTCTATAAGCCCTCAGGAAGACAAGGGTTGCTGAAACGTGACAAATTTATTAAACCCATTTCCTAACACTTTTTTTTTTCCCATATTTTTCCCTGCAATACCACAGAGGATTCTGTGGCACAACAATAGAGGGAAAAGAATGGTACCTGGCAGCAAGGTAGCAGAGCAGGTGTCTGTCTGTTCTTGCATAAAGAAGGAGAAATAGGAGCTTGCTTGTCTCTCCAGGATAGGGAGAACTTCTTCACAGAAGATGGAAGGTTCAAATTCATAGATACTGTCAAGAGGACCTTCAGAGATAAGGTTTAATTCTCTCACTTGAAAAGATTAGTAGTGGTAGTATGAGGTATATGTATGAGAAGAGAAAATAAATTTTCTTCTTGCTGAAGACAGATAGGAGGATAATATTTACATACAGGGAGATGGAAGAGGGGGAACCATCAGAATAAAGAAACAATGTCTTACCTTGAATGGCGATTTCTAAGTGAATATTTTGACATCCAGTTTCAAATAGTGAGATTATAAAGACAGCAAAAGTGGAAAATTTCATTTTGAACCCATCCCACCAAGTGCTGCCTCTTGTGTTACATGAAAAAATTTGTTCTGTTAGGTAAAATCCTGAAGGCTGATGTCTGTTCACTTTCTTGAGCAACTTTGGAAACAGATTAAATGCTATATTTGTAGTGAGGATGAACTGCAGTCCATACTGCAAAGGGACCACAAATCAGCTGCTCCTCATCATGTCATTCAATGCTTATACAGCTGCTGAATATGACATTCAAACAAACAGTAATTAATCCAATTAGAGTGAGGTTTGTTCTTACTGTTTCCCAGGCTATCTAGCTACAACACATAGTGTCCATCTGTGGATGAGAAGGTGACCTATGTAGACACTCTACGTACTGGGGGTAATAAAAATGATGGTGCAATTTAAACCCTCTTTCAGGGAGGATAATTGCCTTAACTTGTAAGTGAAAACAGGCACTACGTGTCCTCAGCACAGTATGAAAACTATTCATTTTCATAAGGAAATTTCTTTGTGGCTTCTGAAAGAAAACCTTTCTGATTCATGAGAAATTATGCACCAACATTAAAAACTGTCAAAATAAAGTAGCTGTTTTTAGGGAAAGTTGGTATTTAAAATGTTTCTACTTAAAACTTACCTCCTGCAGGATATGGCTTTAGACAGTGCTGATTAATGTTCTTTAGTAATACGACTTCGATAACGCTAAAATGCTTTGCACCCATTGTCCATACACAGATCTAATTCCTTTTGGTAATTGGATGAAGTTACATTGCTATTTTTAGTGCTGGGCCCAATTTTTAATGCATTCCTAATTGTTCTGTGCCAACCAGAAAGGAATTGTTTACTAAGAGAAAAAGTAAACAAAACAAGCTCAGAGATGACTTCTTTTTGTGGTCTTGTAGGGGCGCTAGGAGGGGGATGTTTGCTTGAGCATCAAGCAGTGAACCAATACTGCTTCACAGCGAGTCTCACGAAGTGAGTATCTCAGGAAGATTGTCTTAGAAAAGAATTTAAGACGTGTTTAAGAAATAATACATTTGTAATTGTTTATAATATATGTGTTAAATAATAATACATAAAATACACAATTGATTACCTAGAAACTAGTTCAGAATTGATGTTCTCAGGACTTTATCTGAATAAAGACACCAATGTACAAGTTTTGCTGACAGATATTTTTCATATCTTTATGCATTACAGACTCTTGGGTGTTCATCCCGAAATTTTCTATACTAGTATACTTGCTTACATTCATCTTCTCTGCCACGGATACTACATAAATAAAAATATTAATAGAAAGAAGTAGCATCCTCTTGACTGTAGTGAAGTCTGAGAGTAGATAAATTGTTAATTCAAATTAAATTGCTTTTATGAACTTCTTGTTCATTTATATTAATTGCTTGTACTCACCTGACCTAACCTACTTAGGTGGAACTGCAGAAATTAGATGCTTCCATTTTACATGCAGAGAATGCACAGAGATTTACTTGCTTAAATGCACTCACAAATGCTGTCTACATAAAAATTAATAAAGCTCATTGATATTGTAGTGCAATAAGAGTAGAAGTGTCTTTCAAGTTTCTGTCAGGACTTGTACTTCATGATGGGACAGACTGGAATAGTTTTGCCTTCCAACAGGAATACCTGTAATGGTAATTAATAATTTCCATCCTCTGTAAGATTTAAAAATAGAAAACAAATACAGCAAAAATGATGATAAACTCTTTATGATTCTCAGGTTGAGTCCTTTATCCATTTTTGAGCAGCAGGGAAATTCTCGCTGGAGACTTGTTGCACGATTCCCTGGTGAACAATAAAGGTTTCTAAAGGGTTTATAGAGCTTCCAAGTAAGTATATGTAAAGAAAGGTAGAGGTGTTAGAAAAACTAATGATGTGACAACCTAACACACGAGATTTATAGATCTTATTTCTGAGGCGTTTAGTCACACTGATGGCTACTTTGCCATGGGGAATATGGTGTTTTGATTTTTAAGGCATTTTATTCAAATATATTAGAGAAGTCCAGGGATTTTTGATTTCCTGCTAACAGAATTCTCTGACTGCAAGAGGTCATGGTTTGTCAGTGAGGTTTTTCTGTTAGTCCAAAAAAAAAAAAAAAGAAAAAAAAAGATTATGTTGAGGTGCAAATGAAGCTGGTACAGAACCACTATAGACTCTAGTAAGCAAAGTTCCCGTATTTGAAATATATGCCATGCTTTGTTTGTATGAGTTAACAATTTTTTTTTCTAGATTTTACTGGTCAATTTTTTGATTTTGGGTTCTGTGATGAAAGCATTGACACAACAGGGATAATTGTGTCTGTTCTGCCCTTGTCTTGATTAGCAACGCTTTGCTGTTGTGCCCAGCTGCTAACACCCATCCTGAAACTTCAGGAGCCAGTATGTTCTTATAAAGTCTCCAGAGACAAACACTACAGTACAAACTGTATTGCAGTACAAACACTATCTCTGATTGTTATCCTTATTGCTTCTATACTTTCTGTAATGTGAATTCCTGATCAAGATCTGGATTATAGAAAACTAAACGTCAGAGAGTGTCTTAGTTCTGAAATGACATTCGGGGTTGAATGAATGCATTTGAAAGGGAGAGAGCTCTGCTGTGTCGTATTGTTGATGCGTCAAACTGATCAGGTGAATACTAATTTTGTGGTTGTGTCCCACCCCTGCCTTTCCCCATATAATTCTCTACACGTTAATTAACTAACGTTAATTATGTTAATCTGCTTTTACTAACAGATTAGTTAAAGTATGTAGTAGAAAGTGCAGTAATCCAAGCAGTCTAGCTCTTTTTCTTCAGCTAGCAATATTGGGAACTAACAAGTAGATGGCATTCTATCTCTATTTTTAAATTATGAAACAACAGTTAAGGATGTCACAGTGTGAATCCTTTCATTTATTGTGCTACTCTGTAAGTCTGAACAAAGAAAGAAATGTATTTCTTTAACTGTTATAGCCTCTGATTCTAAATAATCAATATAAATACTGCACTAAAATAAAATGATTTCATTTTATGTTGAAATACTCTGGGTTTAATAAAATGTCTAAAAAAAAATCTTAGTGGTTTAGAAATTAAATACCAACTTCCCGAAAACCAAAGATATTGGAAGGTAATCAATGGGTCTGCAAACTGAAAAGGAAAAAAAAAAAAGATTAATAATTTTTTAGCACTGTTGCTTCAAGTTCAGAATCAAGGAAGGAATATCCTATCTTCTTTATTTACAGTCTTATAGTTGTTCCTATTGTATTAGACTCGGAAATCTTGTACTAGGAAAACGAGGAATTAAACCTGGAAGCAATGTGAGTAATTGAATCCAAGTGCCTCCAGGCGTGCATGCCATGTGGTCCCATTCATTTATTGGTTAAATTTCACCTTAACAATTTCTCCTCAAATTTTCACAGCTGCTCCTGCTTGTAACTTAATGATGGGCTGCTTACCATCATTGCTGATATGCCAAGATTTTTAACAGAGAACTTCGATGTAACCAGGAAGCTTGAGACAACTGATCCCCAATCTTTTCTTACTTTTGAATAAAGTGGAACTTAAAAGGAGTGGTTCTTAAGTGGGAAATATGAAGATGAGCGCTTAATCCTGCCAAAAGTTGGAATCTGTGATGAAATTAACGTGGCAATTACTCCACAAACCAAAGATGGCACATCCGGTGACCTTTTTGAACTTTGCTAAGCTCTTGCTTGCTAGAGAAATAAGTGCTTCAAATGTAACGCCTCGTTTATGCTGGCTTGAGAGCTGAGGCCGCAACAGTCTCAGTGCCTGTTGTCATCCTCAGTTCATCGCAATTAAAAGCACAGTCAATAAATAGATGCAGACTCAAGTTGACCTGTTAATCCCAGTAGAATCCAGGTTTGGCAACTTTTTTCTTCTTTACGCTGTAAATGTGGCTGAGAGCATCTGACCTTTCATCTGACCTGATTAAACCACCTGTGTGAGACTGAAATCTGAAGAGCTCTTCAGTAATTATCTGTGAGACTGTCTTTTGTAATGTAGCAAAGAGGAGTAATGGCATGTGTGTTTGTGTGTATATATATATATGTAGTCTATTATATATAAAATTGCTAATCTTTGTTTTTTTTCATGGTCCAGATTTCCTCCATATTCTTTTCTGCTTGAGAATATATCTAAGATGGCTGCAGTTTAAGAAGCTTGTACTTCTTGCCTAAGGCCTTTCAAGAAGCTTCCTCTCCTTAAGTGTCTTTTTGAGTCGAGGTTGAAAATGCAGTTTAATTAATAGTAATGATATCTAACAGGCAAGGAGGCTAAATGGGAAACAAATACGTATTTGAACTATAGACTCATTAAAATTATATTTAAACTATCTCTTGAGGAGAGATTGTCCACATTATACAGCGCTTTGTGGTTCTGATGAACATAAAACATCTGTGAATTTGGTAGGAAACCTTTTGCTCAGGTAATAAAACAAGTTCTAGGGATTTCAGAGAGAATTTCTGTCCTTTTCTCAAAAGATTGCGATTTGTAGAGCAGCTGTAATATTGATGGTAAGGGAAAGGAGGAAAGGAGATTTGCAGTATCTGGTCTGTGAGACGTATTGTTCTAACAAAGCAAGCAGTTTCCGGTTAATGTATGAGTGCAGAATTTTAGTTTTACCAAACAAGATTCTAATATTATTAAATGCAGGACTTTTATGAGCTTTAGCAGCTGCACTGGCTCTGAAACTTCCAATTCTTTGTTGTCTTATCAGAACTGGAACCAGAGCTGGAGCACTGCACGGTTCCATTGGCTCCAGCTTCAACATACATGAAATGGGGAAACTTGCTGCTAGTGAACAAGGAGGGAAATTGGTGTCAGTCAGGAAGATCCACAGCTTCTGCTATAGGGAAATGAAGATTGTTTTTTAAAGCAAGTTAATGAAATTAGTTAAAAATGCGAAGGGAATTATAAATGATATATAATTACAATAACATATTAAACTGAGTCCTAGAGCGTGCGCCTATAAGCAAATTAAGTTAATATTAAGTCAAAAAATCTGAATTCTGTAATGATTTTTCTAGGATAAGTATATTAAAATACTGCATAGCTATCAAACTTGAGACTATTTGGAGTAAGAAGTGCACTTGATCAGTGAGTGTCAGCATTCTGGCATTCCTGCAAGCACTGGCCAAACAAACTTGTAAATTTTTAGTGGATTATTTAATGTTAGCAGTAAGGAATTCTGGGCAGTGGAATGGTAATAAGTCACTGCAATTTCATTAAAATAACACTCTCATAGATTACTTCAATAAATCTAAAAAATCATCAAGATAAATGAAGTAATTAATTTAAAAAAATCCCACAAAGGCTACATCCCCAGTGATTCTAGCTATTGTGCAAGTGATGGCTCTTAAATAAAAACATGCATAAGTGGAAGGATTCAGCTTACAGTTAAATATTGCTCTTTACTCAAATTCTTATCCCAGGTGTAGTAATTTCAGGGCTTATCAGTTTAATATGATTTCATTGTTTTCTTTTGCAATTATCAGCAACTCTTATAAACTTAATATTTATTATTATTTAAGACTGAAAAAAGTGGTAATAGAATATGATAAAGTTAGAAATAAAACCTTAACAATAACATCTGAGCTCATATCAGAATTGATTGCATTAATAACAGTACAGGGTGATATTTTTATATTTGGATAGTTTTTCAATATTGTAACTGAAATAGAACAAGTGCAATTCAACATCTTGTGAACTCTAATAAGAAAATACATGAATATAATATTTGTGCTGTAGTAATCGTGATTCAGATTATATTACTTTACTGCCTTGTCCTACATGTGCCTGTTATTATTTTGCCAAAGATGTGTTGCTTCAGAAATAGGACTATCATATTTATGTAGCCTTTTACAACATTTTTTTTCCCTTTTAGTTTTAATAACTGTGAAGATTTCGTGCAGGTGATCAGCTTGTCTTTAACATTTTAAAGCTGTATTGCAGCTTACTCCCTAACTCACCCATAATATAACTTGCAACTCTTTCTCTGAAATGCAAACCAGGTCTTGTTTTGTCTTATCTGGGAAGACTACTTGCATGTGCATGGTCACAGTTACCATGGTTGCCTTCATATATTTTTAATTTGTAAGCCATTGAAATGTGTTTCAGGCTTCCTTTGAGTAATGAAGGATGACTATGCAGAGATTATATCTTATCAAATCCATAAAAACAATTTCTTGACTATAGAACACTTACTCACTGAAATAGAAATGAAATCAAATAATATGAACCTTGCAACTACACTATCAGTCTTGTTCCTCATTACTGTTTGATCTGTAGGAATTTAAATACAAAAAACATTCTTCATAGAACAGTGTACCGAAAATATTTAAAGGTCTCATTCAACTCAGTGCTTGCCCATCAGTCTAGCTCAGTCTTCCTAAAATTGCCAGGCTTTAAAAGATAGGCCACACTTGGCCTGGTTGGTTACAAACCGCTTAGATACCATTGACTGAAAATGGAAAGTCATGTTTGATTACTGCTCAACGTTAGGACATCAAAATGGAATGAACTTGAAAACTTTGTTTTCAGTCTCTTAATAAATTTAAGAAGGAGAAGAGGAGGAAATTCCATTGAGATCAGAAAAACTAGTGATAAGCTTCTGAAAGGGAGAAATTGAAATCTTAGTTTAGTACCTACCTTTGCTTTTCTTGTTACTGTGAGTGGTGCTGTCCATAGCCAGAAGGCAAAAACATGATCTATACGTGATATCTAATGTCCAGTTCTAAGCTCCTGACTGAAGGTTGGATAAATGCATTAGTATACTGTGTACTGAAGTAAATGGTGATGAAATATGCTGAGATAGAAAACTTACTACCTTGTTGCCAGCGGTGAAATCATGTAATTGCATGCTTCCCACACCTAAACTGGCTGAGGTCTGGTTTGCCAGGGGCACAGTCTGCAAAAGCAAATACTAATTTTCTGCATTATAGCAGTCTCCTGAAAATAAAATGTAACTTTTGAATTGTTTTTTGCAGAAATTCTTTTAATGTCATCGTTGTTTTTTATTAATGTGCGAATCGTTAAGCACATGAAACTGAGGGAAATTTACAGAGAGAAGAGTCACTCCTGTGTGACCTGACAATGTTGTATAATTAAAATAATAAAGAATATATTTATCTATTTTGATTAGGTATTGAGAGGAAATTCTGTACTCAGAGTGGTGGGACCCTGGCAATGCTGCCCAGAGAACTTTGGGTGCCTCATCCCTGGAGGTGCCCAAGCCACGGATGGGCCTTGGGCAGCATGAGCTGGTGGGGAATGTCACTGCCAAGAGACATTGGTTCTAAATGGTCCCTTTCAACCCAAAACATTTTATGATTCTACAAATACATGGGCTTTTAAAAATATTTAATTATGAACTAACACTCCTTCTTCCACAGAAAGCAACAGGATGAAGGTAAGTTTAAGGCTGTATTGGATTGTCAATTACGTCATATATTTGCTTCATGGTAAAGCTAGTTACTCTACAAACTGGAAAGGATCAGTCCCTGATCTAACTAATATAACTTCCTGTTGAAGGGCTTCTTGCTGGAATACTTCTGCTTGTATGCTTGTTTAAAATACTGCTCTTTCTCTCTTGCTACTTTAGCAATTGCCACTTCACAAATTCCTCTCCAGCAGCACTTTTTCTTTTCAGCCTGACAGGCGGCCTTCCTTTGCTCGTGCCCTTTGCACACCTTGAGTGCTGATAGCTGGGATCTGATTTACCTTGCATATACAGGTGTATACAGTAGAGAAAAATCTAACTTCTCATTATGATTGTTACTGATATTAGGGGATACAAAGGTTCTCCAATCCTCAAAGAGGTAGTTTCAAAAAGCTGCAGCAAGGTAACATCTCAAGACTTGACCCTTTATTTAGAAATTCTCAGCACAGGCATGCACTAGTGCTGTTATTCAGAGAGGTATTTTATAGCATTTTATATTTCAGTAACAGGAAAGTATCACTCTGAAGAGATGCCTTGAGTTTTATCTGTAGCGCTTTTGAGTTTGTTTTTCAAAAGCATCTCAGTGACTTGGGTATCTAAGTCCTAGTGAAAGTCATTCAGACTTAGATAAATGGATTTTAGGGACAGGATTATAAGCATCTGCTATGAAATTCAGCATGTCACTCTGTGGAATCTTAATTACCAACTAAGGTTACAACGTACTCCTAACTTTATGAGATATAATAACTCTCTTTGAAAGATAAAAGTATTTATAAAAGTCAACTGTGTATAAGACACATAGGTGAAAATCTTAGTATTTGTTTTTTACTCACATCTTTAATTACGGCTCTGAGCATCTCTGTCACTCACTTCAGCTGGCATGCTTCTAATTTAATAGACTATGCTTGTCAAGATTGTATATCAAACGCTGCAGACAATCAGCTAAGTCCTTAGTCATCTGTCAAATAATGGGGTCTTAGGTGCAGTGAGAATAAGCTGGCAAAGTAGGGTATGTTGCATTCTGAAGTTTAAACTGTTTACTGATAATACAAAAAGAGCATTAAGGGATTGATAGTCTTTTTGAAATTCCTTTGAAAATATATCCCAGACTGGATCTTTTCTGTTGCTTGTCTCTTGTGTGCCTCTTTAAGAAATCCATTCTTTTAGATCCACAGCTGCTATAAAACCTGAAACCTGTCAGAGCTCTGCTGATCCAATTACAACTTTAAAACTTTTAAGCTTATGATTTACAGTAAGCTTCTTCTATTTAAATACAAAGGAATCTTCTAAAACACTACATTGTCTAGCAGTGTATTTCACAGCAGTTCACCTCTTTTTCCCCTTGACTTATGCAAAACAAAATAATTTTTATTGGAAATTAAAGGTAGGGGTAATTCAGTTTCCTGCCATAGTTAAAGCTAGACAGTGAGCCATACCCTGTTTTTCTATTGAGGCAGTGTTCTACTGTGACATAAAAATGTTTTTTTTCCTCTTTGTTTTATTTGCTTTTGTTTGTATTCTTTGGTTATGAAAAACAACAACCCACATTAGTAAGATGTTGGTAGAGACTGTAGGATTGTATGTAATGCAACAGGCCAGCTTTGCTGGAGGTGGTGTGAACATTTCCTTAGGTGTTACTTCTACATGCTGCAACTTTTAGATGAAATACTGAAGAGAGTTTAGGCATGTAACCAACCTATGCCATTAATCTCTCTTTTTAGACCTTCTAGACCCAAGCATGAGGATTCCCCAGCTCCCTAGTCATACATTCGGAGCTTTCTTACTAAAATGCGCAGAAGAATTCCAGGTTGTTGGGATGTTCCAGATTTTCTCAACACCCATCAGGAAACAAAGCAATCAAGGGGTTTGTGCAAAATGATTTCTGGTGAAGCCTGCTGGATATATTTGTAGATGCAGGGTTAGCTTAGCGGCAGGCTAGTTGTGTTTCATGAACAATGAAATAGAGCTCAAAAATGAGCTATCTGACTATTTCTTCCTGATAACCGAAAGGTTGAGGGGGAGAGATGGCCTCTGGTTTGCAATTCTTTGGCAACAGAAATTAGTCTGAATAGAGATTACCAAAATCATCATTTCCAAATAATTTTGGAATTATCTTAGAGAGGCAGTAATATATAAAGAAAAAGCAATATTTAATGGCATTCTTTTAAATCCTTTTTTTCCCCCCTCATATAGCCCAATCTGATCCATCAGAACGACTATAACTGAACATACTCCTGGCTGTGCAATTTTCCAAACGATGCTGCTCATGTATTTCAGAAAATGTATGGTTTTATTGCCTTTATTTTTCCAGTATGATTTTTTCTTTTTTTATTCAGTTTCATGTATAGTTTGAAAATGTTTTGTACTTGTCATCTTTTCCAGTAAATCTTGCTATGGCCATCGCTGCTGTTGTTAGTGGCATCGGATTTATAAATCTGGACATTGCAGCTGATATGCATGTTAGCATTGTGTCCAAAAATGGTGAAATTGAAGTTAGTGAGGTAATTCAAGAAAAAGAGTGGATGTAAAAGCAGGAAGTATGCTACAGTGCTAGTCCTTGTGGTCTCACTACTGAACACAGGGTAGAAAAAGAAAAGCTCTGAGACATGTTTGCACTGCATACTACTTTATCTCCTACATATCTACTTTGTCATCATTTCAGGACCAGGGAAATGGCTGCAAGTTGTACCAGAGGAGGTTTAGGTTAGACATGAGAAAAAACTCTCAGAGAGTGTTCAGGCACTGGAATGGCTGCCCAGGGAGGTGGTGGAGTCGCCATCCCTGGCAGTGTTCAAGAGGCATCTGGATGAGGAGCTGCGAGATCTGGTTTAGTGCTTGTGGTAGCAGTGGTAATGAGAAGATGGTTGGACTAGATGATCTTACAGGTCATTTCCAGCCTTGTGATTCTATGATTCTATGTTCTATTCTACTTGCTTCCATCTTCTCTGCTACTTTGACTAGACTGACAGCCATGTTTTCACTGTGCTATCCCACAACTGCGCCTTTGCTGTAAAACTATTCCTCTGAAGACGCTGCCATCTGGAACAGTCTTTTGGAGCCTCTGCTTCATTGACTTGCTGTATCTTTTAAAATATTGTTGGACAGCAGCTTTTCTCACTTGTCTGAGTCTCTTAATTCTATATTTTGTCTCTTCCGTTATAAGCTTTTTGTTTAGTGATTATATTATTCTAGTCTGTAAAGCACTTTAGAATACTCTTTTGAAGAAAAAAAAAATTATCTGTTATAATCTTCCTTTTACTTTATAGAAAACCAGTACATTTGAAGTTATTGATATCTATATACATATTTACTAGTCTGTAATCTTTGTGTGAATGTTATCTACTAGTAATAATGTGGTAAAACAGATTTTTTTTTTTAATTTTTTGGAATTTACTTAGGATGGAAAGCATGTTATGACTAGACCAGTCATTTGTACTTATCCTAAGTCATAACCCAGTAATAGTAAATAATTTATTTTCCAGCATGTCGTTTTCCTATCACTGTCCAACATGTAAGGGAGACAAAGCTGAACAATCATGGAGAAATCAATTGGTGAAGAAAGGGACTTGACTCCATGCCATGAGTTTCATTATTTTGTATATGAACTTATATACTACTGGATCTGAGTCTGCAAGCTGTTACATGCTCTTACTACAACAGCCTGATTAACTTTTAATGGGAAAAAAAATTGTTCCACTTTCAAATACAGTAATCTGGTAAAGGGTTAGCCATCAAAGACCCAGTTAAAGGGCAGGAGCACAGCAAGAGACCTATAAAGCTTGGCTACAAGGGTGTAGCTCAAGAAAAATAAGCAATTAGAGTTGGCAGGAAGGGGATGTCAGATGTGCAACTGTCTCTTGCATGAATTGTCTCCCAGAAAGCTGAAGGACAGCACAAAATTATCTTTCCTTAGAGACTCATCCATAAGTGGTGTTAATGACTGTCAGTTACATTCAATTTGATAGTTATCATCTGAAATGATTGATTGTAGCTGTGCTGCACATGGATGTGGTTAGCAAAATCTCCCTGAGCTTTCGTTATCCCAGAAGATATTGTTAGCTTTATAGTTTGACGGTTAGCACTCAGATGGTGTTCTACACCTCTCTGGTGGGCATCATGCTGTTTTTCTGTTTACAGACATAATGGTAATATTGGACTGTGTTCTGAAGGGAAAACAACTTTTAAATCTACAGTAGGTTTTTTGCTGCCTCTGGTGCATGTGCTAATTTGCTTGAAGCATTTTGGGGAAAAAAACTATTTCAGAAAAGCCAAAATGGCCAGCATACAAAAATTCAGTGGATCTGGAAACCAGTTTAATAACTCCCAGAAGGTGGCTTTGTTCACCAGCTGAGCTCCAAATATGATGCCTTTTCAAGTGTAGACAACTGACTACTGGCATCCTCTAACCTTTGAAGAGATCTATTGCCACAAAATCCACCAGTGTGGGAGAAACTATGCCTGTAAGTGAAGAAAGAAATGGAGCAATTGTTGAGGTTCTTGAACACAGGTATCCATTTTTGTAAAATCTCAATTTCTCCAATGTTCAGAGGGAGATGAATGTAGAGGCTGTGGTTTGGCTTATTGCATAGCAGTGTGGCTTGAGGCAGAAAGCTTGGGTGCAGGTACATTTCCATATCCACGCTTCCTTGGAGCTTCAGGGCTGGGATTGGGACTCATTATCGTAATGCATTAAATTAATGTTATAGATGAAATTTCAATCCAATCTTCTTCATAAGAGAGCTTTTGACATGATATATTAACCATCAGATTAGAAGAAGACTGACTAATTATCATTTAATGCAATTGAATGCCAGGATTTTTCATTTGATGAAGCTGGCTGGGTGGGGAATATAAATTTGCTGGTACCAGTACCCTTATAAACTTTAAATGGGAGGAAGATTAAAATTCTATGGATGGGATATTTATTTGCAGTCATTATACACAGAATGATGTATCACAGTGTCATAAAAATGCAAGTGCCTATCTTTTCTTTCATATGCAGCCTTTGAAAAAAGGATTAATGCAGTCCCAATCATAGTTTAGATGGCACTACATGCTCTTACTTTTTAATATGTCTGCACATGTACTCTATATTTACCTGGAAGTCATCCCACAGATGTGTAGTAGTTTCCAATTATTGTAAGGGCATAAAGAACAAGACAGGAATAAAGTCCTCTTGGTCATTAAGTCTAAATCCTTGCTATTGCAGGGAAGTTTAGCCTTAAGTTATCAGACCACTCTTCCATCTCTTTCAGATGGTTCTCCAGCTTTCCTTCCTTTTTTTTTTTTGTACTAATTCTCATCTTGAGTACATTGAGTAGCTTTCTTAAAAATAAATAAAAAATAAAAAATCAGTAGGTCGGTATAACTAATGTTCATTTGCAAACCTAGGTTCCATCAGATCCTGTTTTTCCATTTCCTTTCTGGTCTCCTTCCATTTCAGGGTTTTTGAAATCTTACATGCAGTAGAGTCAGTACAGTAATAGCTCTATGATTACATTCTTTGCTTTCTTCTTCTCACTTGGATAATAAAACATTCCTTCCAACTTTGAGCAGACTTAAAGTTTGAAATTACTGCTTAATGAATTTTTAGCTGAGAAAACATTTGTTTCAGAGAGGAGAGAAAGTTTGTGTGTTTGGTTAGTCTTTGACTCCTGATTTTGCTATTAGGTATTTTATTCTGTTCTTTCCTTCTGACCCCTAATAGCTGCACCTCTGTTAGAATGGACTCGGGAGTGTCAGCAGGTTTGGTACCTTGCTAGTTGGGCAGCTATCTAAATCTTGTATGCTGCAGGGCATCTATGAGGCTCAGACAAAGAGTTTGGACTGCTTTCCAAATGATGTAATCCAAAAGAGACTACAGCCCAACAGGAACACTTGTGACCCGAATGATCTTCTGTGTCATCTGCAGACTTTTTGGAGTATGGCAGCAGGAATTCAAAATCTAGTGATGCAGGTTAACAACATGAAAGGATGTGCTTTTTGTCTGGGTAAGGGAGAAAAACCTCTGAAGAGGGACTTCTGGGGCATAACAGCTGAAACTGTGAATTTCAACCTCTCTCTAGCATGATGCTCTAATCCTTTGCTGCAGCAAGCAAAATGTCTGAGGAAAATAAAACTTCACTCCCCTTGAAAAAAGAATGCATAGTACAATATAATATTTTTTTAGTAGTAGTTACTTTGCCATATGAGTTTTCTCATTATAAACTTGCAAAAAAAACTGTTGCCGCTAACATAACATAATTCCCACTTCCCTGGAAACAGGACTCCTGTTGGCTGGACATAAAATTGCATGTTGTGCTGGACAGTATAGTTAAATTATTACCAGGAAATTTTTAATGCACGTGTCCTACCAATGTTCACATATATTCAAACCACCCATTAATTTTAAATCCTGTTTGTATGTAAAAGCTAGAAAGAAAATATCTTCTACAAAAGCATTCAATAAAACAACAGTCTCTGAGTAATTAACGTGCCACAGGCATTTGCAGGAAGAAATACCAATTTTATTGGAGAAATCTAGTTACATTTATGGCAAAATCTTGCAAATGGTTTTTAATGAGGTCTATTTTTAGTAATTATCTATATTTTTGGACATCTGTATCAAATCTCATGTGTACTACAATACTATCCAGCAGATTATGTCCTGTCAAAACAAAAAGAAAGGCAGATTTATATTGCATTTCTCTATGCATGCAGAGACGTACAGTTTTATAAGCCTTCGTTGAACAATTTAATTTCTGGTAATTAGAATGGTTGCAATCTTTCAGATTAGAAGGGTTTAGTGTTTATTAAGAGGTTGCCTTCTGTGTTGCAAGATGGTTATCAGCATGAGTCCAGTCTGGTATTACTGAAGACACAATATTCAGGGAGATGGCTCTTTTCTTCCTCTTGCCTTTTTTGACCTGAAGGAAGAAATTAGATGGTTAGGTTTCTCATCTTATTCATGCTCTGCTTATCACAGATTCTTTGACCACCTTGAGTATTTTCAGGCAATGCAGACCAGGTCAGTATTCTCCTTTAATAAACCTCATCACGTGCTCTGGGAACTGTGCCAAGAGTGTGAGGGGGTTCTGAAGGTGGGGTGGTGGAAGGGCATGGATTTAACAAAAAGGAAAGAGATGGAGGGTTGCACAATGTATTTGCTTCTCGTATAATTTTTGACACAGTGGAAAATTGGGTATATGAGCTCAGAGTGCCCTCAGGCATCTTGACTTGTCAGCGGTACTTACTCAGCACATCATTAACCTTGGTATTGTTACAGAATCATATTTGTCCATAGATGAACTTTTCTTGATGAGTTAATCCACATTTACAGAGCCACAAAGGCACTTGGGCTCCTGACTTCCAAAGTTGATCAGGATTGGCATTTTTTTCCAGACAATATTTTGTCTAGCATTTTCCTTTGAAAACTCAACAGGTAGTGAAGTCTCACACTGACTGTAGAACTTGCTATCTGATGTTATCAGACTTGTCTAAGGTGGCCTTTGACAAGCAGAGAAGGTTTAAGGTTGGCTCCTTATCCCTGAGCCACTTGTATTGATGTCTTCATGTAAACTTTAGTAGGTTATTCAAATACAAAAAAATCCCAGAGTTCTGAGAGGCTTTTGCTCTTAAAAAAAAAACAAAAACAAAAAGCTAAAGTCTTCCTTCCTTCCTACTGTGAGGAAAGTGTTGAAGTTATCTCTGTAAGGTAACTTCTTGTAGCTTTTGTTCTTTCGCACTGTTTGTTGAGAACATGTGGAATGTTATCAGACTCATGCTACGTATTAAATGGTTTAGAAGTAACAGTTGTATATACATAGACAATTTACAAATGTAGAATGTAATAGTAAAGTTGATCAGCTTAAAATATCTGAATTTGTGGTTGTACAATCAAGTGGGATTCTCAATTACATTGAAAATTATGTTTTCATATGCAGGGCTGATATTTTTGAAAGCTGGTTTTGTTTTTTTTCTGTAGTGTTTTCAAATCTTAGTTTGTTATTTATCATACTTTTAATAACTCTGTGCCTATAGGATTGTTACAATGGTCTCTCTTTAGATTGAGTTTTAAAACCATAGAGTGCTTTCTGTCTTGGAAAGCACAACATTATCATTTCGGTTTCAGAAGATTCAAAACAAGAGACCATCCTAAACGTGATTTAAAGTTGTCCTTTCAGATTTAGTTCCCAAAACTGTTGATCATGCAAAATTTTATTTATGTTCTTATTGATAAAGTACATTTTCTTGATGGCTGATAATTTTAGACTATGGCACTCTTAATCACTGGGACGTTGATCTACAGATATTAAATATGAAAATACATCAAACTTGAATATTTGTCACAAAATATTTCTTGCTGTAGGTGCAAAACTGGGCTGAATACTTCATATTTCAAGTAAGGTTTCAACTCAGTGGAGTAAAAATGTGTCTTGAATGCAGCATAAGATGAGTGAAAGAACAGTGTGATGCACTTTGGTCACCTCTTGAGCTGTCCTTGTGGGCTCTCCTCGTGGATGACAGTCTTTTCTCTGTCAACGTTCTGTAGAGGGAGTGCTACGAGGTCTGTAATGTTCATGGTTGTAACGTGCTACCAAACCTCTGCTCTTTGCCATAGAGAAAGATCTTTGTCATCCTTCAAAGTGCGGCTTTGGGGGAATTTATGCCAGATTGCTTTGTAAGTCCTTGGTTTTTCTCTTTTTCCCCCTCATATAACAATGCTGGGTACTATATCTCCCAGATCTGTGAATGATGTTTTGTTTTTCTTTTCCTTGCTCTCTATTTTCTCTAGTCAGGAAAACAGCCGAGGTACTGGATAATATTAAGCATCTCATTAGCATTCAAGAAACCATATTGGCACTCACCTAAGGGTTCAACGCTGAGCTAGGAGTCATCAGCAGTACATTTTCACAGCCTCTTTTCTCGCTGTTCCCTTTGTTTCAGTTGTCAACACCAAACTTTTTGCATACTTGCTCACTGAATAATATTTCCTACATCACCAGCTTTCACCATGCATAATGTCATTTTACAAATCTTTAGTTTTTAATATGAAAAAGTATTTTGGGGGTCATAGTAGGCTTTTTTAAGGAATAAGTAAACTGTGTTTTGAGGGAAAGGTGTCAAGCTGAAAAAGCTTGTAGACTTAAGATTTTATGTCAGCACATCTTGCAGTCTCTGGGTAATGCTCATGTGAACAGAAACATTAGCAGGTATTCTTGTGTTTATTTGCCCACTGAATGTTTAAATAGCAGGTGGGAAATATTTGCTCTTTTCTTTTAAATAGCATATTCCCAACCTTAACCTTTACTGTTTATTTTTCTTCAAAAACATAAAAAATAAAAAATTGCCACTGTAACTCTGGTTAAGCAGATCTGGGAACTTAGTACCTTATGACAAGGCAGAAATTATTTTGAGGAAGTTTTTTATATCAGTATAAACCTTCTGTCTTTTCTGCAGGTCTGATGTTTTCCAAGCTGAGTAATGTTGGGATTTTTCCGATGTGAGCAGCTCAGCTATTAGATCAGATCTGCTCTGAGTTATTAGACACAACAGGAAAAAAATAAATCCGCAGTTGATTTTCTCCAAATCTAATTGGGAATAAAGCCAGATTCTTTGACAAGTTCTATTGGGATACGTCTAGTACCGTTGAATCAAGTTTATTATGGCTTTATGTTGGAGTATGGAGGATGATGATGAATCTCACCAAGCTCTTATTACTTAGTTACCATTCTGAGAATTCTGCTCTGAGCTATGAAGCCATCAGGTTCATCATACTGTGCAATCCTTCTCCGTCCTCAAGAAACATCTTGGCTTCTGAGGGCATTCTTTAGGCAGCAGACTCTAGATTGATATTAGCCTAGAAGATGTGCCCAAAAGAGGATGAAGGGAACGAAGACATGCTCAGATTGCCTTTGAAAATAGGAATATTGTACTCTATGCTGTACCTTACTAAAAGAGATAATGTGACTACTCCACAGGACTACAAGTGCCAAGCACAGCTCTCTATGAGCTGCTGCAGGGAAAGTTAACTCCATCCCAGCCAGGCCTGGTACAGTGGTATCCACTGGCTTCTCATTCAAAATTTTATTTTCAGTGTTTAATTATACAATTAATACCTAAGGCTCGATTAAACAAAGCAACAAAGCAATAAAAAAAAAAAAAACAGTATTTTTTGCACTCTTTGTCACATGGATTAGGTCAGGGGATGTAGGCATGTTCCTCTCTCTGGTAGAATTTCCACATAGATCAGGCAGCTAGCTCACAGACTGAAGGAACAGTAGCTAATGCACAAAAGAATGTTATGAGAAAGCTGAGGTAGTGAGGCAGCTTGCAACAACAAAGGACTGAGTGACCTGAGGGCTTGAGGCAGAAGCGAACCCATCTGACCTGTGGGTACTGGAAATAACGGTGAGTACTTGCAGAACAAATCTTGTCCTAGTTATTCACCTAGCTGTAGTAAAGCTCTAATTTATAAGTTTTTATAGTGATACTAGAGCTCATGGGCCAAGTTTTCTGCCTGTGTTGGTTTGCTTTCTTTTTCTTTTCTTCCCCCCCCCCCCCCCTTTTGTTTTTTTCTTTTAAGTTTTTTCTTTTTCATTCTCCTCCTTTTTTTTTTTTCTTTTTTTTTCTTTTTCTTTTCTTTTCTTTTTTTCCTCTCATCAACATTTCTTAGCACCTTCAGTGTCTTCTGATCTCCCATTCTTCATGGCCAGGAATAACTTCTCACCTCCGTGAATTTAAGTATTTAAGGTTCTTGTCCTTTTGCTGGCCACTGCCATGACACAGGGCTTGGAACTAGGTGATCTTTAGGCTCTCTTGCAACACAAGCCATTCTATGACCTTGGCCCTCCTTTGTATCTGATCTTGGCTGTGTTACAAGACCTCGTTTTGTGGTCTTGAGAATGATGGCAAAGATTGTACCTTGTCCTTTGACAGTGGAGATAGATAACGGGCACTTCACTGCAATTCTTACAATGCAAAAACAGCTGAGCCAACTGTTCTCATAAAAGTCCAATTGGTTGCAGTAGGCATTATGTTCATTCTGACAATGATAAAATGATTGCTTTAGTATCTGGCTGTGTAACCCATTTACAGCATGTGCACCGGTATTATAAGAGTGTTTCAATTGTGAAAATCATTGAGATGTAAATGTCATGATTATAATTTATCTTCATTAAAAATTCAATTGGAAGAAAGAAAATTAATACATGTGCTGTATAGCGTACCAGATACTAAAAAGTAATGTGTTATACTGAAAATAGGGACTTAGGAATGAAACTACATCAGAAAATAACTCAGAAGCACATTCTAGTGATGTGACAGGTGGTTACCTCAAGGGCATTGCCAGAAATATTTTACTGGCTCTCAGTTCTTGTCTGGAGTGGTGTAATATTTCATCTTTCTCTAATAGCAATCTTAACACCTCTCCCCCCTCCCTACGCTGCCAACACAGACAAGCAGCCAAACAGACGGGGCTGTCGTCTTGTGTTTTAATGCTTGAAAATGATTGTATCACCTGAAACCACCATCAGCTTGGAGCACAAAAGCCAGCTCTGAATATTATTAATGTCACTGGAAAGACTTCCATTAAATTCCTTGATCATTGGCTTGCATTATTTCTCTTCTAGTTATTGATGGTTTTTTTTGTTTGTTTGTTTTAATTTACTTGCTGATTTATATGATGACAGTGAAATTTTGCTTTTAAGTTCATCACGCATTGGTTCATTCTAGTATTATTCATCTATCACAGACTCAGAATTGCCTGGCTAAAATATATTTGATTTTTGAGTGATTTATTTATTTTTTAATCTACTCCAAATAAGAATGAATATTTGTCTTCCTTTTCAATCAAATTTTATTTTTAATAGAATACATTGTGTTTTTTTTTGTTCTGTTTGTTTCAAATCTAATATTTTAATTGATGGGGAAAAAAAAAAATACATGGCCATGGAATATTAACATATTTTATGCTATTTAGGAATAATATATTCAGTGAAATCTGTAGCTCTGAGTTTGTTTTCTTTTGATAGCGTGTAAGCAAACTCTTTGGCTTGGTTCTCCTATAGATGAAAATTTTAATCTCAATGACTTCTCTGCTGTATTTAGAATAAATGAATTAGTCCATCCTTTGTGTAATTGCTGAGCCTTTCTGTAAATAAACAATAACCTCTAATTTTAAATTATTTTTATTTGCCTGTAACTCTTAAAAGAGTTCTGATGATTGCACTAGAATGAGCTTTCTTTGGTTACTTGCACTTCAGCTTGTACAATCACAGCTTCATTATTGGTGCAGACCTTCCTGCCACGGTTGGTACCAAAAGTCTGTGCAGTGGAAATGTTTTATAGTTTGAAAAATTAGCATTAACTGCCATACTCTTGTTAGCAGAGATTTAAGAACTTCCTGAGCTGAGTTGTGCTTGCATGTCATTGGGCAAATGTGTTTGGCTACATTCCTGCGTTGGTTCTCAAACAGTAGTGGTGAGAAATGTGTTGAAACAGGAGAGGGAGCTCTCGCCCTGGCTATGAGGGAGGAAAAGAGGAGTGAGGCATCGCTTCCCCAGGTCTGGACGGGCAGGGGTGCTCCCCCCTCCCTAACTGCAGAGGGAACAGGCTTTATTTTGACCTGCCGTTATTCTGTGCCTTAGCCATACTCATCCGTTCTGCTGAAACAAGCGAGTGACTGACTTAGGAAAGAAAATAAAAAGAAATTTGTTGAGAAATGTTGAGATAGGTAAAATAAATAAATAAATGTAGAAAGCTTTTGTTAATTAGCCAGAGACACAGAGGAGTTTAGTGAACTGGTGAGTCTACTCTCCACCCAATATAAAAATGGCACTGTAGAACTAAAGGGATAGCCACCTAAAGTCAGTTGAGTTATACAGCTGGGAATGCATTGTAAACACTCATGTAATAAACCTAGTGAAAGTCTTTCTGAAAAAAAAAAATAGACCACTGTGGCCAAAATACTAAAGTAACAATGTTTTACATCCAGTCGTATCAATGAATGCATACCAAAGATTTTGCCTAAGGGATAGGCATGGTAATGGTCATGTATCTGTGTTTGTAATGGCAAAGGTGTTGGAAACATCACTGTGCTTCAGAAATTCAGAAGTTTTTTCTGTTTCTGTGTTGCTCTGTGGCTCGCTTATATCTGAAAACTGTGAAAAAGGTAGCTGTCAAGTAAGCCAAGATGAGGGCATAAATGAAAGCTGCTGCTTCAGAAAATAAGAAAGTCAATACGAAATGTTTTAGAGGGACTGCTAATGATATGTTTGATCTTTACAGAAAGGTCCCCAAGGATCCACTTGTAGAGATTCAAAAATACAATGCTACTTGTAAGAAGAGCTTTAAGAATCGTACTGTATTTGTTGGTATGTTTTACCAAAGAGAGAATAACTCTTTTCCTGACATTCGTATATGTGAGAAGCGTGGAGTACTATTCTCAACTTAGTATAAAAGCTTGTTGTTAAAGCTTTAGCAGAGCAGGACAGCAAGGTAATAACATCTGAAGAGATTCTTTTTTTTCTCCCAAGGTACATTTAAGCACTTTTTCTTTTCAAAACTGTGTCAGAACTTCATTCAAATTTGTTTCAAGGGAAAAGCAGTTCATAATATTAAGTGCCACCATTAGGAGTGACGCCCAAAACTAGGGACTGAATGGGTGTCCTTGAAAAGCCTTAAGCACAAAGAGCAAGAGCAACAGTTGTAACCGATTAAGGTTCAAAACCAGCCCAATCTAGCTGATCAAAGCAGCACAAGTACAGGAATATTGAACCTCATTCAAACTTCAGTGGGGCATCCCAGACCCACGCTGTTCCAAGTTTTGTGATCCCCTACGTGTTTGCTTGGATTCACAATTTGGACTCTGAGATTTGTAGAAACTTTTAGAGGTTTGTAGCCCACAGGCAGAGCTTGGAAAATTGTGCTGCTTGACAACAGCAGATGTGGGAAAGTTGTCTTACGGTGCTTAAAATAATACGAAGATGGAATGCTTTAAAACGCACATGCAAACCTTTTGGTTAACATTATGAATGGGTTAACTTTTTGCAGTGCATAACATAGAAAGGAGGCACAGATCAGGGTGGTTATACACGTGTGCAAAAATGTTTGTTTTTTTTTAGAGCAATTACAACAAAGTGAACGTTGCACAGATGACTTCTTGCTTATGCTACTTATTATAACGCCGTGATCAGTATGAGATGGAATTAGCATGCAATATAAACTTCTAATCTGTGTATGCCTGCCTTGGATTAAAACTTAATCGCTCTTCAAAAAGAAGGATCCAAATTAAATCCTTGTATCAACACTCTCAATTCCTTAAGTAAGTAGTAAATCTTATCATATTTTTCTGGCAGCATTTTGTCTACTTTTTGTTAAACACTGGTTTTTGTACTCAGTTATCTGTTATGTTCTTCTAGAAGGGAAATGAACTGCTAGGAAAATTCTTACCTTGTTCAGTGCAAGTTCAACTGCACATGATATAGCCAATAACATTTTTTTATCATTATTATTTTGGTCATAAACCCAGAGTTTGTCTTTGAGTAAGGAAAAAGTGTAGATATTTAAAATGTTAGACAACTTAGGAAAGTGAAACTAAATTCTTGAAAAGCATGTTGCCAAATAAATTACCCACTTTCCTTCATAATTGGTGATAAACATATCTGTTGATACCATTATAATAACAGTATTTCTGGATGAAGTATTTGAGGTCAGTAGGATACTGCAATACTGTCACTATACTTGAAACAAAATGATCTTTTAATCAGTTGCAAGGTCTCAATCTAATTTTCAGATAATTTGTCAGATTAGGAAGTATTCAGTTATTAAAAGTTGAATTAATTGCACTTTTCACCATGGCTCACTGTGTATACATAATTTATCTTAAGCATTTTTTTCAATGCAGTGGAAATTTTTTCAAATTTCCACTGTATGAAGACAGTACTGTAGAAGGAAAGAGAATGAAATAGTCTCTGTTTAATTTAGCAGGATGTGATGGGCTTAAGTTGCAGCCAGTGAGATTTGGATCTGACTTGGGGGAAAAAAATAATAATTATTAAACAAAAAAGCAGTGGGACACTGGAACAGATTGCTTAGGGTGGGCTTAGAGTCACCATCACCAAAGGTGTTGAACTGAGGCCAGACAGATGTCTGTCATGACAGCTGACATTGTAGCTAGTCCTTCCTTTGGCCATGGGCAAAGGACTGGATCATGTCTGAGTGCCTGCCTGCCTTCCTTCTTATGCTCTGATTTCTAGGTAAAACGTGTCTAGAATCTTAAACAAAAAGGAACGCTTATTAATGTGAAAGTGGGTTTAAACTTTAGCTGGGTTTAGTCAGGCCTACTGTCCCTTTCTGCAGTGTAATAGTTAAATGATACGGGCGGTATCTGCAGCAGTCACTTCTGCATACATAAAAGACAATCATGTCCTGTACAGAGAAGAGTCACAAAAATAATAAATCCTGAAATGTTTCTTGAGGACTCTAGATATCAAACTGATATTTAATTTTAAGCCCCAATCTTTCCAAAATGTAATAATGTGCTTTCAGCTAATACATAGGAATGGTCAGGTCTGAAATCCAAGTTCGGAGGTTCTTCCACGCAAGGTTCTGCAGAAGGGACTGGGAGCTGATAGTTACAGAGAGCAATTCTATGATATCTTTCAAAGGAACACATCAACAATAGCTTGAGCTTTCATCAAGATTCCTCCTACATTTCCATAAGTACAGCAGGTTAACTTTTTCCCAGACAGAAATTCCAGTGCAAGCTAAATGAAGAGACAATCCACATGCTTCCATCAATTAATTTTATTTTTTTTCTAGTTTCAAGAAAGGGATTGTTCTGAAAAAAGGAACAAACATACTTTAGTAGTAACTGCATCTTTAAGGCAATGCAATGGAAATGAGCTAAAGGAAGTTTTAAGAGTCTGTCTGATGTCTCGATTAGCATCTTGAGTTTTCATAAATTTTAAAACCAGAAGGGATTTTAAAGCCAGGGAGAATAGGATAACATTTTGCAGTGATCACATTGTCTGTATATCATTCTGATTCTCACAGACTTGACATCTGAATATATGAGACTTTTAAAATATCAGAGCACTGCTGTCCTTTATTCAAACAGTAAATCCACTGAAAGTCAAACATTTATACGTAGAACTTGATAGAACAGTCTTTCATCATCTTTCTTTCTTTTTCTTAATATTTCAGTTTTCATCTATGAACACTCAGGAAAGTGATTCTTCTTATTCCCTTTTCATAGGTAGAATATCTACATTCATATTTTATGACTTTTTGTTGCAGAAGTGATCCTGTTTTGAATTCATTAAGTGACGTTTTTCAAGTATCAAGTCCTTTTTTTAAGAAAACGTCGTCTTGGTTTTAATGAGGAATACCTTTCTGTTAAGTGATTGAGACAGCCAAACAGATTGCCTAACAGGAATCCAATCTTCATTCAGTTTAGAAGTCTACAGTGCTTACAAACAAAATAGTATATTCTGTTACCTTTATCATTAAAATTGATGTGATGATGCTTTTATCTTTTATCTCATCTGTGAAACAGTAGCTATTCTCTATATAAGAACTTCTCAGAAATCTTCTGCTCACATAGCCAAACTGCATCTCAGCATTAGATGGACTGGTTTCCTCTCTCTCCCACATTTATTTGTATCCACGATTTAGTGAAGCCCACAGTTGTTTAAAATGGAAGCAGTTTGAAATTGAGACTCAATGAACTCTATTCCTTACACTGTATTTCTCTTAGATAGACCAGTACTCGTTATGTTTGATCATCGGATAGATGTAGCTACTAAGGGTAGTTATGACAAAGCAAATGCTTTTTGCTTAGGCAAAATGAAAGCATATCACGCATCCACTCTGCTAAAGAAACAATATTTTTCACAAGCAATGTTCATAAATTTTCCATATATGTTTTTTATAGCAAGGATAGATATCTTTTTGTTAAAAAAAAAAACAAACTTATCTGAAAAGAATCAAGTCGCTAGTCACACAATATCAGAGTTTTGTGCCAAAATATAAACAGAAGCAGTATCATTCCTAAATCTGCTTAGTGTGAGAAATGGAGACTCACTTTAAAGTACCTCTACACAGTTCACAGTTAGGGTTCCTAACACAGCTGAAAGTAGGGTTTTGATCTCAGTAAGTCCACATTTCCCTAGTAAGAAATTGTTCCTTTATATAATTCAAAAAAAATGAAGAGTGAAGCAAAGACAAAACATCTGTGTGTTATGAAAGTGAGAAAGAATCAATATTTCACTCTAGAGATGAACTGAAAGTGATTCATATTGTGCAAAAACATGAAAAAATAAACGTTTCAATGAGATATCACAGGAGAAGTCTCCATAAGAGCATAGAATCATAGAATGGCCTGGGTTGAAAAGGACCACAAAGATCATCTAGTTTCAACCCCCTGCTATGTGCAGGGTCACCAACTACCAGACCAGGCTGCCCAGAGCCACATCCAGCCTGGCCTTGAGTGCCTGCAGGGATGGGGCATCCAAAATATTTAGAAAAGAGGAAAGGGTATTTTAGAAATGATGGAAGGAGAACAATTATGTCCTTATGTTTCAGACCCAAATGATATGGAGAGTTTTCTGAGGGTTCTTATTCACTATTCAAAAGCCCGGTGCTCCCTGATGTATGAGGAAAAAGTAGGATTATTAAAATGGCCAGGTAATTAGTCCCCACAACTTCATCTCATTCATGAGAATAGAGTGAACCTGTGCCCTATCTAATAATCAAAAATAAGCAGCACCGTTGGTATTTGTACAGTGAAAATTATCGAGCCCCCAAAAGAACAACAAAAAAAATCTTGAGTTTATAATGCTGAGAAAATTGTTGTTGCTGCCAAAGTGACGATAAGTAAATCAAATGAAATTTAAACTGCAAACAAATGTTCCTTCACTTGAGACTGGAATAGTTCTGTGCCATATCATAATGAAAAAGGCAATTAGCAGAATCACACTAGGAAACCCCCATTCTCTTCAATAGTTGCTGGTATTGCTGCTAGGCAAGTGCTGTACAAAGCTCTTCTGGCTTTAGTGTCTGTGTTCTTATGAAAGAAGGTTCTTTTTTCTTGTTTCCCCTACTGGAGGGGGAAGTGCAATTTTTATGAAGCTTTGTCATCTTCCTCCCACGTATTTCAAGACGCTGTTTAGAGTACTGAATCAATCACAAGCTGTTTCTTCCCATGCATTTGCAAAATACTTTGGAAAATAATAGGTCTGTGTTATATCATAATAATAATCACTTAGGTTTTAAGCTCCTGAGAATAGTCTAAATAAACAGTGCAAGATTTGGCCTAATTACCCAATTATCTCTCTCCTGTAGTCAGCAAAATCTTTTTTTCCTGACTTTAATTGGAATGAAGTTCAAGGTGCAAGGCTTGTGGAATGCATGGATTTCCCTTTGCAGACAGAAGGCATCTGATTTAGGTTTTCTATTCAGTTGAAAACTGAATGGATGTTTTCCCTTAAAATTAGATTCATAGATCAAGAAATTTAGGTTAATTTTTAGTTTTGTAATTTGGTAGTTTTGAATAAATGAAACACTGAAGAGAAATTATGCTGATTTCACACTTGTCTTACTTGCTCTTGTATATAATATTAAATGAAGTCTGCAACTGTTGGTACAATAGAGCAATGGCATGAGTTATCATTTGTAGAAAAAGCTTCCAATTTTTATACACAGTTTAATGTAGTTTTAGTTTACTTGGTTCTCCCCCTTTCAGCTGATATTTGAATGACTGAATATCGTAGAGTGTTCTGTCTTTTCCTCAAACAAGTCAAAGGAATGGTCATCAACAGCATACCAGTGTATTTTCATAGGTAGCTGAGTTTGGAAGCAGTTAATAAATTTTTATTTCAATGACATTAGATTGAGTTTCTAAGTCTGAACACTTCTCAAAATAAGGTGGATTAAAGTCTGTATAAATCAAATAATAGTCTGAAATGTTAATACACTACTTACGTCACTGGTTGCTCTTCTGTCCGAAATTCAGCTATCAAAGAACACAATTTGTTCTTGAGTGCATTTCGGGTGAAATATATAAACTTGTTACAAGATGGAAGCTCCTCTATCCATCAGTATGATTCGGGTCATTATAAAATTGAAATAGAGTTTTGGTACTGGAGTTATAAATACTCAAAGTGGATCTATCCATCATTGCTTTATTTTGAAAGAAGACAACAGTCAACCACTGTAGATTTCTACAAATGTATCTCTTACTATCTTACACTGCAGATAAATGGAACTATTCCATCTGGAGCTTATACTTGTAAGAAAGGCATAGTGTCATCCAGTGACACACTGATCCAAAAAAAAAAAAAAAGAAAAAAAAATGAACAGCAGCAATTTGGAATTCCAAGTTTCACTCACGGTCTTTTCAAAGTGAATTTTGAAGAAAAATAGGAGTGACTCCTACCACCTCTCGCACACTCTTGCAATTGTTTCTCTAGCTGTACAATGTAAAAAATAAATACCTACCATGTGGGGATACAGAAAAGGTTAATTTGATAATGTTTATGTAGCTTTAGACAACTTTATAGAAGAGACCATAAAAATGCTTATGCAGATGAAGCTGTAAAAATCAGATAAATTTTAGAATGTTTTGTAAGAATGCTATCTCTTGGCCAAATCTTTCTGAAGAGTTAAAGTGAAATTTTGCATTGCCTTGCTAGTTATCCAGAATTCAATGTAGAATCTGTGAATCTGCAACATCTGTCAGGATGAGGACTAAAATCAACAAACCTATACTAATTCTAATAAAGCAAGATTGCAGAAGAAATTAAGATTAGGGCTATTTATTGGCTGTCTGGTAATTACTATTGTTTTTATGGCTCTGAGAAAAATACTTCAGATATGTAATGAAGGCATGTTCTTGTTATCTCATCCTAAGGACTGGTGCTTATCCCCAGGAAAAATTGCCCTTCTTGAGTAGTTTGTGACCAATAGCTTTAATAGTGAAAAACATTTCATAGTGGAATGTTAAGTGCTTTCAATGAAAAGATTCATAAAGCTGATATTCTAAGTGCTTAGTGAAAAAAATATTGACAGCAAATACTTTTCGATCATCAAATTTGATCATCAATCATGAGCTGATCACAGTCCATTCATGAGCTGTAATTGCTATATTTCAGGTAGTCATCAAATATGTTATCCCTTTAATTGCTTTGCCTCTTACTACAAATAATGATTTTTCACGTTTTCTAAAAATATAAAATATATTGCTGGAAAATAATGAGCACATCAGTTTTGTACTGAGAGAAGATCAGTACCCCACAGCTATAGGAGTCTCTCTCTCTACTGATTGCAACTATTCAAATGCCTCAATGTAAGCATCTACAAAAGCTGCCAAGAGTACTTGAATTAGTCTTCGGTATTGATAAACACTGCAAAGCAGGTTCTTGCCTTTCAGAATGTTCACCAGGTGGCACAGCAGATATGCTTGTATTAACATAAAACTTCAGTAATCTACTAACAGTTTGTTAATTATGAGCTAGTCTGCTCACCACTGCCATGCAGTGGTAATGGACAGTTGTGTTATGAAGTTTTCTTTCTTTAATGTTGCTGATGCTAACATTAAGAAATCCAGTGACTTTTTAAAAATTATTATTGTTGCACCCCTCTTTGGCATTCTGAACTGTGATGTATTTTTTGAAATGTTCTGCCCTACAAAATCAGAAGAAGGTCTCAAGCTCTGATGAGCAATAAGCTGTGATTCACAGCTTGGTGTTCTTGAAATATTGAGTCATCTTTTCCTCTGTTTGTTTATTTTCAGAAGCTTTTACATTCAGTAAACTTCCCTTGCATCTATTGCTTGCATAGATGTATAAACATTAAACACACCTTATGTATGTGAAAGTATAGACAGATCAAAAGAATTGCACTTAAAGTAACTAAGCTGGGCTTGTGACTGTTTAGGTTTTCAGGAGCAGGCCCATTCTTCTAGCCAGACTATGGTGCTATTGCCAGTGATATTCAGAAGCTTTTAGCAACCGCGTAAACCACCTCTCCTGTTTTGGAGATGCACATTAGATGAAAAGGACACTAATTATTGTGGCGATTCAAAGGAAAGCTGACAGGCTGCCACTGGGACTTGGATTTGCTTCTCAGAGTAAATTCTAACCATGAACCTGCAACTCTTGTAACATAACTGACTTCTTATTACTACAGTCCCAGTACATGCAGGTGTTTATGGTATGCAAAATTTAGAGAGTCCAAAGTATCTTGTTGCAGAAAATCTAGCAGCAAGATTAAATTAGTTATGAGATTCCACACTGAAGTGTTTGCCAATCCGTTTTGTGTCAAAGGGTTCAGTATAACTCAGGAAGACTTTTAAAATTAGGAAGTCACTGTAAATCTCTAAAGAATTTCATCAAGAGCTGTATTTCATGTGATGTAGTTAGATTATATTTATCAGCAAAGTGATGGAACTTATAAAAAGCGTATGTTAGTGTCTGTATTCTCTGAAATATGGAGCACTGGTTCTCCCATCCTGCCACATAATAATAGCATTCTGCCCATGTAACATACAAACATGCATGTTATGTACATATGTGTGCATATATAACTGCATGTGTATATACCTAAAGTCACTAACATTCGCAGTGTAACACGGATTTTTCCCAGACGTGTTATATAACTTACACATTTCACTTATTCGCTCTCAGAAGTCTGTTCCTCTCCAGAAGGTGAGTTTGTAGGCTCAGGTAAAGTGTTGATCAGTGTTATATTGTTCTAGTTTCTTAAACTCTTCCTTAAAACAAATGAAATGCTGGTTGTATATATCAAGGTGATTACAGCTGGGGATCATTTAGTTTGGTTTTGTGTCAGTTGTCATATGTCTACAATATGGTTTCTGGAAATTATTAGTTGAAAATTTACAAGTGATGTGTGTTTTGTTGTGTTTTTTTTTTTTTTTCTTGAAAATGAGCATTTGCAACCTCCAGGAGTTTCCTCAACTTTTGTATTAGGGATTCTGTCCTGTTTATTGCTTCTATGATTTAAGTGGTAATTTTGCAGTGAAGAAAGGCTCATATCTTATGATTGTTTTTAATTAATCTCACCAATTTGCTGACCTAGTTACTATTCCTCCAACTGTAATGGAGAATCCATAACAGGTAATAGCATAGTGTGGTCTAGATTCAATTTTATTTTTTTTATTTTTTGCTACAGGAGTGGGAGGAAAGGATTACAAATGTCACTAGCAAGGGTAACATTTGTTTGGGTGGATTTCAAAATGAAATTTTTATTGGCACCACAACTCTGCATTTAATAGTTCTCAGGACGTGTTATGTATGTTACTCAATGCGGCTTACAAGTACACAAACTGCCTTCTGCATCACAGTGGGTGTTTTTCTCTTCGAGGACTCTTCTGTGTTATTCCTACTGTCTAATAAATATTTATGAACTACCCCAGACTTGTATGTGAATAATCATAACAAAAAATGAATAGACACTAGGAAAAGAAAAAAATAAAAAGAAACCAAGAACAGTACCCTTTCAGCTAACAACAAATAGTTCTTCAGTTTAACCATTTTTGTGAACCAGCCTTCCCTCAGGTTATACTGCACTGCTAAGACAGCCATTCTCTAATGTATGACGAGCTAAAATGTTAGCATATGGCTAACAGTTAATGGTTTTAAACTGGAAGAGGGTAGGTTTAGGCTAGATATTAGGAAGAAATTCATTACTGTGAGGAGGCACTGGAACAGGTTTTCCAGTGAGGCTATAGATGCCCCCTCCCTGGAAGAATTTAAGGCCAGGTTGGGTAGGACTTTGAGCAACCTGGTTTAGTGGGAGGTGTTGCTGCCTATAGCAACGTGTTGGAGCTGGGTGATTTTAAATGTCCCTTCCAACCCAAACCATTGTACAGTTCTGTAAGATATCTGGCTTAGGAAATGTGTTTAAAACTATTTTCTTCTAAAGAGTTTCAAAAATCCTTAAAAAATAGAACTGAAATGCAGTAGAAATGTTAATTGCCCTCCTGCTGGGGGCAGCAGTGTAAGAAATGAGCATCAGACCATCAGGGCCCTCTTTGCATTCCTGGTTTTCAAACTTCAGGAGGGGGGCTGTGGGGGTCTGTGGGGCTTGGGAAATGGTTCAGAAGGCTAAAGTGTGTTGAGTCAGCATTCTGAAGTAATTAATAGCAGCTAACAGGTATGAACAGCTGAGGACAGGCATAGAGCCAGCAGTGTTTGAAGTGGCATTTCTGGATTCTGGATAGCATACAGTGTATTTTGTGTGAGGGAAGAAAAGATTGTTCAACACCTGTATGCTGCAAAGTGTTTTGTACATCTGCCAGACTGGTCATTTGATTAAAAAAAAAAAAAAAAGAAAAGCATAACAAACAATTCATTTTGTGTGGTTGCCTTTCCCATCTGTTCATTCAGAACAACTCCACGTACCTTAAGAAACCATTTCTCATTTAAATGCAAGTATGATGTAGCAGGAGATGCCATGAGTTCTTTTTTGCTCTTGAACAATATCAATCTTTTTTCTAGTCTTGTGTAGTGGATGCAAAAATGCATGAGCTCTAAGGCTACAATGAAACATTTAAAGATTGACAGTCAAATTCAGGAGCTTGCTTCCATTGCTTGATACTATTCAATACCAATTTATTATGAGCTTTATATTATCTTCTCTTACACATAGAGGATATTTGTTCTTTCTTCAAAAGAAAAAAGAATTAAGAAGTTAATTATTGAATTAATATCATCTTATTGGAGATTACAGCAGAAGATTTAATAACTGGTTGATGCTGATTTCCTGATCTGACTACATTAAGATTGTATCAATGTCTTCAAAATAGTGGTAAAAAGTGAAATAAGTGATCAGCTATTAATGGTCTTCAATGAATGATAATAATTGTCTCTATTTAAGATTTAATAATAGAGATGCGTGCCACTACACTTAAATTCTCCTGAGTGAAAAGCTGGCCTAAACCCACCAGGTGGGAATAGATGTAGCCAACACCTTATCAGTAGATTGTCCTCAAATCTGAAGAGTTTAGTTGCTGTTGCAGTTATTCTTAGATAAACCAGCGAGGTTCTATTCTGTCCATTACTGTTATGTATCTGTGAGAAGTACTTGAAAGGCATCTGCTGACAATTCTCTGAAAAAAGATATTTTTTCCTCTATACAGTTTTACACACTTTCTGAAATTAGATTTCACTTCTCATTTTCTTACTAGCTCTTCAAAGGACTATTTTGAATTAACACCTCAGTCAAGAGTATGTGTTTGAAAGTAAATGTTACATAGAAATGTGAAAAAAAAATATCTGCTAACCTCGCATAACAAGTGAATTGTCTTAGATCTGGGGGCTCGTATTGTAGCCATTGCAGTATAATAGAGAACAGTCTTAGCTGTGGGGAAAAGACGGAGACATCTGCAGTCTAAAACAAGTAACAGAATTAAACACAATGGGAACATAGCGAAACTGGTAAAAATTATGCTGCTGTATGGCTCAGTGGAGCTAAATGTTGCATAACATGTTTTTTGTTTTTATTTTCTCAGTGCTTCAGCACTCAAATTAATTAAAGAATCTTCCAGAATGAGCTGCGGTATTGCTTTGAAAAATATTGATTCAAAAGCTGTAAATAGGAAACTCAGCATACTTCTGCAAAATGAATCTGTAAGCTTTTGCTGATTGTAGTTCTTATGCTATAAATTAATTCCTTAAGTAAGTTCCTTATTTCTAAAAGCCATTTTTAATTCCCCAATCATTAATGCTTTTATGTGCATTTATACTGACGCATCATTGAAATACGTTTTATCTTCTTTTTAAAGGTTCTGAGGAAATAGATGGTGAGGTGAAATTTCACACTGATTTTCAACAGATAATGGAAAGAAGATAGCTTATATTACTCCAGCCTCAGAAAAACCATTGTGACTTTTGTCATGCAGCGTTACACCGGTGTCTAATGTAAACTTATCCATTTCATTGAAGCTACAGCTGAAGTTCTGTCTTCAGATTTTGAGGTGAGCTAATTTATAACCACTAGAGATGTTGTATATTTGCCTAACGTGGTTGAAGTTCCAGTTGAGAAAGCATCTCAGTTTTGCACGAGAGAAAAAATCGATTAACCGTAACCATGTGGTACCTGTTAAGGACAGACACTCAAGCAAGCAGATGATGAAATGTAGTTCAAAATGCAGTTGCCTTGATCTGTGATAATAAATATAGTATTTTATCATCTCATAATTTTGTTTCAGTGAAGAAGTGTAGCCTTCATGAGAGGAAGGTTTTTTGGTAATTTAGATCGTCACTGAATCTTTCAATTCAGTGAAAAGGGGTTGACTTGCACCAACTGAACATCTGCTGTCAAATTCTTACCAGCATCTTTACCTCATTCGAGGTACACACTGGGGAAAAAGTAATGAAAAAATTAAAAGCTTTAGTCCATGGAGTGGATTCACAGATGTCTACTTACACCAGATAATTAATATCTGAGCAAATAGAGGCTTGCACCATAAATAATCATGGGGGAAAGAGATGTTAGTAAGTATTTTAGCAAGATTTATTGAAGCATTCTTAAGTGACTACCCAGAAATATTGTGTAAACTGGCAGAAATAGAGGAAAGGATGCATGGCCTGAAATATGCTCAGGGAAATATGTGTAAGCATGAACGATTTGCAGAATTAAAGGAATTTATGACTTGCTCTAAAAAACACAATTTCTTGAGATGTCAGTAAGGGGTTTTACAGTGCATTTTGAATAGTTGGTTTCTTTTGTGATTGGAACAGTAAGGACACATCAGAAGTCTGGAGGGGGCAGGAGGAAGACTTGATTGATGCCAAGTTGTTAAGTTGAAAATTTGTTTATGTCTTTCAAGAGCCAAGTATATATCAACATTAAAATTCCATCTGAAATGATCATGTATGAATGGTAAAATTCATATGGGAAACTGCTACAAAGTAAAGTTCAGCTCTATTTTGTGACTAAACCTTGACAGACTCTGGCAGCAAGCATGGAACCCAGAGCTCCTTTATCAGCAAGTGCCTCAAACTACCAACAATTCACGAAACTTGTATTGATTGAATGAATGATCAATTTTGAAGAGTACTGCCAGTTGTCCATTCACAGACATGAACTTTAACTTGGTATATAGGATGCTTTTTTAAATAAATTTCTCACAAGGAATAGTATTTGATGCTCCATGCATGACTCCCTCCCTGGAGCTGCTTGCCAGCAGGCGTAGGTAAGCCCTGCTCAGCTGGCCAGGCAGTTTGTACTCTGTGTTGGAAATGTGAGCATAAGATTACTGTGTGCGTTCATCTTAGGCTTTTGTAAAGGTTAAGATGAGAACTGCCATAGCTGAGTGATTAAAGCTTTACTGAGAACTCGTCTCACTAGACATTTAGGAGGTATGTATCTACATTTAAACTGGTCAAGGTGAGCTCCTCTTGTTATCTGGCAGAGGGAGCTTATCACTGTGAAGCTAATTACCTTCAGATGTGCTTATTTTCCTCTACAATGTAAAGATAGGATGGCTGGTTTACGTGTAGATGCCAGTAGCTTAGACACTTAAGTCCTCAATCTCACTGAACTTTCACACACGCTTGGTAAAATTTTTATTTTATTTCCTGTTCTGATTCTTTTAAATGCTTTTTATTTCTTTTGTAAACAATTATTTATTAAATATGTTCTCTTCAGCCATTTAAATAACTTCAGAATAGTTGTGCTTCTAGGTAATGCTTAATTTTTTTCCTACTGATCTGTACCTACCACTTGGAAGATGCATAACTGATTATACTTCCAGTGGAAGATCATTAGCACAACACAGTACAGGAACAACAAAAACTGTCAAGGGATCACTGCTGTGGAATAGGGGTTTGACTTTTGCATTATTTCTGAATATTTTCAAACAGATTTTTATTTCTAGAACGAGGAAAGTATGTACTGGTTTCTCAGTGCTTCTCAAACTGTCAGAGTTTCTGCATGATACCCTTCCCTTTTTCCATTTGATGATTTCATTGATCTTTATCAAAGCCATTGAGAAGAATGGGATGGGGGACTAGTAAAAAAATATCTTAATACTTTAAATTATTGCTAGTTCTTATGATACTATATCAGGTAAATCCTAGTGAAAGAAAAGTCCTTTTGAACTTCTGAGTGGTGTCAGCATAAAATATAGACCTCTCAATTTTCCTGATAGAACCACTTGAATGACTTTTCCCCTCAATGTCTTTCAATAACAGTGAATTAAAGATTGGAGAGAGATGCACTTCTGGTCCCATCTTTGCGACAGCCAATAGCTGCCTGCAATTTCTATTGCTTTTATCTCCTTTTATGAAATATTTTTTTTCAGTGTTTTTTGATATAATTGATTTTGACTGCTATTTAGATGTGTTAGAGTTCTGTGTCACAGCATTGCAGGCCTGTGTCTATGTAGAGAGATTAGCTTATCTTTCTGTATTACTCCTATTGCTCTCTCTGCTGTCCTCAATGCACTAAACATAGAATTTACATCTGAAGTGACTAGAAATTTGTATGCTTTGTATTTAATTACACTTCTTATTTAGGAATCAGGGCAATGGAGTTATGGAGTTATTCAATTAGCACAAGGCTTGCTCCTTCTGAATTGTAATTCCCATTTGATCACCAGTTATTGAATTTGTGATTGCAAGATGTATTGAGTTTCTCTAAGATCATCCTAGACTCCCTGACATTGATGTGTAATGCTTGGCAAAGCTAAGAAATATGAAACAGCTTCTCAAAGCTGATGTGAAAGTTAATGTATATCAAAGAAAGTATGCACTTTTTATGAATGATTTGTCCGTAATATGTCCTTTGCAAAACAGTCCAGTTGCAAACCTCACCAGCATTCCATTTCTATCATAAAAAAGAAAATTGGCTTGCCATGCTTTTCTTGAGCAACGTTTCAGCAAACATCACTATCAGATACATCCTAGGTATGATCTGCTGTTGTTTGTGTTCCACAGCTGTTCATGTCATAGCGGAAGTTATTAGTTCTTATGGGTACTATTTCTGCATAATGCCCACTACTAGATCCTGAAAGCACTAAATAACTCCCCTGTTGCAAAGTTTGCTCATAAAGAACTCAACTTAGAGAATCTATAAGGGGACCGCAGACTTGTTCTCTTGTTATTGAACTGGAATTACAAGTCTTCAGCTGTAGAGGACTAGAACAAAATGTCTTGGAAGTAGACATCATTTGAGTGAGACTGAAAATCATATGCATGAATGTGTATCATATTCTGTTCTATAATCCTGGAATTGCAGAAGAAATATGTGAAGAAGCACTATACTGTAGTGCATAGTCGTGCTGAAGGAGGAAATGAATTGCACTTTATATGTATTAAGAAGAATTTTTGTTTGTTTGGCCAAGTTGATTTTTTATTTCTACCTATTTTTACCTGTTTTCTCCACTTGCCTATTAATCAGTGTCTTGTCATTTATCTTCATTTACTCAGGTTTACTGTACAATGGGACATTGCTCATCCTAATCTTTTTTGGCAATCTGTATTTGACATTGTTCATTTATAGTTTGCCTTTCACTGTGTCACCGTTTCTACTTGACGCTGTTTATCTTCTCTTATCACCCATTTATCTGGTGATTGTTGTCTAGCATCATTAGTCTTGGCAGTTGTTCACTGTCAGAGTTTTCTTCTCGTGGGTTAATTATCAAAACTCAGCGATCATATGGGGAGGAGAAATTTCCTTCATTCCAGACATACTGGAAAGTGTCCAATGACAGTCTTGAATCATAGAATGGCTTAGGCAGGAGGGTTCATTAAAGATTATCTAGTTCCAACCCACTTGCTATAAGCAGGATTGTCAGTTGCCAGACCAGGCTGCTCAGGAACCCATCCAACCCATCCTTGAATGCTGCCAGGAATGGGGTATCCACAATTCTCTGGGGTGTCCAGTGCCTCACCTCTCTCTGAGTAAAAAAGAAAAAAAAAAATCTTCCTAAAATCTAACCTAAGTCTCCTCTTTTGTTGTTTAAAGCTATTCACCCTTGTCCCGTCAGTGAAATGCTGCCCAAGAAAAGCATGGTAAGCTAAACTTTTTTACGATAGAAAGGGAATCCCAGTAAAGTTGGTAGCTGGGTTGTTTTGCAAATGACATCTCTTTAAAACAAAGACTAACTGACCTCTATTTCTCTAAGGTTTCTCTCAGAATGAAGTTGATGAAAAGTCACTAAGTCTTCGCTGAGATATGTTAACAACTTTGTGTCTTTAAATACTGGAAAACAGTGGCAATTACCTCATTTTAACTTCACTGCAAAGTAGAAAGTGCTTTTGTAGGTTTGATGTGGATTTAAACAGATCGCTGAGACATCTATTGCTGAGGAGCTTACAAGGGTTTTCCTTTTAAAAGATGACATATGATAATATGTTTGAGTATTATTATTTACGTGTGTCATGTTGTACTGTCTGTACAGTTTTTGGTATCATTATTTTTTGTAGTTTCCTAGAAACATAAATCAAAAAGTCACCTTAAGAAATAAAAGGTCTTCTCTGGAAGTTTTATGTCTACTGTATACCTGCTGCGGACTTGGTATTTTACACATAAGTCTAAACATAAATTGGAAGAGCTGAAAATAATAAGTAGACTTGATTTATTTTCATGTTTGCTGCTTTTTCTGATCTACAGTTAACAGTAACTTATAGTTCCCATTATTGGTTAGCTCTGAAACAATTGACAGACTATGTAGAAAATTTCAGACAACAAAAACTATTTTTAAAGAAGTAAAAGTGGAGTTTGTATGGAGATCTGCATAGACAAATACTTACAAATCTTTTTAGCAAGTCTCTAATATTAGAGAGATGGGGTTTTACTAAAAGCATGAATACGCATTTGCCTTCTAATGTAGTCTGATTTAATCAGGTGTATACAGTTATTTGTTTGAAGAACTGAATCCCAACTTGTGCAAATAATGAAAAATAACCTCAATTTTCTGAAATTCATTCTAACGTGGGCATCACATCTGAGTCTTTCTGTCATTTCTCCCAGAAGTGAAGCCCTTGACTTCATTTGTTGTAAATGTGCTGAAATATTCTCTATACTTATACATGGAGGAAGAAAAGTGTATATAGAAAAAAAAGAGCGATCACTTTTATTTGCAGCAGGAAATGTCAGAAAATGATCAATAGTTGAACACAATTTAAGATTATCTTTGGAGTTCATTAATCAGTAAGTTAGCTTTTTTGACAGATGCAGTCATACGAGATACAAAAAAAAAAAGTTACATTGGTTGATATTTTACATCCTTTACACTAGAAAGTGCACTAAAGGTTAGTGAATAACAAATACCACGGTGTCTGCACTCTGCAGTGTCAGGAACTCTGGGCTCATCACAGAATAACATTTGCTCTTTCATAATTTTATCCACATCCACCTCACATTACAAACATTTTCTCCAGCAAAGATTAAGTTCATAGCTGTGAGTGGCTCAAGGTCATCCAAGGTTCAAAATCAAGGTTTGTTTGAGTTTTCTGGTTCTACAAATCTTGTGAAGTAGGAATCTTTGGAGAATCTATAGATACCTTTTGATGAATTATGATGGCCATGTATTAATGATGCACATATATATCCAAGTAAGTAGGTAAAATAGTCTGTTTTCAAAATGAAGTTATGTTTTTATTCATTAGTTTCTTATAACACAGCAAATGAGAAATGGGTTTCACACTTGTGCCGATTTCCGTGTCTTGGACTGCACTCCCAGCAACAAACGGTGTTTTCTTATTCTGTATAGGCAGTGATCTCCTCCCAGGACTGCGCTGTGCACAACTGTCACACAGCTGAACACTGTTGTCCCTGGATTACCTCTCTGCTTTGATCTGCCACTGAAGGTAGGCACGTAATATGCTTGGTCTCTAACTAATGATATTCACAATCTCTCAAGGCAAGACAAAATGTAACTTAATTCAGCAGAAACAAAAGTAGGTCATCGTGCTGGTTTTACTTTAATGTCACATTAGCTATATCCCTTCACTAACACACTTCACATTCCCTTGTAATAAACATCCTTCAAGTATGAACAGTGGCAACTGTTGGAAAGAATTCTTTCCTTCACTTCAGTCTCATTTTTGTTGGAGTGGAAATTGCTGATGTGCAGATAAGACCATCTCCTTGTTTAAATCATTTGGCGTGCTGATTGCGGATATGCTGAGTGCTACAATAGGCCCTACAATCTCTGTTAATTTGATTATAGCTCAAGCACCAGAAAACTGCACTACAATGGTGATTTCTGCTGACAATCCTGTGACACTGCCAGCAAAGAATAATGTAAAAATATTGTGAATGTAGGACAAATAAATGAATAACACAAAGCACGTCACTTGTTCAAGCCTGGATATTCTGTAACCAGGAGGTATTTATTTCATGTGCAATGGAAACTTCAAAGAAGGGTGATGTCATGTAATATAATTTATAATGGCTCCGAAAAGGTAGTGTGTGTGTGTGTATATATATACATATGTATCTATGTACACATACTTACATACAATTGAACTCATAACTGTTTTTGCACTAGCACTTTACTGAAGTGAAAAGAAGAATGAGTTTAGAGGTGAGCCCACGCTTTACAAGAGTCAGCAATGACTTGCCCGTTCCTTTCATAGGTCTTGAACTACACCTCACTAAAGAAAGCTTATTAAGAAAATTTCAAATGCTAATTTCTCAAAAGCAGATAAACTAGCAGGTGAACAGTATTGAGGCTATTTAAGGAAATGATGACCACGTTCCTCTTAAGTTTATCTAGGACTGCTATTTCTCTCTTTTAAATAATTCTTTATCTTAGTTCTTTTTATTAATGATTTATTTCATTTTTTTTTTTTTTACTTCTATAGAGATTATATGACTGTAATGTTATTGCCATAGCGAATATTGTCTGATATCAAGGGGAATGAGAATCAATGAATTGTGAAACTTAAATGATGCACCACTCATAGTATTCATCAAAAGACATTCACTAGAATGTTACCAGAGAAACATGATGAGTTCTGAAAATTTCATTCTGAAATGAAAATAATTGTCTTAAACTAGAAGTGGCTTTGTTTTATGTGTGTGTATACATATGCAGTGTACATATATATTATATATGCAATGTACACATATACTGTACAGAAAGCCAGAATTTTTAATATTGCTCTTATAGTATTCTCAGATGGTTCTCCAAAACATTTCCATGCTGTCACACTTCTTGAATTAAATGATAGTCTAATTAGTGGATGTCACTGTGCCACTTATGTCAGTTGACATTCATTAGCTGAGGGAAGGCAGGAGAGACACAGAGGCTTTCAGCTCACTGGGGGAATCAGCCAGCATTGTCCATCTCTTATATAGACACATTAGGATAAAACGGAGTGAAAAAGTGGAATTAGTTGAGGTTCTTAGTCCCAAGAGGACTTGCTTTCCTCCCTCATGTTGAAGGATAGAAAAGAAAGAAGCTTACAATCTTGTCTTAGGAAAGGAAAGAGAGGAAGAGATCCCAAGATCAGAACTCCCTGGGAATCTGGAAAGAGAAAATCTCTTCATTTTTATTCATTGTTTTCGCATACACTTCTCTTCCATACAATAATATATGCAGTGTGTGGACAGGGTTATACTTACCTGTTTCAGTAAACAAACCTTAGTCTCACTTCTCATCTTGTATGACTCAGTACATAAAATAAATCAACTTGAATGGTCTTGCATTGCCATTAGCCACTCGCTTAGAAGGCTGGCAAAGAATGGGGGGAAAATACACTCCATACTTCAGTCTTGAAGTTTGCATTTTTTTCTGATGTTTCTGCAGACAGTTCACTGTAATGTTACCCAGGGTCCATATGATTACAAAGATGAGTAGGGCTCAATTCTCTTAATGATTAGATGTTAATTTTTCATTTAAAAGGAAATTATTAACCTTTGATTTTAATAGATTGTCCTAAATTTGACTATGCATACAGTAAAATTTTCGTTCGCTGTATTTGATCCTTTCACATTACTGCCTTAAAACAATCAATATCACACTGTGTTTAGAATTATCTTTTAAAGGACACAAAGTATTCAGGTGGAAAAAAAATCTCAAGCGACCAGCATGAAACTAATAAGATTTGCTAATAGCTTTTACTTTCCTAATTTAAAGGGAAGCCAAAGTGTAGACTCTGAATACCCAGACCCTTAATTGGATATTGATCTAAATAAATATTCCTTTTCTAAGTACCTGTTATAATCACTTATTGCTATTTGTTAGGACACATTGTATTGTATTGTATCTATCTATCTATTTATTTATTTATTTATTCTGTCGAAGTGATACTGTTGTTCTAAGTTGCATAAAGATGCATTAATAGTACACTTTTAATAGACCTATTAGACTCACTTTGATTTATTCAGTATTTGAGTGTAGGCTGAGTATTCCATATAGCGTCAGAAAGAGGAATGCTGAAAGTAATGTAATTATCATCATTTATACTGCTATTTATTTTTTTAATTTGCATGGGGCAATGGTTTATGAAGCATTAGTGCTGCATCTGGTTTTAAACATGCCATATGTGTGGCTTAATACAATCTATTCTTCATTTTCATTGAGAGATCCCGCTTTCATTGACCTTTTCTCTTACTGCCTATGTTTTCTTGCTTATTTTTCATTATTATAGTGGTTCAGTACACTATTAGCCCAGAAGATTTTGGTGTAAAACATTGTAGGATTGTGGTAGATGCAACTATCTCTTTTAAGTAGATTTCCATTGGATAGCCTGGTCTCATTGAGCTTATAGCTTTATAAATGTCTGTTAGATGTAAAAAAAATTTATATTTTTTAAAAGGACATTAAAAACAATTACCTCCATTGTATGCAATGAGATAATTGAACAAATTAATATTGATTGTACCAGTTCAGGGAAACTTTAGAACTAACTTCACCTTGAGCTGTGGAACTAATGATTGCATAGACCTGACTCTCTTTTTCGACAGACTGCTAAGTAGTATTGTAAAATTTGTCTATTTACAGACCAATGGTCTCCTCCAACATTAATTCAACAAAACCCTACAGACTGCTGTGATTGCAGAAACTGCCTCATGAGAGGGAAAGTTATGGATAAACTTGGAAAAATTCAAAATCCTCTCTGTGTCCAATTTAAAAATCCATTTTTATTAAACTTGAAGAGACTTAGTTATCTTTGTGTGAAATCTGTGAAATCTGCCAATGGGTTTGAGAGTGATTGGGGGGTTTAGAAACGCAGTCACAAGTGCCTATACAGAATGAATGACTGAGTAATATTTAGCTCCTGTGAGTAAGCTGGGCTAATGAAAAACAGGTACCAGAAAAGGTATTTTGATGCTTTCTGGTATAAACCATAGCATTATGAGATATGACAGAAGCCAGTATTCAGTCTAATGTCAAATCCTAAAGGCAATACCAAATCTGAGTTGATTGAAAGAAAACAAACTGGCAGAGCTTTGTGAAACCTGTTCACGTTTCTAGACAAAAGCACACAAAGTATATTGGTCCAGCAGCTTGGAATGATGGAAACCATTTCATTGGTATACCAACTGCAGAATTATCTTTCAGAAGCATACAGCAACACAACCTGAGACAGATTCCTGTCTTACCTCAGTGTAGATGAAACGAAAAACAACCGTGTAGGAAGAATTAGGCAAAAACATTTGAAAGCAGAAATGTGTTTGTGTCTTCTATTGTAAGACAGAAACAGAGTACATCATAATCATCCCAGTTTATAGGGAGGCAAACTGTGTACAGGTCTTATCAGCTATAGAGAAAGGTAGCACCAAAACAGTAGTTTTCTCTTTAGAAAGAAATCTTGTGATTATGTGTCATTTGGGGATATTGTAACAAATACATCCTTGTACAGGAAAGCAGCACTACCTTCTGGATTTGTTACAAGTTTTTCCTACAATGTATTATTCCATTTATGAGGAAATATCTCAGAAATGCAATTCTGTATTCTTCTGGTTCTAACCAGGGACTTGATATATATATATATATGTACTATGTATGCGTATATATATGTACTATATATATATAGCCCTATTTATTAAAATGTATGTGCAAAATACTAAAGAATGTATACAAAGATACAGACGATATATATATTTCCTAGCTGAATAATAGCTGTAAATCATAAACATGGGAAATAACTAACCTGTCAACAAAATAAGTAAATAAAAGTGCAGTGCTGTGAAGTTCAGAGATAGAACTTGCATAATAGAACAGGTGAAACAAGTCTGTACAGATTAATTTTTGGCCTTTTATACTTAATTGGATTTCTGATGCTTTAGTTGCTGAAAAGCTAGCCTTCTGCAGACAACTTATGTTAAACATGCTAAGGGCATGGCACTTATTCATGCCAAGAGACTTAAGTAATGAATGAAATGTTTGGATACCTGAAGTTACATTTATGACCCTAGAGTTTTTGGAAGATCTCAGCGCTCCAAACACCTTTGATATCAATGAAAAATCAACGTGCATATATAATTAGAGAATCAGTTCTATTTTTCTCTCTTGTATGGAGCCTCTGAATCTGGCAGTTGTCAAATTCATGATTATTTCAAAAGCTCACTAGCAAATCTTTAATCATTTACATACTTCATTGGAAGCCTTTCCTATAAAAGTTATTACTTTGGGAAGTGTCCTGACTAGAGTGTGATTTTGTTTTATTTTTTAAATTTCCCTCCTCCCATCGATACATAACTATATTATGTGTAGGCAACTTCATCCACCGCTGCTGTAGCTATGTGTGTACCTGAAGCTGAAAACCTTTTCTTTCCTGACAGTGCCTGTCTATTGAAAATCCTATGCATTTTTATCAACTGTGCTTTGGAGTTAATATATGGTAATATATTAACCTTCTAAACAGCGAGTAATGTGCCTTATAGTAAAGCCATGAGATAAATAGAGACTTATAAATCAGTGGGAATTCACTGAAGGAAATACAAATTCCAGGTAGATCTAGCAAATATCACAACAGCAGGTTAGATTAAACTCTCAGGTGTACCATCTCAACAGTCTTGTCGTTGCCAGAGGCCTTACAAGAGCAATAGTGCCCTAAGGTAGAAGTTCTAAAGCAGGCAAAAATGCGTTCTCAAATGTTTTACTTATTGTAGATCTTCTTAAAGAACCGAAAACAACAGGTAGTGATAAGCAATTGAATATCTTTAAACTAAGTGTGACATATTTACTAATAATTAATTGATGATGAGCTAGCACTCAGAAGAAATAAGCAATGATCCAAATGATTGACACACGTTCAGGTAGAGGAAAAAAAGGACAACAGAAATAATATAATTCCTTAACACTTGTATGAAATTTTGTTCTGATCACATTCATGAAAAAATTGCATTTATTTCATTTTTTCAGGTTGATTTTTATTTTATTAGCTATTACGATTATTTAAAATCCTCTGAAGTCATTAAAATTTAAATGTATCTCTGTAATACGACTGCATTTTTTTGATGCAGGCTTTATTTTATATTCAGAGTTCATATGGTTATTATACCAGTCATAAACTGTAACTAGAAAAGTCTCTTCCCTTGTTTAGTTTGCACTTTTTCCCTTGAAAAAGTGCAAACTAAATACTCATGTCATTGTTAGGAAGTATTAAGCGTGCTATTTGGTTTAATTCCTTCTAGTGTAGCATTAAAATTCATGAACATCAGTGTAAACAGAAAGCTTCCTTTCATCATTCATTAAAAATGACAAAATGCACCCAAACAGCTGAAAAGCTCATATTACATTAAACATTTCAATGCACTTATACATACATATGTCTAGAGATGCACTCCACAAGTCTTTTTGTTCAAGCTCTGCATGCAAATGTTTTTGCTTTTATGAAGTATGAAGGGCAGTTGGGTACTGAAATCTTGTTATTGGTAAGCGAAACGAAATGCAGTGAAGGCAAACCAGAGGAGAAGTTCACTAATAATGAACTGAGGTTACTTTGATTTTTAAAGTAGCATATATTTACAATGTTATTTTTGAGTTCCTCGTGTGGTAACATATCCCACACTTTCTACTTCTAGGTGGGTTGAACAAACTTCCCACTTTGGCTGACCTCCACGGTACATACAGGTAAATGTATGGTAGATCTTGTGACCACGACTGAGAAGGGGAAAAATGCATTAGGAGAAGAAAATTTCTGTATTTCTGGTATGGCCAACAGATAGTATTGACTTACCTTTAATAGATTTCAGCTGTGCCTGGTATAGGAATAGACATTCTGATCAGTTTTGTAGGAGTTTTATCCAACTTGCAGGAGAACAAGAAGTGGTGTTGAGTGATTTTGAAAGTCTCCTAGTAGTTTTTCAAGTTAACCTTATCAGAATGAGGAAATAGTTGTTTATTTTCATCTCTCCTTCTAGATTACTGTCTTCCCTGAAATATATCTTCAGTTATATCTGCAAGTTCATATGAATTATGACTATAATTTTTATTTTTCAATAAGACTGATGAAGTGCAACTGATATTTAAGATCCTAAGGAAACATCTCATGGCTCAGTATGACAAAAAAAATACATTAAATGAACAATACCAATTCCGGGCCATTTCATGCTCAACCTATACTTTTTCTCATATCGTGGTGAGCCTTCTGGTTAGAATCCGTCTCAGGTTTGCAACAGTCTTTAAGTCACTGTGTTTCTTCTTTTAAAGATCTTTAATAGACTTTACTGGAAGGCAGTCAAACATTCCAGATCCCTGGCTCTCTTAACAGAGTCAGAGCCTTCCACACCATAAGACAGATACACATTCACTGCAGATTAGAGGTACAACATTGTTAAAATAAATGGTACGTTAAATATACTGCATGTGATAACTGTGCTAATAACATGCATTACTTAGATTTTTAATCCTCAACCTGCAAATCCAATTAATTTCCAGGGAATCCAATTTTGAAATACAAGAACTTTGCTCTCCTACTATCACCTTATAGAACTTCAGCATCTCATACTTTATTGGAAGGAATTTCATATGCAAACATGCAATCTTAGCTTAAGAGGCATGTAATTTTTGAAGCAGGAGTGTAGTTTTGTTTAAAGATGAGGTGATAAACAAAAGTTCCAAAGCCACACATTACCTTCAGTCATCCCAGCCTCCACCATGACATCCTGTTTATTTCAGAAACGTTGGCAGTATTCCAGCTTCCACTCACTTATTTTTAATGTAATTAGATATATGTTAGTTGGGGAGGATTATTGTTTAAGGACACCTCCGGACCTGTATTACCTTCTGCTCAGAATGGCAATCTGATATCACACATTTACTGAAAAGATTTCTTAATCGGTTACTTTCAGTTTCAGAGTGGCCAACAGTACAATGCTACAACATCTCAGAAAAAGGAAGGTCTCCTGGGAATATCTGGGCATGATCCCAGAAAGTGATATATGGTATTCATATACTAATGCTGTGCTGCAAGACACTGGCGAATAATGGAATTATTCTCAGTATACAAATAGTTTTGACCTCAGAGCGCAGAATACAGCAAAGAGCAATGCACTGACATAATTATCTTCTTGTCCTACAGTTGCTGTTTGTTGGCTAGTTTTCTGGTGGGTGGTTCAGATACAAGGCCCCAAAACCTCAGGAAGGCAAGAGGACAAAGAGTGCAACCAAGGTGAAGATTTGAGTCACTGGCTTACTGAATTTGCAGTGTTGTTGCATTGGAGAGAGCCTTAAAAAATGTGTTACATGTGGGTGAATCTTAATTAGTCATAGAGTCACAAAAAGCAGGCACAGGTGCTGGACGGAATGTGGGAAACAGTTTTGGATCCTGCTGATATAATGCAGTAGATGCATTTACATTATGCAAATCCATTTAAAAATAATTCCTATGAATAGAGGAACTTTTTAAATTTCCATTTTGAAAATATACTAGAAGTTTTTTTCAGCCGTAATAACAACTTCCTCTATTTAAAATAGGATAAAATACTGTTTGTGTTAAAACCAGGACTTCGAGGAGCTATCTACAGGGCAATTAATTGAAATGCGTTGTCACTGCCCTTCCAGGGCATTACTTTCTTAATCTCACCAGTACAATGTATACTGTTTTTACCTACTTATTCCCTAGACATGAGAAGCCATCTAGTCCATGACTGCATGTGCAGAACTGTGTTTAGATTATGGTAAGCACTTACAGCATCTTACAGAAGGAATGGTTATTAATATTCTTTCATGGTAACTACAGCTTGACATCTGCATAGAATTTATGAGCAAAAGCCAAATGTAATTAAGATAAGGACTACACCAGTCCTGTTGGTAAACAAGTAACTCACAGCTTCCAAATAACTTGCAGAAATTCAGACAAAACTATACAGTCTGAATAAGAAGAAATAAAAGAGCAATAAACAATAAGCGATTCCAACCAGTAAACTTATTTTCTCCATAAGGTGAAGAAGTGGTCAAGGAATGTAGCCTCAGTAATGGGACCATTAAATTAATACATTTTTTCCGTGGTCTAATTCTGTTATCTTTTGCTTAGCTGAACGCACCTTCAATTTGGGATCAAGTTTCTTTAGTATGATAAAGCTCAGGGGGAATCAATTTTCCCTTGTGCCTTTAGGTATGCTTCTAGCAAGACACAACTTACCTTGAAATCTTCTTCACAGTGTTACATCTGTGCCAGCCCAAGTTCTAAAGCAGGAATGTGTTCTCTGCTGACTCTTTTGTGCTGCAATTTCTTTTAATTATTTTTTAAAGGAAAGGAGCCGTGGCAAATAAACCTTACTATGCCCTCCACAAGTCAACAAGCTCTGTCTTGATGTTAAAAGGGAGATAAAAATAGAATATATTTAAAAGAAAAAACAAATCCAAAGATTACTGAAATTCAACAGTGATTCAGATGATCACTCTTCAATGAAGAAAAGGACTTTTCACTCGCGGCACAGGGCAATGCCTTTGAAATCGATGAGCTAAATGAAGCATAGACTGGGGACATCTACCGTTCTCATCACAGCTGCTGCCACATCATGGAGAGTATTGCTAACACAATGGAAGAAGAATTAAGCTGCCCATCTGTGCAATGTGGGCTGTTTTGTCTGCTAACGGCTGAGTAGTAAGAGAAAATGGACTTGTGCTAATGTTAGGGCACAGTTCTGGAAGACAGAAGACCCACATTTGAGTCCCTCCCTTTGCTGATTAAGTTAAGTGACTTTATTGTTATTTTGGTAGGCTGCATTGTTTCAGCCATACCTCAGTCCTATTGCACAACTGTAGCTATCAGTTATCACCCTCATCAGGCCGAGTAGAGATGACTGAATTTGATGGGATGACTGAACTTGGTGGGTTCTCTCTCTCTAATACTTATTGGTTACATCCACACCTTACGAGAAATGTGCCGGAGATTCCTATAGGAGTCTGATGTACTTTAGCAATTCACTAGTGCAGAACATTACATCATCCTTCTCCAAATTCATTTTCATGACTTTAAGTGTGCGTTCTGCTCCAAAAAAAAGGTGGGGCTCACGTCTTTTGGTATTTGCACATTTGCACAGCACCCAGTAAATTACCTATAGTTTTGATAGTGGAAAACAGCATCCATATTTCATCAGTTCATGAATCTTCAGAACCTTCACCAATGTTTTTTTTTTTTCTGCTTTTTGCCAAAAATTGAAAGACAACAGTGGGGGAGAGAGAGTAATCGTATTCGTTTCCATACTTAAAAAGCACGTAAAATTATAGACTGTTTTACTCACCTGAAGGTACCCATTTTGGCACACGTTTCTGTTCTTTTCACTTGTTTCATTTATTTATTTACTTATTTTTCTCCAGTAAAGTATTTTGATATATTTATTTAATTTCTGTTGATGTATGGAAGAAAAGCCTGAAGCTCTGAGATGGAAATGCCGTTTTGTTTTCAGTAGTTACAGGGACTCTTAAGAAGAAACATGCCCCTCATATCGTAGAAGTAGAAAGTACCAGAAAGGTCATGTTCCATAAAGGTGTGAGTTAGAGAAACCTTGCTAAATCTTGAAGCAGTGTACGTGAATCACTTTACTGCTCTTAGCAGTGCAAACTGTGACTGAGTTGAACCCCAGAAGTGAAAGACTTGTACCTGTACTCTTGTTTCAAGGTATTTCTCCCTGCTCTCCAGTTTTATCAGCCTCTGCCTTTGCTGCTTTGGCCAGAGATTGTATTTATTACATTTGCTTCTGTTAGGAACAAGAGGCGGGACTGTTCTTCTTCAAATACAGCTTTTATCTAGTTACTACTGCTGGTTTTTTGCTTTCTACTTCTAAAACTTCAATTTTACTTGCTTTGGGGCATTACATGAAATATGTATTTATGAAATTAGAGAAGCATAATTTTTTTTAAGTCTATGTGGCAGAGTTGATCCTAGTTGTTTAAGTTTCCAGTTAAATCTCTACTGAGGTCACTTTTTCTGTTATTAAAAAAAAAAAATGGAGCAGCTGGTTAATGATTAAAAGAAAACAAACAAGTCTGAGATTGGTAAAGAATGTGTTGTCTGAAAACAATAGCAGATAATCAGCAACAGTTAGTGGTCAGTTTTACATTTGAAAGCATTTCTTTGGACAGAGCCAGAAGCTGCTTCTTTTTGAATGGGAAGGCCCAGGAACGTTTTCTAGATGAGGACTTGGCCTGGGAGCAAACCTTTTCAGCTTGATTCAAGAAGTTAAGAGGTGGTTCAGTTGCAACCTGCAAAGATAAGATATAGTCGCCCTGCTTCCTATTCTCTCTGCTGATTTAAATTTGCCAAATCAGGAAGACAGGAACAAAAGAGTTCCTGCTGGGATCCCCAAGCCAGGAGCTGTCACTCCATAGGGCAGCCTTTTGTTGTACTGAGGGACGTGATTTAGTGGGGAAATGTTGGCAGTGGGTGGACCGTTGGACTGGATGATCTTGGAGGTTTCCAACCTTGCTGATTCTATGATTGTCGACCACTGTAAGTCTAAGAACACGTGTGTTCATCGTTGTCACCAACCGACCATCACACCTTGGACGACCCGCCCTTATCAAAGGTCAGCAGCCCTGATACCAAGACCTGTATCTCTGCAGGTCTGTCTCTCTTTCCCCTCTTTTATGTCTGTTCTCTTTACATTCTTTTAATCTTTCACTCTTTTCGATGAGCTACATATCTTAATGTTATCTTAGAACTCTTAGCGCAGTAATAACTCCTGAATTAAAGTACTCTTACCTATAACACTTGTTAATTGTTATTAGCGAATTAGCCTATTATACTTCCAAGTAGTGTATTAATTGTTCGAGAGCTCTCAGTAAATTGATCTTTGTTATTCCTTTGAGTCTTGGCTGGCTCCATTGCAGCAGCAACCCCTGCTGAGTACTGGGGTGCGACTCAGGAGATGGAAAATGATTCACTTTCCTCGAAACCCACTGAGTGGGATGAGACAGAATTGAAGAAATTAGGATGAAAATGAAGTTAATTTTTTGAATGTGAATGTAACTGCCCAAGCTAAAGGCAGGTTTCGCTAGCACAAATCAGGTTAAAGCAAGGCTTTTGCAGTTGACTGTTAATCATTTGGAAGTTGTTATTTCAGTGGTCAAGAATCATTTTCTCTGGATTATGTGATTAAAGAAATCAAAGGGTTCGTTAGTGCTTCGAATAAGTGCTAGCAAGTTCTATTATCCTGCATGCAAAAGAACCAGTCTGCAGTAATCTCCCGCCCTTTAAAGAGTTACCCTAAAAGTGCCCTATCCATCTTTATTAATCGCGTATTAAAGTCATTTTTTTCACTAGAAAGTATAAGGGAAAAGGGAAACACTTTGCTCTCAGCTATGCCAGTGATGACTCAGTGAAATCAGTGGGGTTATTCATCTTTAACTAGGGGCGGAATTTGGGTCATGAAGAACATGGAACTTCATGACACGTGGGAGTGGGTTGTTTTTTTTTTTGCTTCTGTTAATTCCCTGGGCATAAAAGACTGGCCTTTTACCTCTTCAGTTTTCTAAACTGCTCAAATTGTGTTTCCTGGCTTAGATTCATTTTGCTATTTTAACTGGTAGCCATGGAAGGAAATGGCTGCCCCAGTAAGAGGCTGAGAATGAAATGACCCCGTTTTGGCTGCAGCATTAGAGGGGCCTCCATTAGACCACGTGCCATGTGAGCACTTGTTTCAGCCTTGGGAGCACTCCAGGGATGCACTTTTTTTCTCTCTCCAACCTCCAGGTAAAGCCTCAAATCCAGCTCTACCATTGTCATGAGTAAAATGAGCATTTTTTCCATTGCAGTTTTGTTTACAACTGCCAGATTGCCGTTATCACCCTTACAGCTGGGATTATTCTAATACTGGAAAAACTTCTTAGAATTATGTTCTCTGTGGTAATTCATCTTGGATCACAAAGGGTTTTTTGAAGCTTTTGCAAGAGAAAGAAATGGAAATCACTGCACAGCTTACATCACATTTTTAGAAGATCTTAGAGCTAGCATTACAATAGAAGCAAAAAGCAATTGATCTTTGATTCCCACATTATATACAATATGTTAGGAGATGCATCAGTGTCTGACTTACATTTAGAGAATGCAAATTCTCAAACTCATTCCTTTTACACAGGTTCTTCCTTTTTTAAGGGGTTTAGGTGATGTTTCTTCACTCTTCTTTCTGTGTCTGTCAGGTAATATTTATTAGCCATTATTTTGAATACAACCAGAAAAAAAAAAAAAAGACAAGTTAATTAAGTGTTTTTTCATTCCGACAAATAAGCCTGAATAGTTTTAGTTCTGTGCTATTTATTGCCGTGGCTGTCACAGCCTGATCTTTGCATTGCTGGAATAGTCAGGTGAAACCAGAAGATGAAGGATCTTCTGGTCTAGTGGTTGGTGACCCTGCACATAGCAGGAGGGTTGCAACTCGATGATCATCATGGTCCTTTTCAACCCAGGCCGTTCTATGATTTTATGAAACAATCAGGTGAGGAAGGCAGACATCTCTAAAGCCAAAGTACAAGACAAAATCTGGCCTCTTATGGGAGTTTATGGCAGATATTCTTATCTCGTATAAAAATTAGAAATGTTGAATGTGAATGGTGTGAAGGACGTTGCTTAAGTGTAGCTTGTGAGTTACCCTTTGAAAAGCGTTTGAGTGGTTTCAGGTCAAAGGCACAGATGAAATTGTGATTTCCACTCACACAGGTTATATGCTGCCTCTACAGACTGTGTGTAGAAATCCCACCCACAATATTTGTGCTCCAGAATCTCCCCTTGCAGCATAAGTCCAGCTCATCTCAAACTATCAATCATTGCTGAAGAGGTTATGCAGGAGATATTAAATGGGAAAAAGGCAAAGCTAAGAAGACACTGTAAGACTGAATGGAAAGACTGAATAAAGATACCGTTACAGTGGCTGCAATTACAAATACAAACTGCTGTGTTCATGGAACATCAGCCCAAATGCAGCAACAAAGTTGTTAGAAACAAAGTTCATAGTGCGGTTATGTAGCTGGTTTCCTAGCACAGGGTGTTACAAAGCGAACATTTTGTAAATATATACTAAGCTTATTAATCTTATGCAAGCTTGATTACATATTTTAATTGCGCTACAATCATTATACGTATCTGCTCAGTGTAATTTTATTTTTTAATTAAATCCAAATTTTGGTATTAGAGAAGAATTCTGATGTCACATTTACAGTTCATTAGATTCATAATTAAAATGTGTAGCCTGAACAGAGAATTAGTGAATATTAAATTTGGAAAAGCTTTTTATTTCAATGATTCTGTGGTGGTCTGAGCTGGGTTTCTGCAAATGAATCGCACATTTAACATTTACAAATCTCACAGCAACAGAAGGATTTCATTCTGCTGCATGTTGGTGGATTTAAGAGTAATGCATAATACATTTTAAAGGTCCCTATACAGATATACTTCTGTCTCAGTCCCACAGATTTTTAAACCAATGCTAGACAGAAAGAATGCATCACTGATGTGGCAGTGTTATATCAAAACAGGATAAAAGAAAATAGGGTCTCAGTTTTTTGCACGTAGATTTACTAATTTAGGCTACGAAATGGGGCAGAATCCATTGTTAACTAGCAGTAAAATTTAATACTAAGAAAATGTTAGTAGAGTAAAAAATTTACAAAGATAACAAAAAGAAAAATAGTTGTCTTTAAGGCGGATGATAGCAGAGGCAGAGATAACCTGGTCTTTCAAGAGTGGAAGATGAAGGAGAGAAGGATGTGTTTTGCACTGACAAATGATGGTTATTTTCCATTTCTGTCCCATTTAGTGCAGTTGAGAAGCAGGGAGGGCATGTCATACCATGAACCATAAGAGGGTGATGTATCTGCCAGGACTCACAATGGACAAAAGTCTGAGGAATGTCTGTACTTCCTTTGTCAAAAGAAATATTGTGTGGAATAGTTTCTATTTACAGTACATTTAACAATGATCTAATCTGGATGTTTCGTAGATGATTTTAAACCTATTAACTTACCATACCCTTTAAAGCCATAACATCTACTTACTAGTAACCTTATACTTGCTATAGATAGTGTGTACATGCATATATAGTTTACCTATGTATGCATAAATATATAGGCAAATGTGTATACATATATGCAGGTATATATATGTGTATATATATACATATACAAATGATGCAGCTAATGAAAATATGACCAATTCAACATCCTGTTACCTAAAATACCATCTCTCCATATAGGGACTCTCATTAAAGTAATGTTTATATAGGAGGAAACCATCAAAATTATTTCTCTCTTTCTGGAAGGGAGACAGAATGTGGATTTCAACATTACTACGTGACATTTTCATTGATGCTTATAAAATACTGTCATTAAAAACATCCCTGTTACTGAATTTTTATTCTTTCGTACATGCATGATGAATAAATAACGAATTAACAAGTTAAATATATATGATAGTTTTATTTTCAGATACAATTCTATTCTCATAAATTAAAAGACAAGTAGTTTTCAGAGCAGGGCAGCCTGGTCTGGTAGTTGGCGACCCTGCCCATGGCAGGGGAGTTGAAACTAAATAATCATGGTCCTTTTCAACCTAAGCCATTCTATCTTTTTTATCATTCTATCTTTTTTGACGTGGTAGCAAAGCAAGTAAGTGCCACACACAAAGTGTAAACTGTATTACCAACTTGTATCTCTCTTGAATGCCCTTTTGCATTTCAGCTTCATTTATATACTTTTTTTTTAGTATTATCATGAGGTCATCTTTCTTCCTTTTTAAGTCCTTCTACTTCAGAAACTAGGCAATTTCCAGTTTTTTGGGTTTTTACTCTTTATGGTTATCTTCTCCCCTCTTTTAATTTCTATGCTACATGGATGGCATTTGTTTTATATATTACATTATTTAACTGTTGAAGAACTTTCTTTCCATACCAACTTCATTGTTTTCTCCATTTCAACTTGTTGTAAAAGAGGAAATTCAGCTTTTTGATCAAATGTGTGTGTGAGAGCCCGTTTGTGTTTCAGCCTCTTTCAGTCTAACTCTGTGTACTGAAGTGTTTGCATTCTCTGTCTCCAACATTCACAGCGCTAGTGAATGTTTCAGTAGAGGCTTTGCTACAGAGAATGTAACAAATGCCTACTACTTATCTCACTTGCTAAATGTTTTACTGACTTATGTGCAGACTTGTAATGGAAACTTATCATATTATCAGTTTCTCTGTCTGTGGAATTCAGTATCATAGAATCATAGCATGGCTTGGGTTGGGAAGGACCTCAAGACCATCATGTTCCAACCTCCTTGCCTCAGGTAGCATTGCCAACTGCTAGACTGAGCAATGGATCAGGCTGCCCAGGGCCATGTCTAGCCTGGCCTTGAACACCTCCAGGGATGGGGCATTTACAACCTCTCTGGGCAGCCTGTTTCAGCACCCCACCACTATCATTATGTGTTCTGTAAAACCAGAAAAATAAATGAAAATTACCAAGGTTAATATATTCAATTGCAACAATTTAAGGCGGGATTTTTAATGTAATTTTCTTAACCTTTACGGACTAACAAATCAGTTGTGCCGTATGGTTAATGTGGTATAAGTTAAGTACAAGGTATCTGAGCTACTTGGTTCAGTTTGAGACTTGGTCCATGCAGTGCCCATGTCTTGTCTTTTTCAACTCCTTCTCTAAAATATGGCATCTGCTTTTAAGAAAGAATGTTTCAGTCCTGAGAACACTGGGAAGGCCTTGTTCTAAACATCATTTCTGAAATCCGGTGTAAGTAAATATCCATAACAGCTGTCTTCCAGTTTCATCCACTTGTCAGAACATTGAATTTGATTAGTTTTCTTAATGTTTTCATGTATGCTGTTCTTTCTGGTTCTTAATGGTCACCTGGCAGCTTTGAGAATATGATTAGCAATGAAAGACAAAAAGACGAAGACCAGCCTACAGAAATTTGTCCTCAGACTCAGGAAATGTAATTGATGCTATAAATAGAAAATTAAAGTGTGCTGTTGAAGTAGGAAGCAATGGAGTAATTTTCAGTGTAGAGGCATTTGTTATTTCTGTAAGACAGATCCTATTTTTGTTGCACTGAAATTAATGTAATAAAAATGTCACTACCAAGGACTTTAATTAGAGGAAGATTAAAACCCTAAATATTGATTGACATCTATAATGGAAATAATATTGGGACTATAACTTGAAGCACAAACGGTGGTGTAAGGAAAAATGTATGTTACTGTTGCTGTCATCAGTTTAAAATCAATGATACTTCTCTGTAGAGCTCTGCCTGGCCTTTCTCATTTTTCACTGGGAACTCATAAATATTTAATTTAGTTTCTATATTACCTGAGAATTTAAAATATATCAGATCGTATCAAAAGCATTATCTCTATACCAACTAATGCAGGAGGACTCAGAACAGAAGATAATAGTACTGGTTTTGCTATGATTGAAATAATAAATTTAAATTTAAAGTAAGACTTCAGAGTTTCTCACCTTATTTAGTATCCATATCTAATAGAAATAACTCCAGAGGCCAGCAAGTGAAGTACAGAGAATTCAGTGCATTGAAGTGAGTCTGGCAGTGTTTGATTTGTTCTGTTGGCAAGTCCTATCATGGAGCTGGATGGTAAGCCAGAACCAAACCCTGCATCCACTGTGTTGCGAGCATATCTTGCAACATAAAGGCTCATCAGCAGCCTTGCTATCAACATCGGTGGCCTCAGCAACCTTGCTCTCTGACAACTGTTCAGGATTGCTTCAAGAGGGTCATAGATCATGTTCTCCTTTACTTGAAAATGGAACTAGACTTTTTTTGGATCCCAGTTTAATGCTTTGCGTGTTCTGTTTTATGAATTTGCTAAGTCTGCAGCAAATGCATTTTTATAAACCTAAAAAACTAAATTTAATCTAGCTACAAAAAGGAGAGCGTGAGATAAAAGAGCTATTTTTCTTTTCCTGCAGGTGTTTGAGCTAGTTAGGAATCAAAACACATGCTTCCTACAGTGAGAAAAATCAAACAGTCCATATGAAAGCAATGAACACTACCTCTGCAAGTAAAATAAACAAGGTAACTTTTGATAGTTTTTATTTATAGTAAGAAGCTACAAAGCTACAGTAGTTGCAATTATGCGGATGCAGTAGCTTTCTAAATATGAAATAATATCTAGATTACATATTGATCTGTTTATTTTGGTTCGTAATGCACTTTCAGCCTTTTTGCTTGGTTTAGTGCACTGGATAAAAAAAGGGGAAAAACTGCAAACTGTAGGCTTCTGATCTGATCAATTTTATAGCTGTAACAGTTTTCTTTATAACACGGTGTCTTCAGTTCTTAAAGATGGTTTCCTGAAATAAGATCTATTCTTCCAAACTGGACCTTTGCTAGAGATCTATATATGCTAGAATTAGTTACTCTGATCCAAAGAAATCACAAGCAGTGATATTCATGGGAACACATTAAAATTCCATCCCTCTACTAAGAGTTGAACTTCTTGGTTCATTTGTGAGGGCTGGTTCAGTAGGTGGGCTGACTGGTAGGAAGCAGATTAGACCTGAATGTGCAGTTACTGTAATGTTATGCTTCCTGGTTTCAGGAGAAAAAAACAGCATTACTCCACACGTCTGCTCTGAGTTCAGAGCCCTTGGCAAACGTCGTCATCATCTACTACAGTTCTCCATGTTTTGTTGGCAGTACCACCCTCCCTTGCTTGTTCATAAACCACCACCGATAATTAAGAACTTCAATTTACTTGTGTTCGTGGTTCCTCCTCAATTTGTCAGGTACGTACAGACTCAGTACTTGTTCTATTCCATAGTAAAAGATATTGTCTGAAAATTCACCATTTCCAGTCACTTCTGGGTTTTCTGTATATGAAATACTGCAAGCTGAACATTCATAAAAATATGCTCTTATGTGGGTGAAAAGAGAATAAAGCCTTATAGAAGAAATGGCTGAGCTCTTCAGGGGCATTCTGCTTAAAGTTCTGATAGTAGGCAGCTGAAAGAGCAGAACTGCTGATAATATTGACTGAGGCATGAAAATCCATGGGATTCTGCACTTTCCATTACCTTCTCACTATGCTTGCTGACTCTACAAAATGCTGAATCTTAATTTCACATAAGAATTTCCATAACATCAAAAACATTATAGAAGAAGTAAATGCACTCGTCTTCTAGAATACTGGACTTGAAGAGAGTAGATTCCTTTTCCTGCTTCTTGCATAGCATTTGCTTTGAATATAACTTAGGTTTACAAAGTGGCAAATCAATCTGTAATTTATATTCATTATTGATAAAACAGTGAATGTTCAAATCAGTGAAAGTACTCTTTAGTATTGCCTGTCATACATGAACATCTTGAGAAATGAGGGAAGTCGTTAGTTTCTTTGGGAGGAAATGAAATTTAATTCTATTATCAAAAGAAAGAATAACGGTACTTTTCAAACCTGTGTTGCTTAGCACTAGACAAACATAAAACTAGCACATCTGACTTGTTTAAAACTTGTGCTGAAATAAAAGCAATAAGCTAATTATCATCATACCACTGCAATTGTGTGGTGACACTATTCTATTGTATTCTCATCAGGCATGACCTTATGTTCTGCAAAGTCTCTCCAAACGGTGACTAAATTGGTCACTTATTGATCATACCTTCATGCTAATGCAGTGTAACATTTCACATGCAATTGAGTTGCTTATTAATTCAGAGGAAAGGTGACAGATTGATTCCCACAGAAACATATGTTAAGTAAGAAAAACACACACACACACAAAAACAACAAAACAGAAAAGGTTTTGAACTTGATTTTTAGAGAAGGCATATCTTTTATTTATATTCTTATGAACACAAAGGCTTGTTTATGGCTGCATCAATACTTAAAGATACTTAAAAAAAAAAAAAGTAATACCATGACTTTAGCTAAGTAGAAGTGATCATAATACAAAATGCAAAACATGCGTAACTAGATGGAAGCATTATCATGTTTTTATCATCATTGTTCTATGATGACAATGGATGTGTTGAACTGTGAAACTCTAGAATAGCGTCAACTTTATTCCTCTCTCAGCATTAATAGGATGTGACTTTGTAGGCTTTCTATTATTTGATGTAGTGAAGGTTTACCTCATAGGCAAAAAATTTCGAAAATCCTTACGGTAAACAAAGAGAGAAACTTTAGTATGCAGCACACGGCATCTTAGATAAATTGTCTTCTTGTTTATTTGGAAAATGTTTGAAAAACAGATATGGAAGTAATTTTACTCAAGCAACACTCAAAAACATCTAGTTTAATTGAATACTAGAGATAGAGGGACCCAAATTTCTAATTTACTATGTCATTAACTAGAAAGAAATGTATGATCTTACATACCTAGTGTATGCAGTTATTTTGAAATGAATTATTTATTGTATCTTGAGACAAGTTTTTAAGTACCAACTCACAAATACGCACAACATAACTATATGCACTTTCAAAACAAAATACCATAAAACAGAGTTGTTTATGCTATTGCCACACAGTTAGAAACTGTGCTTCCAAACTGATAAATGTTTGCCATATTACCTCACTGGAGGTGGACTTAGGGACACAGGAGTCTGGAATGATGGGATGAGCAACAAGTGCTGAGTTCAGAGACCTATGAGGAATACTCAGTTCCTGAGTGGTGGGCCCTGCTGTCGTGTTTCCCAGCTGTGTTGTGTTGGTATTACTGGGTCTTCATGTCCATGGATGGCTATTTGAAGCTTTGTTCTTCACCATCCTTAAAATGCTCTGACAGTAAGTTCGCTTCATAAGCAATTCACTGCTTCATTCAGCCTTCCTTACGATTATTTCCTTAAGATTATTTTACTGCTAAATGTAATAAAGAAATGAGAGGTTAGGTTATTTGGTTAGATTGGAGAACCCTGGAGAAGACTATTCTTTTAACAAACAATGTTCACATCGTTGGATTTTTGGTGGTTGAAGCCTCGTATGGCTCCTGAAATGAAACAAGAAAATGGAACCCTTTGATTCTGAATCTTTCATGAAAAAATACCTTTACATAAAAGAACTTGGAACATACCTTTATTTTTACTCATTTCTGCTGTTGTACAAATCTGCATTTTATTGAGAGTGAAGCAGCAGCCATACATCTGGCAAGAAGAAAGGCAGTGTATTGGGGATGTGTCCATATGTGACAAATGTTGATGAATAGAGCAATTAATGAGTGAGCAGCTTACCATTATTCAGTCCCTTTTATGACAATTACACACTGCTTGCAGTGCTTTATTTTTCCTTATTTTGAATCATTTTGCATGCCTGAATGCTTGGGGAGGAAGTGTGTATTTCCCACATGTGCAGAACTCTGCACTGAGAGCTGTGGGTGCCATTTTGTCACACTGTCACATGTGGGAATGCACCTCTCTCATTGACGTATTGTTTTGGTTCAGGTGGGGAACTGGAATTGGGACAGGCATGGGAAATGTGATATCTTTGGGTTCAACTCCTGAATAAAATAGCTAGGAATCTTTTTGATTCTATAAGAATCAAGCAAGGCCTTTAGCTTTTGCAGATGGCAGTGTACAGTGCTGTTGAGGTAAAAACAAATGATGTGGTAATGGTAAGAAATAATTAAAAAAAGAAAGAAAGAAAAAGAATAATAAAGGATGAAATTCTCACAGTTCTCAGTAAAAAAGTGATTTGATATAACCTTCACGCTATTTCAGTACTTGGAGCCAAATCTATTAAGTTTCTCCTCTGGTATTAGCAGGATTATATGAAATATATATTATTTTTTTCAATCTGTTACTCTTTTATTAAACAATACATTCTGTTCTCTTTCAATTCTATCCTGTTCAGAATCTACAGAGACCAGACTGATCAGTATGGTCTTTTTATGCTTTCAATAGCTGCCACTCCCAGTAATGGAGGAAATGTTGGTGCAGTGCTGAAAGGCAGATGAAAGTTATTGATCTCAGATAAGTGCCAAAAAATTGGCAGGCTGTGGTGAACTGGGAGAAGCGATGCCCACAGGCGACACAATTGTTTCTATCTGATTTATGTGAAAATTTATGCTGGATATTCATCTGCCTGGGGTGAAAAGACTTTGCAGCATTTTTACGCACCTCATCTCAGATAACTCAGTTGCTGAAGTAGCTGTCCCAGTAAATTTTAGCTTTGACCGTGCTGGTGTATGCTTTTTTTTGTAGACAGCACAAATAATGACCTCCTATATATTAATGGTAATAGCATATATACTGAAATTGCCTTTTGATAGTTGAAGTTAAACTCCTTTTTCCTTCATTTTATAATTATTTGTGCAGATTCATTAACTGAATGAAAGAAGTAAAGGTTCTAAAACCACAGCATGCTTAGTCAGGGCCTGATTATGGTTTTTGCTCTAAATATGCATTTGCATTTTTGCTAATAACACCCATAAAACTTTAGGGCTTGCAATTAAACCAGCTGGTACATATGGCAAAGTTATATTTCTATTTGCTTATTTCCTACAGTTGCACACACGTGTACAGGCACACATGTACCAGGTCTGCTCTGAAAGTAATGCCTCCTATTTTATGATGTCAACCCATGACAACATCAGAAGGGAATGGAGGTGGTATGGCAGTAGAAGTTGAACCTTCCAAATAATACTTTGTTACGTTTTATTTCCATGTGAAAGATGGCAGCAGAAGGGCAATATCTATTAATATTAAACCCGTTTTCATATGCTTACAGAGGCTTAGCAAATTGTATGATCACTTAAAAAGATTTAAGATGGTTTTTTCCACCCTTTACAGAACATTTTGGATTGGCTTTTATATTATGTTCATCTCGTGTCTTGCATTCTCTTCTTCCCTTCCCAAGCATAGGTTTTTACAAATGTCACGTTTACCTCTAGCCTATCAAGAGTTAAGAAACCTCTTTTTCACTGGAAGAAAACATAAAAAAAAAAAAAAAAGCAAGTTTTTGTTTTTATTTCTTTTCTGATTGAGATACTATTTGGAGGCTGAGTACAAATTTAATTATGCAGTTTTACTACTAAAAAACAATTAGGGCAGATTCATGAAGCAATTACATCACTTGCCCTGTGGCTCCTTTTAGATTTAGTAAATGCTTTCATTTTTTATCTGCTGCTTGACCTGTAATGAAACAGATGGATTTGAGTTGCTCTGAACTAGTGGTTAATTTTCAGATTTTTTTTTTTCCTTAGTTTTACTAAACTGAGCAGTGAGGGCTATAAGTAGTTGTGTATACAGCTACTATATCTTTCAAAGGAAATGGATGTTTGGTCACTGCAACTTGCAATTACAAGCTTCCAGGCTGTATATAGGCAGGTTCAGTTTAAATAACATCCATTGATAATCTTCAGTATTCAGTACTGAATACTGAATACTTCTATTTGTAGTTATTTTCTGCATTCTGGATTGATTCAGCCAAATTATTTGCTCAGACTAAGATGGTTGGGAACATCAGTCTTATAGTAAAAGTAGGTTTAGTTCTATTTGACATTCCTCCATTAAAAAATTGTGTAAGAGCAGTTGTATGCTTTTTCTTGTCATCCATTTGACTAATTAGTATTTTGAATGGAATATAATCTTAATGTCAGCAAAGAAGAGGCTTCAATGTGTGCATGGGATAAACCTACCATACACAGTTTAAGGATTGTCACTGATGGAGTATCTTTTCAAGGTTGCTCTTGCTTTGTTAAACGAACTGTAGAATGTCCTTTAGTAAGCACTGGATTCTCCTGAACTGTTTTTTTGTTTGTAGACAAACATAAACAAAAGAAAATAAAGGGACTAACATTTTCCTGCCAGCTTATTACAAAATTATGTGCAACTTCCATTTCCCACTGTGCTATTTGATGATCAAGATTTGCTTGTTTGAATTTTGTATTTGTGATTATAAGTTATCCAGTCATAGCCAGTCATCTGCATGAGAAAATTATCTTCCATCAAGTATGATTTTATTGCATATGTTTTAATACTGTAACAACCTATTATTATTATATGGATGATTAAAGAGATACAGTAACCTCAATTTTAGCCTAGAGTTAACCCAAGAAATAGCAAAAAATATAAAAATAAATTAAAAAAAAGCACAAGATGTTATGGAAATTACCAGCTAAATATCCTGATAAGCTGAAAGGCAAAATATAAATAAATTTAAAATAAAACATTTCTTATTGTATGCACCAAAGCATTTTCCTCAATCAAGCTTTAATCCCTACAATCCTGTTCTATTGGATGTCCAGCTGAAAGTGGAAATATCAGTGTAAAATGATGGAAAATGTTTGCTTTGTAGCTCAGTATTTTTTCTTAACCCTTAAAAAAAACCAAAAAAACTCTTGAAGAGCTAATAAAGCTTACTAGCTGGGGAAAGAAGTCATTTTATTGCTTTTTCTCCTTGGTTGTTTATTTTTGTCTTGAAGGAAGGGAGGATACCTTAATTGTATTGCTGTGGTACTTGTCTAGATATATACTTTTCCCCTCCACTTCTCTCTCTCCTGCAAAATAACTAAATAACTAAATAAATAAATAAATAAAAGTCTTTAATCCATTCACAGGTCCTACTTTGTGTGAGAGGGACTTCCTGTCAGAGTAGTCAGACTCTTCCAGCATCAGTTATTTAAAAGAAGTATAGTAGAGACAGGCTAGTCCTTAACTCATTGCTATTTCCTTCCTTTTGTGTGTTTGTGAGCTTCTTTTGGCTATTTTTGAAAATGATCAGTATGCTAATGCATAGGAGATAAATACTAGTGATGTCTTTTCTTCTCGGGTTAAGGTATTTCATTTTACGTTGTCCATAAGAAATGGAACGACCAGTCTATGCCACTAAAAATGCTTTCTGCTTAATTTTAAGGGACTGAAAGAAATGGGATAGCATAGGCTGTGGCTTTAGACAGGTTAATTTTGCAATAATTGAACATGAGTTTACACAGAAACAAACATTTTGTGGGCAATCTACTTGCTTACAAAGAGCAACTATATATGTATTCTCTTAGTGAATCCAGTAAAAACAGTTTTCACTTTCTATGCATTGTGATGAAGTGAATTAAGTGTTACGGACAAAGAATAAAAATGAAATAATATATGGCAAAACAGCTGACATAAAAGAGAGATAGAATATTCTATGCCTGATGTTATAGTCTTCTCTGATTTTATTCTTACTGTGAGAATGCATCAGGGAGGTGCATACTAATAATACAATGAATATAAATTCATGTGCTAGCTGTGTGTGATCCTCTGAGTAGTCTTTAAAAGGCATTGAAAATGCTTTGTCCTGAGATTCCCATCTCAATAAGCAATATGTATGGTGAGGAAAACCTAGCTTAATTGTCATATATGTTTGCCGGTTTCTTTAACTAATTAGCTTTACAAATCATCAAAATCAGGTAATGACTTTGCTTAAGGTAGCGCAGGTACTTATTCATGAAAATAGAAACAGGACAAATTCATTCATTCACGCTTTATGTGTTTGGATGGTTTGACACTCAGATTAATTAAGATTTTGGAGCTGATAGAAGTATCTTGTCCCTTATTACCTCTATTAAAGTAATAATAATAATAAATAAAACTACATGAGGAAAGAACCTAACAACAGGAGAAAGAAAAAGGAATGGAAGAGAAGAGAAAGGGAAGGAAAGGGAAAACCAAATCCTACCATAACAATTTACTCATGGACCAGTCATTACGTTGCTACCCTAAAGATTATAGACCAGCCATGAAGGTGCTGATATGCATCGAACCCATAAAATTGATCACTTGATTCTTGAGTAAGCTCAAAATGAAAAAAAGTGAGCAAAAGACACGTCTTGAAGTTTTTCAGGATATCTTATTAATTATTTGATTTGAACAGTCATTCCTACATATTTTATGTAATCTCCCTACTTCTGACTTCACTGATGAGGTAATAATATTTCATTGGTATTGTCTCCTTATCTAATGCAGTATTCCAATCAAGTATGTGGAATGATACGTGAATGCTCAAGGTTTTGTAGCACTTCACATTTTCATTATCACTTTAACTGTCCAATGAACTGATTTTTAAAATATTCTTTCTTTGTTATATGCCCCACTTCTAATTACTTTTCAGCTCAAAAATACACTGTGCTCCATTTTTGGATTCATCTACTCCCATCAGAGGTCACTCCTTTGAACTTGCTGTCATTTTATGATGTATGCATATTGTAGGTTTCTCTCCATCATTTGGTCATTGATCACTTTTTCCCCTCTTTACAATAGGTATGCCGATATCAATTAGTCTTGAACCACATGTTATTTTGTGACCTTTAAAAAGGCCACATTGCATGATTTATTTGCTTCTGCTGTGTGTGTGTTTGGATACTGTTTTGTTGTAGTAGCTTTGGTAATTTGTTTCCCTTTTCCTAAGTGAAAACCCATCAAGAAATGTTAGCCTTCTCGCTCCAGTGGAAATTGATAAATGTTGCCTTGAGAACCATTGTATTTGATTTTCCAATTTTAATTGCTTGAGGCAATTCCTCCAGCACTTAAATTAAATGCAGGGAAGGACACCTACAGTGACTATAGAGAGAATGTAGTTCCGCTGTAGAGAGCAGCAGGATCTGAGATGGAGGAGTGGATGGGTGGAATAGGCAGGTGTCATGCAGCAGCACTGTGAACAGTTCAAAGGAGGTGGGAGAGAATAAACAGAAACGGGTTGGCCGTTTGATACCTTTGTTTGTAGAAAAAGAACACTTTTAAAAAGATTTTTTCTTTTTCTTTTCTTTTTTTTAATGTATCTGGTTTCATGCATTTATTTTACTCCAGTGTCTAAAGATTTCAATAAATGTAATAGTCAAAAAGAGTTTTCTTTCCATTTTTTAAATAGTTGAAGTAATTCTGGTATATAAAAATTGCACTTCTTAGGTCATTTTTTTAACAGAAGGTCATTAGCCCATCTCTTCCTAGGTAAGTACAGACATTTGAGCTCTTGTGTTAATCTCTTTTTCCAGATTGTAATAGTCATTTTCTTTCTTCATGTAATTCAGATAGAAGAGAAATATGCCTGCAGGGACTGGAGAACGAAAATATTTACGTAATTTTTAGTGTTGATGGCTCCTGTTGTTTGAGGTATTGATAAGTTCTGGCCTTTGTTTATTTGGGAACTGGAGGACATGCTTCTTGTTGACTTGGAAGAAATTAGAATTAGACCACCAAACAGAGTATGGCTAGGGAAGTCAGAGTTTTAATTTGTTTAATATATCAAATACTTATTTTAGTATATGGTATCTCGTTTTAACAGTTAATTTGTTTATGTAAGTTATTGGAATGAAATAAAATATTACGTAGTAAGCGAAATACCATGGATCAAAGCTTGAAATCCCAACTCAAAGCAGAATTTATAAATGAAAATTACATAATTTAGGAATATAATTTTGATCAAATACTCAAGGTTGAGTTATTGTATTCAACAGATTTTTTTGTTGTTGTTTACTGCAGAAAGCACCAGATCTTATTCAAACTAAAGAAAAACTTCAGTTGAAATAAATAGGAGGCCATTTCACTTACTGGAATTTGGACCAGATCAAAGTATTCCAGCTTCAGTCAGGTGCCACACTGAGTGACAGCCAAGTGTCACCGAAGTAAAATGAAATGCGATCAGGCTAATGAAATCCTTGCCTTCTGGTTATGACTGTGACAGCTGTATTTCTCAGGTTACTGACGTCAAACTATTTTGAAATGAGCTATGATGATGAGTAATTTAATGTAGCCTTCTAGGCCTCTATTGAAATAAATGAAAATATTGCTTCCTATTTCATTTCTCTGAACTATCCGAAACCTGAAAATTCTACATCAATGTTCATGAGTTAAAAAAAAAATTAGACACTAAACCTACTTTGTAAATAATTATCCTCTTTTCCAGTGTCTGAACAGGTAAGCTGTAGACTCTTTTCTATCTGGCCAGGCAATGAAGAAAAAGCCCTTCTCTATTTCTCTTCCTCATCCTTGCTAATAGCTAGGCCAAATTTGCAAGTGGTGAGTTAGTGAATGAGCCATTGTAGATAATTATGGACTGTCGTAATGGGGGAGATGAACAAAACTGTGATTCTGTTAGTTACATTGTGGAAAAGTTAGAAATGTTATCATCTTCATATGCAATTGAAGTTTATGTGCACTGTGTCCTTTTAAAATACATCAGGTTACTTTAACTGAGTAGGCTGTCATATGGCTATTATAAAGCTATTCTGCCATATACTACTCACGTGCGTATGGTTAATTTGAGACAAATATGAGGTAATACAACCTAAAGTCAATGGTTTTAAATGAAAATGAATTATTTCAGATTTTTGTGAATCATGAACACAGATGGACAAAATGAACAAATCTAACAGTGTAAGTTTGTGAATTTCTGTGAATGCATTTTCAAGAAAGGAAAATTCTAATGGCAGAATCCTGGAGAATTTTCTTGGAAAGAAATTATGAAGTATTGGATTCAGTTCATTTACATTAAGTCCTGCTTTAAACATTCTCTAGCACTCGAGTACTAGTCAGAATTTAGAGCACAGTGTTGAATGTGCTGAGCAAAGGATAAATCTTTGTATCATAAAGTGTACTCAAGAATTTCATTGTGGAAAATGATACATCGCCTAAGACATCCAGATTTAAAGAGCTCCCATTTATCTCAGATGTACCTATCCAGTGTCTATTTCCACCTTGGAAAGCACACGCACAGAATCACACACAAAATGGCCAGGCCATGACCTCAAGGATCATGAATCTCCAACCCCCCTGCCACATGCAGGGCCACCAACCTCCCCATTTAATACCAGCCCAGGCTGCCCAGGGCCCCATCCAATCTGGCCTTGAACACGTCCAGGGATGGACGGGGCATCCACAGCCTCTGGGCAGCTGTTCCAGCACCTCACCACTCTCTCTGTAAAGAACTTCCCCCTGATATCCAACTTAAATCTCCCCTCCCTCAACTTAAAACCATTTCCCCTTGTCCTGCTGTTCTCTACCCTTTCAAAGAGTTGATTCCCCTCCTGTTTGTAGGCTCCCTTTAGGTACTGAAAGGCTGCAATGAGGTGAGGTCACCCCACAGCCTTCTCCAGGCTGAACAAGCCCAGTCAGTCTCAGTCCCTCAGCCTGTCTTTGCAGGGGAGCTGCTCCAGTCCCCTGATCATCTTTGTGGCTTTCCTCTGGACCCCATCCAACAGCTCTGTCTGTCTTGTACTGGGGGCTCCAAGCAATAACATAGACCTCTATAGCTGGGTAATAGGCATTTGTAGAATGCAACAAAATGTTTTTTGAGGTTTAAATTACTTACATGCACTTACTCATTCACAGTCAGCCAATTTAGGGCCTTGCTAATATGTGGAATGATGTTTGCAAAAGAAAATGTATTACAGCTGAAAGAGTTTTTTCTATGTCTACTTTCTAAATTAAATGAGATTGCAAACAGAAGATTAGAGTAGATGTTTGAAAATGCCAATACTGCTTTAGGCTACACTTTCTAGAAAGCATTTCTATGAGGTTTTTAAAATATGACCAACATTTGGAAAGATGAATTAACAGATAACAAAATTCAGGACTTTCTGTGACAAGCTGCTTAAACATGTAATAAAAGGTACAGTATAATATTCCCGTTACTACAGAAGTACTGATGGAGGATTTATTCTCTAAAAATGTGGCAGGAGTATAATAGCTCCTGTTCTACACTCTTTTCCCCATGACTGAAAGTTTTAGTCCAGGCACTTTTCAGTGTGTTTCTTTGTACTAACAACATATTGTAGATACAATAGCACCCTACAACATATTTTCTAATTACATTATTTTTAAGCATTTCTAAAAATCGAATTTGTACTGTAGTTACCTGTTATTTCCTTGGCTATGCACAGCTTTTCCAAGTCACAGATGCTAGGTCTTTTTATTTTAATTTTTTACTTATTCAGAAGTTTCATAAGGAAGATTTGATAATTTTTTTTTTTTTTTTCTTATAAATCCATAAAGCTGTCTGCGAGCACAATGAGAGTATCTCACCTTCCAGGACATGCATATCATTGTAGAAGTCAGAACTCAGTTTTCAATCGTAGTGACTTGCCAACAGCTAAAGAAATGAGGATTGTTAAAGGAAGCTTTTCATGTAGATGCGTGAAGGATGCAAATACTGTAGAAAATAGAGGTTTTGAACCATCACATCTATTCCCACAGGCTTTTTCCCTGCTCCCCAGAGGCTTTCATCCCTGGAGGCTTTTCCTAAAGTAGATTGTGTACTTAATCTTATATATATGTGGTTCTTCTTAAAAGGTCATAGTTGTCAAACTGAGCACTGTTATGGTCCTGGTTCAAGAAAGGCACCAGTGGTTAAACTACTTCTTCAGTCTGCAAGCTAATCTCTGCCACCTCTTTGTCACCTCAGAAAATAAGGGATGTAAAGCCCTGATACAGGGACAGGAGCACGTATTAGCTGCGGGGTGTTTTTTCTTCCTCCCAAATTAACATGTCTTTTCCTTTCTTGTTTCTGTTTTACAAGTATAATGTTTAGGAGTTCTCTACTTACGTACCTTTGCAGGAAGATCTGATCTGCCAATCAATAACATCCTTCTAATAAACCACTATAATCCATGCTCAACCTCTAGGTTATCATGAATCTCAAGTTTGAGAATATAGTCAAAGCCTTTGTTATCTATGGCAATTTATCTTACAATTTCAGGTCATTTCTTCTTTTAGTGTTTTAGTCCATTTCATTTAACTCTGCAAACCTTTACACTTTTGGCAACGTAACTAACAAGAGATAAGAAAGGGAAAAATATGTTATTCCCAACACTTCAATATGAATAAACTCTATAAACTCTTAAAACTCTTGAACTATTACTGTCATTTTATAACCAGGAGAGTTGTCACCTTTTTGAGACCAGTGGTACCAACAATACAGCGTTGTGCTTCTATAGCATTTGACATTTTATGTGCAATAACTATTGACTCCAAGACTCCCTTGACAGAACATGAAAATTCATTTTGTGAATTGTACTGGCAGCCTAAGTAGGTTCATTCTTTTCCACTTGAATCACCTGTTCTAATTTATTAACTTTATCTCCAAGGTTTTAAATACTTACCTCTAAGTTTGAGATACGTTGATATAAGTTGAGATGAAGGTTACTCTTCAATCAAATTATTCAAAAATGTCCTGCAACATCCATATGAAAAATAGGTATCCTCATAAAATTGTATCCAGCTCATAAAATGGATGGATCTGCTTTAAACAGAGTCCAAAGTGGCATATTCCCATGGTGCTGACTTCATTTTGCCATGAGCTTCAATCCCCAGAAGTCTATCTATTGAGACTGAAGTATATTGAGTGAATTTTAGAGATACATTTCAGTTCATTTTATTGGTGAAATAGAAACATCATTTAAACAAAAAACTTATGTGCCTCAAATTTTGAGGACAAACAGGACAAGGAAATCTTCAGAAATATTATTTAATGAGTCGTAATTTGATTGAAAACACAGTGAGATACATATACTCCTGCACATGCCTATGGATCATGAGAACTAAGGAATACTGACTTCTTACTTATAGCCACTAGTAATGTAAGTGCTATCACACAAACTGTCTCTTACTGTATGCAGTACATTTCTACTTGTGTGGGAGTTTAATGTTTGCTGTACAAGTTGCCAGGAATCAAAACAAACAATTGTCTGAGCATCAGTGCAGAAATAAAAGCTTACTTTGCCAAAGGCAGCTTGATGTTCAAAATAGAAGTAACTGATCTTAAAGAGAACGGAAAACTTATTTATTTGTTTATTTGCATACTTAGAAGTGTAGTACTGAAGTCCTGCCAAGATAAATACCTCAAACCTCAGAATGAAACCAGTATTCCAGCTCAGACCAGAAAATCAGCAAGTGCTTGTAGTTTACAAACAAATGTGATGTGACTGTCAGAATTTGATTTGAAATATCCATCAGTAGAAGTGAATCTGTCTATACCAAAGCCATTGGAATAATGTTGCTATGGGACAAGATCAGTAAGATCAAGAACAGAATTTGGTGCTTTACCTTTGAGTCCCTGATAGCCTGGCACATATTAGAAGAGAATTTCTGTGATGCCAGGGGAATTCAGTCTTTTTCTTTTATCTTGGGTTTCCCAATACCGGGTTGCTAGGAAACATTTGCAGTATAACTGAAAAGTAGTGCCATTTATTACAGAATTATAAAATATTCCAGTGTTAACTGAGAAGCACAGTAGTTTAAAAGCTATCATTAAAGCCAAGAACTGAAAACACTGCAACATTCTGAATTAATTTTAACTTTTACTGATTTTCATCCAGAATTTAATTTTTGTTGCTTTAGCAAAATAAAGAGCAGCCTGACAGCTATATAATCTTATTGTAAGATCAAAGACTTAGTTTTCAGAAGTAAAAAGGCAATCTATTTGAGGACAATCATAATTTTTTACTCTATTGCAACGCGTAGTGTTATATGTTGATAATGTTCACTAAATAAAGGGAATAAATGCTAATTTTCACGTTATGTATCAAGCTGAGAAATAATGGGCTGGGTGAGAGAAAATGAATACTTACATAATGTTATGTTCACTAACTTTAAAAAAAAAAGTCAGTAGTTAATTAATCCTTAGATTTTTAGTAGTGAATGTAGGTTAAAGTGAAGATTTGTAGGAGAGAATATATCTTACATAAAGGGATTTATCAGTAATATTGAAAGTATCTTTTGAAAGTAAAGAAGTTATTGGAGAAGTCGGGTTTCTTACAAACTACTCAGTAGTAATTTGAAGAGTTATGCCCTTCTCCAGATTACATGGTCCCTGAACTGGTTTAAGTAGGATTGCATTAAAGAAAAAGTGATTATATCTAAAATATGTACATATAAATATATAAATATGTAAGTATAAATAATAGTATACATCTATAATATGTAAAAATATATGAATCAGATAACTGTTTTCCCAGAAATATTGACTAATCCTAGGCCATTCTTTACTGACTGGCTTAAATAGCTTTAAAAAAGAAAGAAAAATAACGTTAATGTACATACAAAAAGTAATTGACTAATAAAGTATTTTTTTTCTTTTTAATAAAAGTTGCTATCTTTCAGTTATTCAGCACTTGTTCATATCCCTGTCATTAGCCACACAGACACTCCCCAAAGGAAATTTTTACTTGCTGAAGAATCCTACAAATAATCTGAATTCACTTATTTTCTTCCTTTCTCCCCACCGGTTATCTCTGGCCTTATGGAGACAACATATTCACTTATTGTCTTATTTTTAATATGTATTATACTTTTAGATGTCTTTTAAGATATGAAGCTTTTAGTAGTTGAATTCTCTAACGCACTTTTAAACATTTACTGTTTTCCCTGTGGAGTTCATTACTTTCTCTTCTGAATTTGATTTTTTACTTTGTCTTGTTTCTTCCTGGAAAAACAAGTTCTGTAGAACCAAAGAGCTTGGAACATTTTCTCCTGCTACATGTCTGAATTTAGTAATTCTTTAGCTCTTAGAATATTTGGACTGGAATGTTCATGCTTAAGCCATTGCTTAAGAGCATCTCAAATGTCTCTGGGCAGCCTGGTCTGGTATTAAATGTGGAGGTTGGTGGTCCTGTCTGTGGACCTGGTTGGAGCTTTTTGATCCTTCAGGTCCCTTCCAACTCAAGACATTCTATCATTCTATGGTTCTATGAAATGTTTTACTGAAGTCCAATTGATTTCTTACAGGTGTAGCAGTCTCATACAGTTTTAGATGGTGTCAAAGTCATTAGAAAACATAACTGGCAGCCAATTTGAAGTCTGTAAAATTTTTCTAATATGGATTTTGAATACTGCAGTTTGTATGCAATGATCAGATGGTGCTGGTTATATTGTGCTTCAAGTAGTCTCTCTAATCCCCTTTATAAGGATCACTTAACTTTTCTTACTTGCCCCCACAGTGTACAAATCGCTCTAGAAAAACCCGTAAAAGGGAGGACTACCTGTTTATTTTTGTCTACTGCTTCACCTTGGTGTGTAAATTATATTTTGTGTGTGCTGGGTAATGTAACAATAGCTGTCTTGGGTCACGCTGAAAGTATCTGAATCTGGTTGATAAAGCAGCTTCTCTTATCACTTCAGTTTTCATGAGCATCCCACAGGGGAATTTAAATGCACGTGCATCAAATGCAAATAGCAAAAAATACACGTTGTGCATTCTAAGCCATTCTGTTGCTATTCTGCAGTAGAATTACTATTTCTCTCATTAGAATGAGAGTTATTTGTGGAGATTCTAGACTCCTTATCATCTTGTCATTTACTAATGATACTGCTTCTTAGTAAACAAGACACTATCAGCTTTCTTTCACCCTGGTAGGAATGTGCAACAAGCCAACTTGTTAGAAATTGAGAACAGATTGAATCTTCCAGAAGCCAAATACATGGAGGGCCTAGAAACACTCTGAAAAGTAAGAATAATCAAAGCTTAGAGTCATGGTTTTCTTTCTTTGGCTGTCAACTCTACACAAAATGTTAAATTCCCATTGCAGGTTATCAGGGAGTTAAGAATTATAGGAATGTATATTTCAAAAGATACAGGAGATTGCTCTGTAATGACAACCCCTGTGATTAGTTTATTGTGATTTTCCATTTCTTTTAATTTCATTAAAATAATTTGTTATGTGTAAGTTTTACCCTTCTTTAGCCAAAGTAGGGATTACTTTAGCTAAGGGAACATTTGGTAGGACATTTAATTTATCTACATTTTGGTAGGTGACTTTACATGGAATGTAATTTTTTTTTGTTCTTTTTGTTTTCATAGGCAAATAACCTCTCAAGAAAATCTGTCAATATTGAAAAAATCCCTAAGCTTAGTTCATTCCATGTCTGTATGAACTTTAAAAAATATAGTATATGTAAAAAAACTACTGTTTACAGGGGAACAAAAACAACACAGAAAAACCTTGATTTATTTATACAGTTGCTTTGCAACTACTTCACTTGTTAAGTTTCAAATAACATCATTAAGTCTTTTCAGATTAAAATTTAAAACTCACTCCTACTCTCCTAAACTTTACAACATTCTACTCTTGAAGGAATGGGAAATATGAGACCGATAATAGAAAACAAATACTGTACAGTATGATTCATTCACGTGAAAATTGAAAGAGCAGATAGTTTGAAGTGTGTATCTACTAAAAAGGAGGTGACGTTCAGTAACCAGTAAAATATTAAAATTGTTCTGCTCTCCATGTTTAGGTTGAAGGGTAATTATTATAGGAATTGGCTTGCATGAGCATTGGCCATAAAGACTTACAAATTAGAATATGGTAGAGTTCTTAAACTTTAACATCTTACATTACTTTCATCACATTTAATAAAATATGATACTCTTCCATGGTGTTTCATCAGTATGCATAACATAATTATCATCATCATCTAAGCACATCTAGTGAAACGAGAAGTTTTATAGCATGCAGTTGATGAGTGACATTTTTTCATATCTTCTATTTTCACTGGGTTTCACAGTTCCCAAGTCCTGAGAAAAAATCTTGGAAAACAATTTAACAGTGTTTTGGGAATAAAAAATACATCAGAAGTTCATCTAGTGAAAATTGTTGTATGTACATTAAAGTATGCAGAACTGAGCCAAATGAGAGTGAATCTACTGCAGATATATATGTACACATACTCAGTTATTTGGTTAGTGATCGGGTAATTGAACTAGATGATCTTTGAAGGTCCCTTCCAACTATGCTATGCTATACTATACTGTTCTACGCTATACTATTCACAAAAGACACAATAGTTGAGATTACAGAAATATCTTTAAGAAATATCCAGAACTAATAATTGCATAATAAGTGGATGTACCAGGGATAATATAGGAATGACTGTAGGTTACCAGCAATACAACTTCACTTATTTTTGATGCTCCATGACAGCTAACTCCACTTTATACTCTGAAGTGGCTCCTAAACAGTAGAATGATCTTCTCTGGTTGGTCTGCCTGGAATAAGTTATTTGGTTAGTTGTTTTAGGTTGAAAGATGAAAATGACTCTTCATTTGAATTCTGAAAACACTAATTTATTTGAAATTGGATGCCTTCTGTTTCGCGTATGTAATTCCAACTCAATATGAATATGCTTATTGACCTAAAATATCTGCCTCTCTGCTAGCTGTTCAGCTGGCCTTTCCAAACATATGGCTACTGTTTTAAGCTCGCTGTGATGTGGCCTGTCTCATGTCTTTGGCTGGTGTCTTTACCGGTGATTTTCATTGTGTAGTGTCATTGGGGTGGTAACATGAACTTGCAGCATCAGTTAAAAGGTACTCTTTCATTAAGCCACATTTTAGTGGCGTTGATATTTTCACTTTTTTTTCTTTTTTCTTCTGGATATCCCTAAGCAAGGTGCAAGTAAAGTGAATTTATCAGAATGATTGAGACTTGTTTACCTCTGGAAGAGGTGAAGAGAAATTGAACCAATACACAGCATCGCTTGCTGTGAAGAATTCTCACAAAAGTCAGTAGGAGTTTTGAATAAACATTAACAGCAGGGTAGTGTCCTTAGAGGTTATTTCTGTTTCAGATGAATCTTCCTGTGCTGCATTACCACCTGCGCTGTCCCTTGTTTGACAAATTAAAAAGAAGCATCACAAATATTTTAATAAAAATCACAGAATGCTGCCAATGTTTTAAAGAACAAGGCAGCACTACAAATATTTTAAATTTGGAATACTGTATGACTTCAAAATATTTCAGTCTCCGGGCTTGTTGAACAGCATGATCCATCCACCTAAAACAAAATCAATAAATGAAAAAGAAAGTGAAATAACTTTTCTATGAACAACACCAAAATCTGTACCATGTTTTCGGGAAAAAGGCTCAGAGCAAGCCATATATTTGAATGTTCATTCTTTCCTTGCTGATCTACAGAAAAGTGCTCAAGTTGAGCGAATATGGAAAGAAAATATAATGAGCATAATGTTGTTCAGTGCTACCTGTTTTAATTTGCTTCATTTCCTTGTAATACTGTTAGAATCTGTTTAATAGGTACAACTCAGTCTTCTATTCAGAGCTAAAGGCAGTCGTTTCTCAGTCAGATTCATACTTTCTAAACATGTTACTCACAAAATTTTCTGTATAACTGACTATTATAGCAGAAAAATAGTTCTGCCTTTTTCTTTTTTATTCTTTTCTGGAAAGGATATGCCAATTAAATTTTTGTCCTTAAGATGTGTATCCGACAGTGGATAGCACATTCTCTGCTGCTGAATTATAATTGAAAGTTCAAGTCAAACAGTAAGAAATACATCAGAAACTCTTTTCTAACTCTGCCTTGTGTGCTGTCTTGTCTTTAGAATGTCATTCCTCATATGCTCTCGTTCATACGTCTTGTCTTTTCTTGTTACAGGTATGTGTTTTGGGGGACATGTGTTTGTCCTTCCCTTAGAATTGTACCAAATGCTTCCCTAAACTGTTGATATTAGTTTTCCTGGAAAAGTTTATCTTTTTTTAATGTATCATTTCCTCTGTTACCTAAATACTGATTTGTTGAATTTACCGTTTTATGATGGCTTTCCTTCATGCTGCAATCCCCTCCTTCAGAATAAGAAGCAAGATATCTCAGTTTCACACATTGTTGCACCCCCAGTTGGACACCACACTGAGACCGTTCATTAATTGTTGATTTCTTTTGTTCTAATATGGAAGAACCTTAAATAACAAAGGTGGTTTTTTTTTGTTTGTTTGCTTTTAAAGCAACACTGTTTACTTTCTGTCTATCCTTAGTCATGTTTTCCTTTGGAAAAATAGAAACCAAATCAGTGGTACAGCAGAATCAACAGACGATCCACGGTGAGCATCATTGTGCACACCACAGGATATTGGAGTAGTTAATAAATATGCACATTATTAAAATAGCTATAACAGTTGCAGCTGCTGCAAATTGCATCTGATAGTTTGCCCTATTGATTGGGAAAAAAATGAGTTTCTAATTTGACAGTACTTCATTTTCCTATCTGTTTCATTTCACTGAAAGGTAGATCCTTCATTTAAGGAAGCTTAAAAACAATACCTATGATTCTTATTTCCGTCATATGGATAGCTATCTAAGGACAGCAAATCCAACGATGAACTAATGTTTCATGGATTATCAAACAGCGAACAAGTTGACAGTGATTCTCTGCTCACATATTTGAATTTTCACTACAGCCAATGAATACTGATATAAAATGCTCAGAAACTTTTCCTAGACCTTGATATTAAGTTTTCTGTGCCCTTAGGAATGTGTGTGTTTGATGTAAGCGCTAGAAGTCTTTGATTATTTTCAATGTAGGAGCTGGAAATATTTTCCAATTAAGAAATGTGTCACAGTTTGGAATTCTTTGATTAGAATACATCATTTGACAATGAACAAGGTGGTGGCTTCTGCCTTGCGGAGGAAGATGATGTTTTGCTGTAAAAAGGTAACCGTGGAGATGTCAGTAGATGTTACTTGTTGAACATGAATATGCAAATTCAGAGTTCAAAAACAAAAGAGATATTGTGCCTTGGGAATATTTCCTTTGTTGTTTCCTTTCCTCTTTTCTTCTGGGGAGAGAGAGTTGTTAGGAGACTAAGAATGTTAATTACTATGATAAGTGTATAAAAACATTCTGAGTAACGCCTGTTGTATGAGGTGTACTTTTTTGAGTTTATTTGCTTGTGCACATTCTGCCGTTTAACAAAAATTGTATCGAAATGTTGAAGAAATGAGAATTAGGATTTTTTTTTTTTTGCTGCTGTTTTAAGACTTTCTTTTCCCCTTATTTTTATAAAGGAGAGAATGAAGTGAAAGCAAAATAGTTCATGTAATGAAGTGATGGAAAAGGAAATGTAACATGTGACTCGGCGATTTTTCCTTGATTGCTCTGTAAGAGGAGAAGAGGTGATAAATGAACTGTAAGAAAGGGTGGTATCTTGCTTCATGGTGAGTCATAAGGAAATCAGCATTCAGTGTACAATAATTTTCGTGAGAAAATATTAGTAGGAGCACAGATTCATTGCATAGAAAATCCACTGTCACTTAGCACTTTGTTTACATTTACAGGTAAAATCTGTTTTACTGTAGAGAGGCTTGCTAATATACTTGGAATATTCTGCTTCCTAGAATAGGAAAGTCCCCTGGTTGTGCAGCCAAAGTGGAGCCTCTGGGTCAGAAACCATTTATTCTACTGCATGTCTTATGAGGCTGCTGGCTTTTGTTCATTTGGTTGCTTCACTGGTTTTGTTGTGTTTTGTTTTCCATTGCTGCTTCTCCCTTACGTTTTCAAATTCAACTATTCATTCTCTGCCAAAAAATAAACTGTAACATAACCAACTCTTAAAAAAAATTAGGAGTTCAGGCAAAAGCTATCAGTGTGGTGACTGTACTGAATCCCAGTGGTCTAGGTCTGCCTAGAGGTAGCTAGTGAGAATTTCCCTGACATGTACACTAACTAGCAAACATTTTCCTTTCAATTTTATCTCTCTGCCCACTATACACCACCAGCTTTATCCTATTTGTCACACAACATTTGCTAGAGATAAATACAGTGCAGGTAGACCTTGCATTTGCTTTTGATGATACCTTTCAGGACTGACCTTCAGTTCTCCTGTAATCTCATTGCAGGGTCTTATTTGGGCAGAAGTTACCAAACTGTACTAAATTATCCTGAGCTGTGGCGGTCTGGAGATAACAACAAACTAAATGAGTAAGTGCATCCTGCTTCCTTGCAGCGTACTAGCAAAATCTCTCCACCTGGACTAGAGGGATTTGAATTTGCAGTTGTGCAAATCCATTCTGCTGTACTGAGCTGTTAGAGAGTAACTGTTCTTTAGTGGACTGGAGGTACTCATAGCCATGAAACATGTTAAAATTCTAGTTGCAGGTAAAATTAACTTATCTTTATATAATACTGGGAAATGTGATATTAAGTTATTGTTTGAGGAATGCATATGTTCTTTCTAGCATCACAAGAACAGAAGGCAAGATGGCAGAACGCAGCCCATTGAGGCTTCCAGGTCTTTATAGGTAGAAAAGTGCAATTATAACAACATGGTAAAGTTTAATTTGAGCAGCTGTTCGGTATTAAGCTGTGATCAAAGCACATTTACTGTTGAAAACATTCTTCTAAAGGTGAGTTTTTGCAAACTGCTTGGAAAGAATTTTAATACTGTTCATGAATTTTCTTCAGAAATAACAGAAAAGACCTTGGGCCAATTCTGTCTGTTTTGTTCAAAGAGATGTTTCTGAACTGGTACCAGATTCAAAATCAAAAGTTTTCAGTTGGACTTTTGGGTGAATTCTACTGTACAGAGGTATGGGGTGAAATCATGAGGCCACTATCGTTTGGATCAGAATTTAAAGGATACTAGTTGGGAATAGCGGTTTTGTCCCATGCTTTTTATAGTTTAACCAGGGCAGATTTCTTGCAACCCTATTCTCACAATGGCAGATTTTATAATTGAGTGTTGTCAGAATTTTAGTTTCCCACAAATCAAAAGGAAGCCTTTAAGAAGCCAGTAAGTGTCAAGCCAGTAAACCAGTCAGCCCGTTTGACTCTGTGCTGGAGAGCACCTTCAGCACAGATTCATTTAAGATGTTCACTTTCTGTATCACTTATTGTCTGGAATTAGTGCATTGTTTCTTACAAGTAAACGCGTATAAGAATACGTGATTTTTAAAATGATATTAAAAATGGAAAGACCAGCCAGTTGTATTGAATTACAGAAAAAGAAACAATGATCTACACAAGCTATCATTCAACCTTGACAGAAAAGCTAGGCAGGGCAATGGTCTCAATTGGAGCTTAATAACTTGCTGATGGCATTTCTGCTAAGGAAGAAAAAGAGAAATTCACAGGAAGGGAAAGTATTTTCTTTTGCATTGATTTTCATGAGGCAAAGTAGTCTATAATTAGAAGGTGACAGGTCACCTTGGTGTGGCATTTTTGTTCAGCCTCTGCAACCTGAAACAATTCAGGCACTGGTTAAAACAGCTCTTACCATGGCATCTGCAACTTTCCTGCACAGTATTTTCCATGTTTAAGTGCTGCTTCACCCTGACTTCATGGTTAGTTGAATGTCAGAGAAACATATAGAATAATATTTTCTGTGAAAATAGTTTTTGAATTGACTGAATCATTTGCAAGCCGTTCATGTGTCAAAGGTAATGAGAAAGGTCTCATTTACTCTAGGCCCAGTACTAATTTATGGAACATTATTTTTCAAAGCAATTGTACCTTTGCTGCTACAATCTACTCCTTATATTTCAAAACTAATTCTCTCCTTTAGGCCACCTTTATATTAAATTTTGAATTTGTTAGTTAATCACATCAAAGCACCCATGGCATCTATGGTTATAACTCAGTTCAATGCCATTGGTAAATCTGTCCTGCTGATGTGAGTTATGCCAAACTGCTGTGCTCTGCTCTGGAAGCAACATGCATGGCAGAGACAATCTGCAGCTGGTCTGTTCGAACTCACGTCTCCTTTGAGAATAAATAATGGCATTACTTAAGAAGCTGTTCATGAATCCGTCAAATTAGCATTATTGAGCAGAAGTGTTATGTCTTATAAGTCATTCATTATTAAAAAGCGCTCTGCTGATTCATAGTAAAAGACAAGTCTCTCTGTGAAGCCCCCAATTACAGCAGACAGACAGGGCAAGAGTTTGAAAAGTATAGATAGTCTAATCATATAGGTTGTCCCCAGCGGCATATTCAAAGGCATCTATGACTTAAAAGCTGGAATAGCCGAGTTTTCAAAGCACCTAAACCCAACTTTTAGAAATCGTGACTGTTTTCTAATGAAAGTCTCAGTGTATTTAAATTTTGATAGGAAAATCCTCATGACATCTGTTTTTCTTTCTCATAGTGAGCAAAAGGAACATCAGCGTGATGTTTGAGCCTCTTGGTGCTTATGCTGCGTATGACTTGACACACAAGATCATTCACAGGATCTGATACAGTAGGCATTTTCTGAGCACTGATAAGGCAAAGACAAAAACAGTGGGGAAAATTGTGCTGTCTTCTTAGTGCTTAGAAACAGTAATCTGGAATAGACAATTTTTAATATATTTTTGAATTTGATTTCAAGATCTGCATTAAGTATGCCTTCTTCCCACAGGAGGATTTTAGTTGTTTGATATTTGAATATTCAGTTGCAAATCTCTATCAGTCATTTCTGTTGAAATTATGGCACTTAACACGTTAATGTATTCCTTTCAAAAGAGTCTATTCCAGATTTCCCAGATCAACACTTTATAATCAGAGTTATAATTATTACTCTGAATCCAGTAATACTTTATTTTGGTTACAATGTGCATCCTGAGATAACTTCAGCTCGAAAATGATGAAAGACAGAGCCTGAGAAAAAGACCTTACCTACTGTGAAATCACCAAATGAAATTGGGTTTGGGTTTAGCATTCATAACTTTTAGAGATTTTAAGAGAAAGAGGTGCTCGTGCATACATGAAGTTCATCAGTGAAAAAGTCACTCTCGTGCTTAATATCAGCTGATCAGTGAAACTTTCCTTCATTTCCAGGCACTGTACGTTCAGGTGATGTTATGTGGTGCTGGTCGGGACTTTGGATTCTCGAGACAGTTTGTTCAAACATGAAGAATTCTGTTTACCTATCTTCTTGTTAATGAGATTGGATTGTTTCCCTTCATTTTCACCATTAATCAGTCTTCATTTCTTCATGGCCAACTTTCACTGCGGCAGCTTTCAATGCTGGTAAGCAAAGTAACAAATGAAATAAAATAATCCCTAGGCTGCTGCTCTGTATTATTTCAGTGTCCCCTTGGATAAGCCTTCTGTCTCATTAACAGACCCTTTGAAGAACTGCTAGACCCTTTAAATTCAATGCAGAGCACTCATCTCTGTTCATCTGGAAGAACAGTGCTTGTTTATGTTATTTTGCCTGATAATGTGCGTCAGTTGATGATTTTCTTCAGCTTTCAAAGATTAGATATTACTTTGCACTTACATTTGATTTGCTGGGACATATCAACATTCAGGAGCTTGTGGATTAAATACAAATAGAGTGTGCCTGCTTGCTACTTCAATCCCAGTGAATTAATAACTAAGGGTGAATTATAGCAGTCGAGCCCTGGGAAAGTTACATAATATTTCACAGACTTTTCCCAATGGGTGCTACAGCTTTTCAGATAAATTGGGAAATAGATGCTGTTAATTTTTTCCAAATTTTGTAAGCAGATCTCACTGTGCTTGTACTGCAATCCAGAAAGTGGACTTGAAGTCAGCACTGTCTAAATAAAATGCATCTGTTTAGTTGTATAACTGTGGCTTCATGCAGCTGATTGACTGGAAATTCACATGTAGGTCAGAAAAATATCTTGACTAAACAGACAAGAAGGAAAACAGTGCATTCTTCCCACTTTCTTCTAAGAACATAAATTAGTTTAAAGTAGTGTGTAGTTGTAGCTACGCTTTCAGGGGAACCACTGGAACTGCATTAAACTTGTACTTAGGTGATGTTAGCCTATGGGCATGAATCCAACTGGAGCATCTGCCCAGAGAAGTGGACAGATCTGTGGTGATCCACAACCACTGACGATCAAAGCTTAGTGATGGTAAATATTTATGCAGGGGTTATATTAGTGCAGGCGTTTCTACTTAGTTTGGCAGCAGTGGGCTTTAATGAGTAATTAATGTCTTTGAGGAAATGTGCTACATCTGAAGTGATAGGAAATGGACAAATATTTGCTGGAGCAGGGAAATACATGAACTGTCTGACATTTATGGTGTTTTTCCATTGAAGAACCGAATTCCACTGGATATTGATGAATTCCAGAGAGAAGAGGAAGAGAAAAAAATATATATTCCTCAGACTTGAGTGTTGGCATCCATACAGAGCCTGCATTTCCCACAGACTTGCAGCGCAGACCAATTTTCACTGACTGGTTCACAGAACATTACTTGCCTATGGGCTCCTTTTAATGCTAGAGAGAGATGTGTTCACATCATGCTAAATCCCGTAATGCCCAAGACTGTCTGGCCTGCAGAGCATTTGAATTCCAGGATGCACTTTGTGGTCTTAGAGCTCTGGGTTTTTTTTTTTCTTGTTTTGTTTTGTTTTCTTCCCCAAAAATGAGCTCCTGGGCTTGTTCTGACATGAGTTATCACTGAGAGGTCTGTGGGAATGCCTCAGTACCCTGCAGCTCAGGTGTAGCTGGCAGCCCAGCAGATCTCTTCGGGGCTGTCATCGTAGCATTCCTCTTGGCAGCCACATAATTTGTACCACACTACACAGATTTGTGCCTTTCATGTCACGTTGTCATGTGTCCTCTGAGTGCTACTGATGCAGGAACACAAGTGGCCAGCCGCTGTACACTGCTGCTACACGTGAATCTCTCTGCCAGATTGGGTTTAAAATATTAATCTACAGCTTTGTGATAGGCTTCCTAGGCGATAGCCACGGCTTGCAGGGCTTATTTGGGATATATTCTTCCATAGCTGGCATCTTTAGAGATTGGAGAAAAAAGATCTTCATTTGGATTCTTTCCCTTTCACTCTCTTTCTATTCTTTTTTCTTTTTCTTTTTTCTTTTTTTTTTCTCCCAGCTCTTTAGTGGTTACCAATGTTGTCCTAGCTGAAGTTCTCGGAAGATTATGGCACATTGATCCAGGATTTGTAAGTGATGTGCTCCAACCTCTGTAGAAATATCACTGCCAGTTTGTAGGGGCTGCTGTTTTGGGATATTATGATACAGCTCTGGAAGAACTTCATTATCAGAAATACAAAAAACTAATGCACTTACTGCTTCAAAAGGTCATCTGAATGCACTGTAAGGAGTAGTTTCGGTAACCTCAAATTTTATGGTTTTGGCATAAAAAATAAAAATAAAAATAAAAATAAATCAGTGTTTTTTGCCACAGTTGTAAAACCTCTTCAGTTAATCAGTTGTACTCATTCTGATTTTTTCTTTTCATCATTGTTGTCTGAAGCAAATAAGTTGCTCAACAGGAAATCTCCTACAATCTAGTCCCAGTCACTAGATTGAAACATGATCTTTGAGAATGGTTTGCTAACTTTAGTTTATATTTTTTTTTGCCTTGTTTTTTTACAATACCTTTTTTTTTTTTTTTTTTTTTTTTTTTTCTACAATCAGCTTGGGAATGAATGGCACAGCCCTGCTCCATGCTCACCCAAGCCAATGGGAAAGCCTCTAGACTTTATGAAGAAGCTTAAGTTCAGTCCACTAGCAAGCAGTTAATTTGCCACACAAATGTGACACAGGTTACTAAATGATTTGTAGCAGAGTTTGACACTGCTGGTATGTGTGTTAGCAAACAAACGAGAGGAAACTTGTCCTCAGCTTGATATTTCCATTCAACTTCCCTGAGTGCTGTATAATTAACAGAATTTGCCTCCTTTAAAAAAAAAAAAAAAAGAAATTATTTTCAAATAAGGTCAAAACAAATGAATAAGGAAATAAATGAGCTCTTTAATTACAGAGAACACCACGACTTTTGTATGAAATATCTCAGATCATTTGAATTCATTATGTTCAATTATAAGATGTGTGGTTTTGCACTCAAAGTGTCACTCCTAAAGTCAGCACTCACAAATAAGTGAGTTAGGGCATGAACTACCTGAGCGCACCAGCCACATTCCCCTCTGTTCCAAGAAAAAAATTACCCCTGCAAGGCAATTTTTGACCTGCAGGGCACAATGGAGACAGAAATATTCATTTAGACGATCACTGTGGAGTAGCAGATGAACTACAAGTTCTAGAGACATTATAAAACAGGCAGCTTCACAGGAAATTTTCCCATTTGCTTTCTGTAAATCTCACTGGGTTGTCTCCTACCACCGTGTTTCAAATATCGCCAGCATATAATAACAGATTCAGTGCTTTTAAGACTAAAGTGGCTCTTCATCACAGGAGTGATGCACAAGCAGAGAGCAAAGGCAGATAGTGCAAAGGTTTCCTAGCTCTTAACGCCTCCACCAAGGTCCCCTTTGAAGAGAACTCCAGTATATGAGGAGGGAAGGAGCAAGGTGCAGGCTGCAAGGAGAGCTTCAGGACACGTCTGACCTATAGAGCAGACAGTGCTCCCACTGACTGGTCACATCAGCTCTTTCCATTCCCTTGCTAATGCATTTGCACTCTATGAAAATGAATGGAGTGCAGACACAGAACCCATCCAGTTTTACATCTGTTTTCCTTTTTATTAGCAATTCTGCTTTTTTTTTTTCCTCCTCATATTTTTATTTGTTCCTTCTTTCTATTCTGTCTTACGCATTTTTAAGCCTATATTGTATTTCTTTGCTTTATCCCTTATTTTCAGATTCTACAAACAATGCTCCACAGTTAAAACAAACTTCAATTTGCTGAACACTCTGCTTGAAAAAGATTTCTGGGAAGATCTTCTCAGTGTTCGCAGTCCTGTGTGTTTAGTTGAGGCTCAAAGATGTGAAATTTAGGCTTTCTCCAAGCTGTTCTGATTTTCAGTAGACCTGATATACATCCTGTAAAAAGATATATTGCGGTGAAAAAAAGTGAAAGAAATACGAGGTACAGAACATATCACAGTGAGTTGGGAGTGTGTGAAGAGCAGAGTTTACTCCAGGTAGCAAAAAGTGTTTTAGAGTTGCATGCAGCCAACATTACAACCAAACCAGCAGTTCTTGCAGTGCTTTTATAATTGTCCTTGTGCTTAGCACCACACAGATCCCTGAGGCTTCTGCCAAGAATCTGGGGTCTTGTTTAACTGTAATGTGTGTTCTCAGTTGAGGTTAGCTTACAGTGCATCTTACGTAATTATAAGCCAAATACTTTTATTTTTTTATTGTTATTTGGAGATGCTGCGGGCCAAGCAGCATGTCCCTGTGAAAATTTAGCAGCTATGAAAGCAGTGACTAAAATGACTGCTTTGCATAACGCCAGCAGTCAAAAGCCTTAAAAAGCTAAATAATACAAAACATTAGTGGCTGCCCTTTTTCATGTGTCTCAGCTACTTTAGCAGATGTAATATTATTAGCTTCTTCTGTTCACACTAAATTAGATATGCAATCAAGTAGGGGTAAGAGACAGATTTACAGAAGATGAAAATAGCGTGTAAAAGCTTATTCACAACAGCAATTAGCAATTGCTGCAACCTGAGGCAGGCAAAGTGCCTTCTAAACAGGAAGAACTGCAGTTCTAGAACTGAATTTGGAGCAGGTGGTTGGTGGCAATGTCTGGAACAGCTCACAACCGAATGACTGGAAAGGAGTTTTCCTGATATTTCGAGTGGTGGGAATCTGTGCTCCATAAAGGACGCATAACTGGCAGAGTTTAGAAACAGTTGAGTGCAAACTGCTCCAGCATGGCAAGACCTTCTCTATGCCACAGTTCCAGCTGGCTGCAAATCATTTAAATCAGTTATGTGACTGCCTGCTCTGGCAATAGCGTTTTGTTTTTGTCTTTCCCCTTGGTTTGGCAGACATCTCTGATTCAACCAGGCTCTGTTTTGTTGATGCTCTGGGCTTGCTAACTTAGTTCCAACTGGTTAAGCCTGTGCCATCAGGTTTCTTGAGACTGATAAGAATAGTGTTTGGTGTACTGAAGTTTGAATTAGAGGATGGTGATCTCTAATCTTTCTTTCTGAACTCCAAGTTTTGTTCAGAAATCTTGAGCTGTCTTATGGGTTATCTTTGAATAAATCTTAAAGAATTCCAAAAACATGGCATCCTTTCCCCATAGACCAATTAAGTAAATAAAATAGAAATAACTCTGGCAAGTTAATTTTGAACCAGGAATGTTTTCTTTCCCGTTACAGTTATTCCGTTACTTTATTATGTTTTTTTTGCATTATAATTATTAGATTACTCCCTGAAGTGAAAAATTGAGGGTTAGATTCTTACTTGATATAAAAAGTTCAGAAGCTAAGAGAAAGGCTGAAGTCAGGGAGACCACAGTGATTTACAATAAATACTGAGGTATGTTTGCCTCTTAAAATTATTTGTTACAGGTCACGTGGACTCACTGTCTTCTCTCAGTGCTATTTAAAACAAAAATGGTTAGTCATTACATTATACTTTCTGTTTTGCCTCCTGTTATTTTGGAGACGAATTCAAGGAGCTGTAGATTGATGTGATAAATCAGTCCATTTACATTTGGCAGAATAAAATTAGCATTGCTGTTATTTCATAATGGGGCATGGCTACAACTATGGAATTGATTTCAGAGTAAAGCTGATCTATTACAATTTTGCTCATATTGAGTTTTAAAGAAAATGATGAATTGCTGATCAGTGCAGTTAAAGAAGCAACTTAGGAAAAAAACCACACCATTATTCACTTTTTAAATTTTGTCTTAGTCTTCCATATTAATTAATCTTCAGTAATTCCTTCATTGCACAGAACATGTATACATTCTGAATGTATATATTTTTATTATTATTTTCCTAATAAAATATACTTCCTATTCTCCCTTATCCACAGAACTTAGGTTTATGAATCTATCATAAAACCAAAGGAAATTTTAGCCAGGAATTTTGCTCTTTTTCCTACTTCCAATCTCTCTTTTTTTTTGGTAGAGAAATGTCTGTGATGACAGAAGTAGAGAAAAATGTTAATTTGGACTCACCCTGCCCATAGGCTGGGATGACTGAGAGGTCTCCTGTCCTGTGTATAATTTACTGAACATACTTCTCACAAATCTGCACTATCAAGAAGAGAAATGGCAATTTAATAATGCAGTGATGCTTCATTTCGGTGACCAGCATTCTTCTTTTTGTGGCAAAAAAGAACAGAGGTCGCCTCTATTAGGATTTTCAACTGCAAGTAAATATTTGTAAAACACTACTTTCCACACAACTTTTTCAGCTGTTATTTTCACATCTCTCAAAATAAACATTAAAAAAAAAAAAGCCAAAAACAAGTATTGCAGCTTGCCAAATTTACAGTGAATTGAAATGAAATCAATTTCTAAATCAATCTAAATTTAAGAGAACTTTGAGAAGTGCACATAATCTTTCTTTTCACCTAGAATATTCTCTTTAATATGGATAGGATAATAATTATTAATCACGTCTCCAATGAATCCCCAGAATGAAACACTTCTCTAAAGCGAACAATGTGTTCAGTCTCCTGGAAGAAATGAGGAATAGGACTAAACAAGCTTTTAGTTCATGCTGTGCAGTTTCATTAATGTAAGTGGGAGTCTCAGAGATGTTCACTGACAACTGTTGGAGTGTGCTCTTGGGAAATACTGGCACTCCTCAGAGAAGAGATGTGAAAACCCTCTGCTTGAGCAGTTTCCCACAAGCACTGGGTTATTCCACAAGCATTCTTCTGAAATGAGTTGAGGCATTCAACGCATATGAAAGTAGACATGCCGCCATCCTTTGTCAAGTATTCTTGAACTTAATCCAGCAAGCAGGCTTACCAAAATAAGGTACTGCTCAGCAGGAGCAGAGATGACAAGCTTTGGCTTTAGTATCACGGAAATATTTTTGTCATTCTGATCTGCAGTGACATGGGAAAAAGTCCATTGCTGCTAAGGAGCGTGGCCATTTCACTGTGAAGAACCTTGGCTTTTAACCAATTTGATGCGTTTTCAACCATTTTGTGCAGATATACTTTTCCCTGTAATGTCACAATAGTATTTTCCTCTTCAAACATTTGTCAGTGCAGTGCTTGGGAAGGCAGGTTGGACTTGCTGGTTTGCTTTTCTCTGACTTTTTCCAACAGTTGTAGTCTGCACACTGAGGTCACACAGGTCTCTAACATTGCATCAAGGAGGAATTGGCTGACATGCTGTGAGAAAAGCATATGATAATTTCACCTCTGTTATGCAACACGAGTGGAGCCCTGCTGAGGCAGGAGGGTTTGACTGACCTTTATTCCTTCAGGCTGCAGGGTCAGATCTGCAGGATTCACCTCTCCTATTTTTGGACTTTATTTATTGGTTCTACACTCGAAGTGGGAGAGGATGCAGAAAATGTGAATTATTGAGAGGATGATATTCTGGGATTGCAATGTTCTTTCTGAGGAACTGAAAGCTATTTTAGGAATGCTTAAAAAGTGATGATACTGTATACAGCAAATGAGCCTTTTGTTGTTGTTGTGTTGGCTGAAGGCCTGTTAGGTGTGGATGAGACAGGCTAAGGCTTGTAGATAGGGACATGCATTATTCCAGATCAGGGTAATAATTCTTTCGATTGCTAAGCATTTTTCATGTTATTAGAGATGTCCAATGTTACTGAACTGCAGTGAATTATAATAAGAATTTTATAAACACTGTCAAGTGAGAATATATGTTATACCATGTGATGTTTTCAAGTAGTGTTTGAGATTAGTCTCTAAAGTAACATCCTATTGTTCAGAAAGTCATCAAAATCAGGGCCCTCATGGTCATTATCAGCAAATTATTTGCATTTCTTTTTCTGCAAAATCAGGGAAAGGAAGAAAAGGCAGAGAGAATGAAAGAAAAAAAAAGCCGAGCTGTTTGGCAAAGGTTCTAAAACAAAGATGCAAGTGTATTTATGGTTATAATTTTGCACAGATCAGTAGGTGCTCTAACACCATGCTGCTGATCACAACATAAATCACACTTTAATTTTAACCTTTGCAATTCATCAATAGTTTCCATATCAAAAATAATTCAGCACTGACACTATTGGTTTACAGGTAAGTGGAACAAGAATGGAGGAGACTTAGTAATGGATTAGTTGGCCTGTCAACAGAGACAGAAAGATTCATGTTGTCTTCTGTGTGTTTCTATCACAGGTACAGAGCTATAAATAATAGTAACAGCTAATCAGATGCAGGAAAGATATATGCTCTTACTGAAAACCAGATTTTTGTACTATCTAAGCTTTAAAAATTTAGCCAGTAAAAGCAAGTCCATTTTCAAAGAAGAGAATTTCACTACTTTTTTTTTTTTTTTTTTTCCTTTTTGGTGTATCCTTATCTATTCAAACTACTTTCTATTAGGCCTTGCTTTCTTTAGTCATGGTGTAGTAGTCCTGTTTTTAATATGTGTTTATGCAATGCTAGAGAAGTTTTTTTTAGGATAAAAATATGTTATTCAGCCAAACAAGGTATTTTGAGGTATTTCTTTTCCACTGAGCATAGCAGTAGTATGGCTTGGTTTATTTTCCTGCTGCATATGAAAATACATGATTGTTTTCCCAGCTGTTGTGTTTCTTCACTCCTGCATTGGAATTTAGAACTACTTTGAACTATGTCTGTTTCAATTTTTATGCAGCCCCGGACCTGTGCTCTCCATTCTGAACCCCAACAATTCAATGGCAAGAACAGGCAACTAAGTCTACACTATGGTGGTGGTGTTAATGATGGAGCAGGTTCCTTCAAAAGCTGATGGATCTTTGCCCTTGTGGATTCTCAAAATGTTACTGGTTGTGACCATGAATAACCTGTCTGAGTAGAGCAGATGATATCTAGAAGTTCCGAATCATTCTGCGATTCAGTACTGAGACCTATAACTCTTGGTGCTTCAAATTATCTCCTACCTTTTTTTCCCTTCTTTTATCCTAAACCTGGCCAAGATTCTGTTAGATCGTATCTGTCAGAGGCACAAATGTCCTTGAATACTTTGCTTGAGATGAAAAGCCCTAAATAGGCTTTTATGGCTTTTATTATTCGTTGTGCTTATTCATTCTGTTGGCTGAATACTTTCCATCACGTTGAATTGCTATATGAAACTCTTAAATCAATGTTGATAATAATATTAATTTCCCATATGCTAAACTTTGTAACTAGAATATTGGCATGTACATTCCATTAAGATTACAATTTGTGGTGCCGTGTCAATATGCTGGAATGAAAAACGCAGTGACAAATTGCTTCTATGTTGATACATCTGTAAGCAACTCTATTTCTGTCTTCTATCTCCTCCCAGTCTTTATAATGGTTACTGAGTAAATGCTAAAATTGGTTAGTAGCGCAATGATGAACATCCTTCAGAAGAGTTGAAGGTATTTAAGATACGTAGGCATGATTTGAAATGGGACAGTGGGATATTTGGCTGCATTTATGAGGTTACAGGATATTAGCTAATATTATACTATGACATGGATGTGAGGTAGAATTTTCCTCCAACCAAAGTCATGCATTCACTCAAAACACTTTTCCCTTTTAATGTCTCATATTGATTGTGGGTTACCTCCATGGAAAGTCTGATAAAGAATTTCCCTATAAGAGTGTCCTAAACTCTGAGAGGATAAATGGTTTTGTTTTGCTTTGCTTTGTTTTATACTTAGTCGTCATAAGTATCGCAAAAAAATAAAATCAAGGAATACAAAATGTGCAGCAGTGGTGGACAGAATGACGCTCTAGACATACTGTTCTCCCATATATACTTAATATACCCTACAACTAACTGCCTGATGACATCTGAAGGAGAGGTGAAATTATGTGCACAGATCACAATCTTTGTGAAAAAGAAATGGCAAATAGCAAATAGGACAGAGTGCTTGGGCATGTAGATGTTGCTGATTCTTTGTCTTTATAGCCAACAAATCTAACTGAAGAGGACTTTCGGAAAGGTCTTGAACTTTGTTTTTTAACTTCCAATCCTCTTTACACAAATTACTGCCTTCTTGAAACCTGGCCAAAATCAGTATTAGAGAAAGGAGGAGTGTGTTTTATTATTTCTTTGGAGTAACACTGCATATTCACCTCTCCATACAGTATGTGTACATCACTTTTCTCCAACATGTTTTAGAAATAAAAAGGCAGTAGAGAATATAATGTTTTCAACAAGATTAGTCTCAAGCTAGCTGATTATGTTAGAGAAAAACCTTTGTTTAGGCTCAGTAAAGTGGTGAGGCTGGTATATGAGAGCTGGACCACAGAAATCTGAGTTCACAATTTCCTACAGTATTTGATATGGGTGGTATAGACTGTAGGAAGTCAAGGACAGTCTAAGCCGTATCACATATTTAGGTATCACAGTGCCTAATGGGATAGATCTGGGCTAGGATCTACAGGTACAGTGCAGGTAATGATATAGCTCAGTACCAGAACTCCTAATTTACAGTACTCTTATGTAAAAGGAGGCCAAAAATAACCCCATAGCACATTTTGGGTGTTGATGGATTTGCCGTAGGTACTGCAGTGCAAGAAATCTGCAGAGCTGGAACAGCTGTCTGATCTAAAGTGTGTTGGTTTTTTTGTTGCTTTTGTTTGTTTTTCAAATCTTCTCTAAAAAAGGGGGGGAAAATGCTGATCCTTCTGGAATGTCTCCAGTGCTTTCCACTTCATATTGTTCAGTAGCAAGATTACCAACTCCTACAGTTCTTGCTTTTAAAAAAGTCGCTGAAATCATCTCCGCTCCAAAAGACCAGACCATAAATACCAATGCGTTAGATAAAGTCAGTGCATCATTTCCAGTCATGTCCTGTAGCATTTGCAGGTTTGCCTGGAAACAGTCTAGATGGCTTCAGACTTGCAGCTAAAGCAGGAGTGTAGATCTTGTCAGGGTGCTGGAAAGAAGGAAGAAGTTGCTGAAAGTGCAAGATGGTTTATATTTTTCTTGTCTTGGTTCAATTATTTCTCTTCAACTTGTAGTTTTTAAACTGTTTTTCTTTGTTCATTGAGTCACTATTGCTATCTGAAAAGGTTATATTTTCTTCTTGAGATCTATCAAGAGTGCAGCATTAACTTTTTTTCTTTCCTAGCCATGGGTCAGTTTTATCATTTACTGCTCTGTCATGGTGCTTCCCTCCATAGGCACTGCTCTAAAGGATGCTCAATCTTGCCTATTAGTTGGGTAAGTCTTCTGCATCTCTGATGGTCCACGTATTAACAGTTCTATCCAGGAGCCCATAGGCTATGAGCTATATCTGGCCCCACTGATGGCAGGTAACTGAAGTTGTTAAGGCAAGCCAGTCATATATCTGGTTACTTTATGATGACCAATGATACCCCTGCATGATCTCCCAGCAGTCTGGCAAGCAGCGGTATGAATGGGAGCAAACTATTGTACATGGAGGATTTCTGGCATGCACTGAAAATCAGCAAACTGGGGCTCTTTTGGAGGAAAGTGAGGGAGCACTGCAGTCCTTGGGCACGTGTGCCAGCTGCGCTCAGCAAGGAGATCGCTCTGAACACCAAATGGTATATCCTAAACAATGACAGCAGATATTAACCCAGGAAAGCATAGGTACATTATTCTTTAGCATGTCTTGTTACTGATTGTTATAGAAAGAATATTGCATTAATGCAGTGGGAAAATCTACTTCCATGTTCCCAAGTGTGTTATCAGCTATCACTGCCCTTGCTTGTAAAACATTAAATCAATTGTGAAAGGTGGGAGATTAATAAAAGGCGTTTTAGTCTCCTCTTCATTTCTTGAAACACAAGCAGCATGATGTGCATAGGTGAATAAAAGCAGGAAATGAGCTTTTCTTTTGCTCGAGCTGTTTGCTACATTTATCACTCCCTGAAAGGAAACTTCAGTCAAGACAATGATGGTTCAGACCCTCACACATTCAAGTAAGTCATAGGCCACGTGTATATCCATGTGCCTCTTAGAAATTAGCTTCTAACTTGTGCCAGCTCCAGTGGTTTTAATGGGTTCACACTGGAAATCACCCCAAAGCCCATTGGCAGCAGCAATGCAGAGTGGTCCCCAGCAATGTGCCAGCAGCCCACGCTGCCCTGCATGTCCTGGTGTGCTATGAGAAGCATAAGAAGTATTACAGAAACACAGAAGTATTAATGCAATCTGTTTCACCGTTTACACCGTGACACACATTTTTTTGGATCTTGAATGACCGCATTTATGTTCAAAGCTCTCCTTGGGGAAAGGTAGAATGGGTTTTAACTCCTGCAAGTGGCAAGTTTCTTCTGTTCTGTTTATGAGGTTTCTGGCTGTTCTGAGTCCGCTGACACATTCCTGCCTGTCACTCTACACTCTTCTGGTGTTGTGCATTTTTAATTTCACTTAGAGCAGTTTTGGTGCAGATGTGCTTGAAAGTGAGGGGACTCTTCATGCAATCAGAATGATCAGTGCAGAACCCCAAAGCTGAGAAGGAACTCTTAAGACCTGTTTGAAGCTATGCTGGATCCCTCTGTCCCATTAGTTTGCAGGAGGTTTCAGCAGTGTTGCCAGCTCTCCCCTGTGCCACTGCAGTGGTACTGTGTATGTCCTAGGATTGATGCTTCTACAAAGCTCTGCAGCAGCAGTGGAACTTATGTCTTATTTCAGGAGAAGGTGGTTCTTTAGCAGTCCTTTTATCATCAACTGCTGTCATAGCAGGGAGCCCTTTTCAGGCTCTTTAAAGGTGGTAAGACTTTCTCTGCCTCTCTCTGTCTGCCAGCCACCTTCAGCATTCTGTCTTCCCAGGTCCTTCCATGCTAGGCAATCACTGCCATTAAGACAAAGTACTCTCTTCCCGTGGAGAGCAGCTTTGAAAAAGAAAAAAAAAGAAAAAAAAAGAAGAAAAAGAAAAACCCCCCCAAAAAACGAAAAAGAAATGAAGAAAAGAACAGACTATTTCTTTGCAAAGGGCAGCTGTCTTTTACAAAGGATAAAAAATGTTGCCAGATGAGCTGAGCAACGTTATTAATCAATCTATGGAGACATCTTTCTTCTTCTTCTTTCCCTTTGTGGGAAGAATCTTTAGAAGGAGACAAGGCAGAGGAAGAAATACGAATGTCTGCAACCACTGACAGGGAGTTACTTCTTAAGTCAGTCCTTTTGATTTCACTGGAAATTTTTAGAACAAAGTTATGCTTTCTATTTAAGTTCATACCGAAATGTTGGCTTTGAGTACTTATGGGTTTGGTTGTTTAATAAAGTCTACTATTTTTTTGAGGGGGTTCTAGTTAGCATCAGGATAACAGTAATCACATTTAAGTGTCTGTTTGCTTCTGACCAGATCCTCCACTGAAGAGCATCTCCACCATCACAAGTTTCTAAACATGGCAGTTTTCAATGAAAAATTGGGTATCATGTCCAACAGTTTATTCTTCACAAAGACCTACTTAGCTTCTGAGAACTGTAGAGAAGTAAGTATCAATATATCAAAGTATTTTACAAACTCTGTAAAACAAGGAGCTAATATTTTACTGATTATTTTAGGCACGTACTCAGATTGAGTCGCTCACCTGTATCCCCAAGGCAAAGACTGCTTTTCTTCTCCTGTGTAGTCACTGTTTTGTCCTATGCACGTGTCCTCAGAAGGCACACTGCAGTGATGCTTTTCAGCGTGAACAGAAAATGCTCTCACCTACATGGATGCGATTTTCCAATTTCTTTGTACAGCATTAATGATCACTCCCACTGCTGGGGGGGAACAATGGAGGGAGAAAGCATCTATAAAACAGAAATGTAAACATTCAAAGAAAGAAAGAAACATTTATGCACAGAACAGATTGTTAATTTCTGCTAGAGCCGTTATTGAAATGTCCCTGTGATGCCGCTAAAACAAATTAAAAATGTTATGCTTTCTATTTTATTTTCATATTGTTTAAAAACGATACCAATATCCTTGAGGACGCTATTCCTGCCTTGTAGTTTCTGTGATTGTATCACACTTGGAAGTGAGGCTGACGGTCAATAGCTCTATGGGAAGGGACTCATTAACATCATTATCATCGAGAGTGATGATTAATAAATGCAATATCTGAATACATTTATTTCTGTCTTCGCCACTTGTGGTGCTTATCAGTGTTATAGTGGTTCCTGAAACTGTTTTCCTGTTTTGTGTAGATGGGTAATGAGGGAATCATAGATTATTTTTAAGTGATATAATAGGGAATTTAGGATCAGACGTACAAATTTCCCATGAAACCTGTATTTCTTTTCTGGTCTTTCCTCCATAATAAGGGTGCAGGAGAATGCAGAGAGCCAGAGCAGCCTTATGCTTCCCAAGGAGGTTGTGGATGCCCCATCCCTAGAGGCATTAGAGGCCAGGCTGGATGTTGCTCTGGGCAGCCTGGTCTGGTGGTTGGCGACTCTGCACATAGCAGGGGATTGAAAATAGATGATCATTGTGGTCCTTTTCAACCCAGGCCATTCTATGATTCCTGTGGCTCTGCTGTCCTCAGACCCTTCTGCGGAGCTGCTCCCTCTAGGTCTTGGTAACCGGAGAGCAAAGATATCCAGAAGAAAAGCAAAATCTACAAGGAGTGAATCTGATTTTCAGCTAGATGGCCGCCACTGGACACGCAATCCTTGTCTGCCCCAGCCTCCCTTCTGATCAGGTAAATTAGCCTCTGATGATCTAAACAAAAAAACAAGTGGATTTTGAACTGGAAAAGCAAACACGACACATTAATGGCATTGTGCAGGGAGAGGGAGGGTGCTTGGAAAGATCTGGGAAGCTGGGAAGGTTGGATGAAGTCCAGGAGTTTGTGATTGAAGGTGGATAAATTCAAGGCCTTCCTCTCAAGGGGCAGAGAAGAAGAATAACAAGCAGAAATAAAATACAGGAGAGCAGGACGGAGAGCAGCAATGCAGAAAGGAATCTGAGAGAGACAGCAGGTAACAAATTGAATATAAGTGAAATGTGAGGCTATTAGGGGAAAATGCCACAGCTATTTTGGAGTGTGTTCCTCATGAGGAGAGAAAAGCAATAATTCACATTCCCAGAGCCTTTCTGTGATTATAACCATACTGTTGTGTTCACTGGGGGAGAACCACAAGGAATTAATGATGCTGATAAACTGAAGGTGTCCAAGCGAGAGGTACTGGCACACTTTCTCCGTTAACAGGGTCCTTGGAATTTGCTGTGGTTTGCCAGTGATCTATGATGGCCAGAAGAGACTGAAAGGGATGCTGCAATGCCAGGGAGACTTTTGAGAGGGAAGATTCATTTAGCATCTGGACAGGTGTATGATAAAGCCCTTTTACATTGTTGTGCCATGGCAGTAATTGACTCTTAAATTTGAGAGGTTATAGAACAACTGTCCTCCTTGCTGATGAAGAGGTATGTGACTGAAAGAATCACTAGAAATTCAAGAAAGAGATGAATATTTCTGCAAGTAGGTGGCATTTTCTTTCCTACCCCAAAATTCACAACTTTTGAAAGGTTATGGCTGTCTTATTCAGTGAAGTAATGAAAGCACCTTGGTGTTCTTTAGGAGTTTAAAACAAATATTTCATATCCAATGTGAATTATATCCTGTTTTGCTCATACGTGTGGAACCTTTCAAGTTAAAAAAGCAAAGGATAATTTCAGGGCTTTACACAGTTCTCTGACATGTATCACGGATGGTTCAGACAGTGAGACAGATACATTCTATAGAACCTGCACCATTTCCTGACACTTCAGATTATTTTTTAGTGTAATTCATATTTTCAAATCTCAAGGCTTTTAAAAGATTTCATGATTAGTTAATGTATATCAACAAAGAGTTAATTGGTGTAGAGACCAAGTAATGGCAAAGGCAGGTTTTACAGGTACCATACAGTTTCTGGCTTAAATTTCCTTTACAAGTCGTAGAATCATAGAAATCCCTAAGCTACAAATCACTCAGAGGATCATTGAGTGCAACTCCTGGAGCTGTAGAGGTACTTGCTATTTAGCTCAGTAAGAAATACATTAAAAACTTTCTTGCTCTCAGTTATGCAATTAGAAAAGGAATCTCAAATCCTTTCAACGATGCTATAATAATTTAAAATTGAATTAGGAAATGGCCAACTCTTATGTTTTTTTGTGTTACTTCCCCATATTTTTGAGTCTGACCTCCCTGCTGTTTGCTCTTGAGTCTGTGCCTCACCTCTCAATAATATCCTTCCAAAAGAAAAGATAAAAAACAGTCCTAAGAAAAAACTTTGGTATCAGCGCAAGGTGAAGGGCTGTAAATCTTGCAGTCACATTAGAAATGACATGTTAGACAAGCCACAATCATTTTCTGATTAAGAAATGTAATTTTTTAAAGACATTGTACTGATAAGAACAGTTAGTGACTTCACTTTGTTCAGATATCTCAATATATTTCTGGCTTCAGTTTAATAATTATACTGGAAAATGCAATAACATTCTGTTCTATGATAGATTATACTGTTATGGGTTATAAATTCAATGTTCTCAAGTGGCATTCATTTTTTACATCCCTTTGAAAAGGAAGAAGTTGATGAAGTCTATAATACCCAAGGTGGTTTTTTCAGCTTTCTTAGTTCTTAGTCCTTGAGGCAAAATGTTTTTAGAATTACCTTTGTAGATACTTCCTAGAATCATCTCTCAGATTTGTTTTTGATTTGTATCATACTTCTATTACCATGAAATAAATAAATACATTCATATTACACATACAACTCTACACTTCAAAGCGTTTCTTGCAGGCTTCATGAATTTGATAGGGGTTGTCTACAGTTTTACAGATATTCACTGAAGCAGCATTGTAATATCACATTAATTTGTCTCTTTTTTTTTTTAGTTCAGGGAATAAGTGAGACAACACTTTTTACCAGAGCAGTTAATTTGTCATTCCAAGATAAATTACTGCAAGAGATTATGGGCATTTGTGACTACGTGTATGTGGGAGAGGGAAGAAAACTTTTTGGTCTTTGCTGTTCCCCTGACTAACACTTCATAGCACTGTTTGGCCATTTGCCCTTGAAGACTCATCCAAGATTGCTTTGAATTATTCCCTAGTCATTGTTCTTACTCCAGATGCCCCAGACAGTTCCCAGACACGCAACGCAGGGTCTTTGTCCCCAGAAGGGTACAGCAGCGCTCAGCTGTTCCTGCTGTTGTTGCTGTGAGAAGTAGATAAGGACAGCAATATCCAAGCAGGGGTGCTCAGATCACTCTATAAAATCTCTTAAAGCGGGCTTGAATAGCTTGACTTTATACAGTAGAGATCTTTCCACTGGTCTTTCGTTATCTCTTTCTCCACAATTTCCATTGGCTTTGATAGGCATTAAATCAGCCTCTTTCTATTCTCCTCTGTATGCTGTTAGGATGAAGACGTTGGCTGATCATGGCAGAACATCACAGCCACTGCCTTCAACATTGTCATTGATTTCTGCCCAATAACTTCTTTCTCATATGTTTCCTTTTAAACACCTAATGTTAAATAAAAGTAAATGATGCAGAGCCCTGAGCTGTCCCTATTTTAGAAGGAAGTTTCTCACAGAGAGGGTGGTGAGGCACTGTTCACAGGTTGCCCAAGGAGGCTGTGGATGCCCCATCCCTGGAGGCATTCAAGGCCAGGCTGGATGTGGCTCTGGGCAGCCTGGGCTGCTGGTTGGTGACCCTGCACGTAGCAGGGAGTTGGAACTGGATGAGCACTGTGGTCCTTTTCAACCCAGGCCATTCTATGGTTCTATTGGAAGAAATTTCTGGATAGTGTTTGTTCATTGCTCTTCTATTCTGGATAGCATTTTCTTCCAAAAAATAGTTGAAGTTTAAATATCAGCCAGCCATCATCTTACCTCAAATCCCATGTGGCAGAGTCAGGCACATGCAGTGTACAACAGTAAAATCATAGAACAACCTGGAATAACAATTCCTGAAGGTAATAATACCATTGCTTTAGATGAGGCTTTGCATTAATTGTTTGACGTTTCTGATTGACCACCTGATATCATACCTCAGTACGTTCAGCCCAAATTTTCCTTTTTAGGAAAAGGTGCCAGTACGCACAAAGCAAGCAGGATATCTCATAAAACACACCCTCTTTAAACAGTAGGGGGGGTGCACAATGTAACAAGGATTTATAGTTTTCCAACCATCTACTGGGAGCAGAGAACTAAGAGAAGAATGTAAAACCATTAAAGTGAATGGCTGCTACACTTAAAAGTCCTGTAAACACACATACTTTGTAGGTTGTTATGAGCTCTATAGAGACCATTACCACCTGAGAAAAGGCAGTAAGCTTTTTTACTAGAAATTAGACCGTTTTTAATTATTTTTGTTACTGGAAATTATACAGAAAGAAAAGTGGTTTCCTTCAGCAAAATTATGTTTTTATTTTTCCCAAGATATCAGTAATATTTTCTGATATGGGGATTTTTTTTTTTTCTTCAATGCTGAATTACAAATTAAGTGTAGTTCTTATAGGAATATTTTTCTCAGCAAGTTAGAGTTACCAGTTTGCAAGAGGAGTTAATGTTTTTTTATTTCCCCCTTTACCCTAGGTCTATTCATTCTATACTAATTTCAGAGCTGATGAACTTGAATTTGAGCACAGTAACCCAGGTCATTTACAATTTTATCTCATAACATTTATGGCATGATTAATTGAAGGAAAAAAAATAGCTTAGCACTTTCCTTACCCTCCACTACAGAGTTTGGGAGCACTGAATGTAATCCCTATGAAACTGCTGAGGACTCCTGCAGCTATTTTGCAGCTGTCCTGATGATGCTGGGTAAATGTCTATGTCCTGCAAATGTTTTATAACAAATCACATTCTAATTTTGAAAGGATTGCCTGTCACTATCACAGTCTGTAATGATGTGCTGCTCTGAAGACTCCTAGTCAGTGTTCCGAATTGTCGTATCACCTTCTAACATGGCATTACTGATGGCATCATCACATTATAGCGTAATGAGGTACCATTCTCATCAAGTTATGCTCTCACGTACATGCACCTCTGAGAGATGATGAGAGCCTTTAAAGGTTCTTGCTGTTTGTGACCTTGGGAGAGCTTGTCTTATGCTTCTGCACATTCAAATTCCTGCAGAGACTCCAAAACCTTTCAGAGAGCAGTGCAAACAACTGCTTACATAGACTGCTGCAACAGAGGAGGCAAAACTGGAAGGGAGGTATTATCTTCTCAGGTTCTATCACAGCAGGTGTCACCTGTAGGAAAACCTGTAGGAAAAATAACATTGCATAATGAGGTGATGGGGCAGTAGGGAGGAGAAGGCTTCCACAATTCCACAATCAGCTCATCTTGGCAGTAAGCGGATTTCAGATGTAATTGTAGCCAAATTGTAAACCAGAAACAGCTTTAGTGCTTTAGTCTCTTTCCTCAGTACATGCAAGGTATATCTACACATCATTCCCCTGTGCTCTTCTGCAGTACTGAATATTGCAACCTTGCTCCAAACTTGGGGTCAGAGGGTTCCAGATGCAGGGAGCACTGCTTCTGGTTTCCTAGAATCATAGAATCACCACGGTTGGAAGAGACCTTCAAGATCACCCAGTCCAGCCTTCCACCTGCTACCAATATTTCCCCACTAAACCATGTCCCTTAGTAGAACATCTAAATGGTTCTCGAATACCTTCATGGATGGTGTTTCTACCACATGCCTTGGAGGCCTGTTCTAATATCTCACCACTCTTTCGGAGAAGAACTTTTTTCTAAAGTCCAACCTGAATATATTGGCATGGTGTCTCAACATCATGGCTGAATTAGAAATCTGAAAGTTGAAGATGTTTTTTAAGAGGGAAATGTGTATTCTGAAAGTGTAAAATAACTGTAAGATTAGCATTTTCTTTTAACCTTTTCTCATTCCTTTTCAAAAAATTTGGAATAGCTGATGGTCCTTACTTATTTTTTTTTCAGTTCTGAGGTGCCTTTCAGAAAATGCAAATATATTTAAAATATACATATGCCTCTGAATAGACCTTGGACACAAAGCACACTCCCATCCTTTTTACAAGCCTTTCCCTGTATCAAATAATATTCAGCCCCAGGCAGACACTAAAATATGTGTGAGGCATTGGACTTGTCGTGTCCAATTTGTACTACAATTGAGAGACAAAAGCTACCTGGGCAAAGCACCCATTAGGCCAGGCTGTAGATGGGTTCTGCTGGAAGCAGGCTTTAACAGAGCACAAGATTCAACATTAAGTATTGTTCCCACATCTCTTTAACTTGAATTTTTGCTCCACGTAATCGACATAAAACCCACATAGCTATTTTTCTTCTTTGGCTTGACAGACAGGCTAACATTAAGGCAGCACTGTTATTTGTACTATGAGATGAGCTAGACATTACCAGCCATTGGAAAGCAAGGTAGCCTGGAAAATAAAAAGGTAACATTATGGAAACTGCAAGCACAAAGTATTATGGTATCTGTTAAAAAGTAAATGTGGGGAATGACTGAAATTGTACTTAGAATGTGTTATCAAGAAACAAACCTCATGCACTTTGAGTATTGCTTGCACAGACTAGGTGGTAAAATGAAATATGAAGAACCGTAGACCCATCAGCCTTCTGTCTAAGGCTTTGCTTTCATCAAAGTAAAAAGCACAATATATTAATGATGTTTAGTCGACCATGTTCAGGTTCTCCCGTCACTTTTATATGATCAGTGAAATACTGTTTTCAGAAGTTTGAAAGAGACATATCTTGGCAAGCTTTGGAAATAGCTTTTCTGCTAAGCTGTGCAGTGATTTATATGAATTAGTAGCACTTTGGCTTCACTGTGAAATTAAATGCTCCTGGTCCCTAGATATTGAGGTAACTTTTATTCTTAATTTTCTTCTGATAGGTGTAGTGAGTACATTTAAAAGTGAAACAGTCATTGGAATTTTTCACAGAAATTGCGGTTACAGATTTTTCTCTACTTCAGTTCCTGTTCTTTTAGAGACAGCTTTTTATTGTGTGTGTGTTTGCCTTATAATAAATGCTGACTACTTCTTCACCAATCAAGCAGTATGTCTGCTTTCAGATGAATTATGCCATGCTTACTTAAGCAAATGAGTAGAAAATGACCGTCTGCAGTCCTGTTTCTCCACACGAGTATTCCAAGAATCTAGTAAGAAGAGAACTTGTAACAGACAACTCTGTAACAATAACCTATAGTAAGATTTAAGGTGTGTGGATATATATCTTTAATAATATAATTTGTTTCACTGTACTGTATTGCAGAGATGTAGTTGCTGCAAGGTTTTGTTCGGAGTTGACTTAGAAGCTGTATTGCTGTATTGCTTTAGGTGTGTGAAAGCTGAATGTTGTGTTGATGGAAGATACATCAGGGTGTTTTAACGTCAGTTTCTCTCTGATTCTCACTCACTGGCATATTCACAGCTTTTGTGACTGTAAAAGAAAACCACAGAGTGCGCTCTTATTGTGTCCATTTAGCACGGACTGAGACAAAGCAATTGGAAAGTAGCGTCCCACTTCAAGCATTTCGTGGTGCTATTATTTCATTGTCAACATCCAGAAGCAAGCTGCGAATCATCATATTGAGCCAAATCCAGTTCCTATTTTCAATGGCAATGAAATGTTCCTATTTTGGAAAACCATGTTAAAAGGAAAGGGCAGAAATATATAAATCTTTGCAGGCATGTTTCTCTTTTGTGGAAGGGCAAATACGGGGGTTGAGACCAGAGCTTTCATTTACACCTTGAATAGTGGAAGCATATTTGGAGTTCATGGATGTTTCTTGCAGGCTTTTGTGAGTAATTCTAAAAGCCAGATGATTTTATACCTGTTGTTTATTTTATTTTTTATGATCTTTTTATGAAGATTAAAGAAAAAAAAAAAAAAGTAATCTGGAAAAGATTAACCTTTACCTAAACCTAACCAAGATTTTAATCTGAAATGAAAACTAGTCAAAATATGATTATAAAATGTAGGGCTTGAAGAAAATATATGTCAGTGAGGTTTTGCCATCTGGGTTCAAGGCAGGATCAGTTTTCCTAACACAGTTCTGACAAATGTTTATCAAAGCTCTGTCACTAAGTACTGCCATTGGGATCTCTGTGCATTACAAAGGAGAGAAGACTCCTCCAGAACCTCGTATACATGCTGTGCAGCAAACAGCTGGTATGATTAGCATAGCAACAGCCTCACATCTCCAACAGCCTCTCGTTAATTCACAGAGCTGATCTTTGTGAGCTGTACAAGATGCTTGGAAATGTGGGATGCATTGTAATGTTCCTAAATATAAACTTCAAAATGCATTCTGTGCCAGTCAGCACTGTCTACTCAAATAAAGAAGGAAAGCTATGCTGGGTGACTGATGTGACCAGAAGCAAGCTTGGTGATTTCTGCATCTAAAAGCAGAAAAAGAAAGAAACTCTTTGCACTTTTACTCAATGAGGGTAGAGACTATCCCAGATAAGATGATAAAATAATTTTGAAATCAGAGATCTTAGAAGTATGCAGCTCACTGGAGAACATTTTGTGACCAGAAAATGGTGCCATCTTTATGAAGAAGAATCACTTCTCTGCCCATTTCTTACACCAGCAGGACTGTGGCATTGATAAGTCACTGTGAAACTTCAGGGGAAATGCCTAAAGATGGATTAAAGCTCCTCATAAAGAGTGCGTCACCTTCTGTACTGTACCTTGGAATGCAGCTCGAAATGTTCTCTTTGAAACCTCCTGAAAATGGCAGGTTTCAAATAATCTGTAATTAGCTAAAATGTCATGGGCTGGCAAATGTTTTTTTCTACAGTTCTTAAAGCAAAGGGCAGACATCTCCACCCAACATGAATAAATAGATTTAGTCAAGAAAAAAATTCTGTCTACGATTCTGGGATCTCCAAGATAGGCTTTAATTACTGTATTCTCTTATGAAAAGGTTTTATTTTATTCCACATTTAACAATATCCTCAGCTTTGAGAGAACATCATTTTATTTTGTCTTTCAGTAGAAATGGGTGAGTGTATTAGCTGCAATGCATTAGCAAAAGCAAACACTTTTGCCGCTGACATTAATGAGCACTCAAATGTTGTGACTCACTTCTGTAAACACAACAGAAATGTGTTGCTTTACAGAGAAGTTAGAAAAGCATGGCTTAATTTGTAGTAGAGCACGGGACAGTTACAGAATGTGTTTGGTTGGTTGTTTAAATCCATGGGTACAAATATTAGGGATAGGATTAGAGCGAATGGCCTCAAGTTGCATCAGGAGAGATTCAGGTTGGATATTAAGAAAAATGTTTTCTCTGAAAGAGTGGTCAGGCACTGGAATGGGCTGCCCAGGGAGTGGTGGAGTCAGCACCCCTGAAGCTGTCCCAGAACTATGGAGATGTGTCACTGAAGGATATGGTTTAGTGAGGAAATATTGGTGGTAGGTGGATGGTTGGACTGGATGATGGTGGAGGTCTTTTCCAACCTTGGTGATTCTATGATTTTCCTTAACCTGTTACATTATATGAAAAAACACTAACTCATTGTCTTCACATAGAAACAACAGCAGAAAAAGTAATCCCAACCTGTGGATACTACACCTGGTTAGGAATTAGTGGAATCAGATAATTTTTGGAGTTGGAAAAGACCTCGACCATCATCCAGTCCAACCATCCATATGCTCTATTGTCTTGCATGTGTTTACAGTCAAGGTGCCCTGGGGAATAAGCAATAACTTTTCCACCTAATAGCACAGTGAAATCTCTGGCCCTAAGCTCACAGGTTATTAGAATTCCATGAATCTAAATTCATAGGTATTAAATGCTCATTAAATGCTCATTTCTCATTTGCACACTCCTGAAATGATACAAAACCTGGAGAAATCTGTGACTTTTTTCAAAGTTCCTAATGACTTTGAAATCAGGTCTTTGTGGTTTGCATGAGTTCATGAGATTCCTGGTAAGAACTTGAAGCAAGATTCCTCATGTTGTATGTTACAGAAAATACATCTTTATGACCATCTGTCAACAGTTTTCCATGGAAATACACTGCTGGAAGATCAGCCGAGTCTTTCATCTCAAAAAGGCACATTTCTCCCACCTTAATGGTGAGTAACACTCATTTTTCTGAACATTTTTAGACAGGCTGAAGGATCAAAGCATAAATTTGCATAAGTACTCATTTATGCTTTCCATTCTGTTCATAGTTTTCTTAGATAAATTTTTGGCTTGCACGCATAGCTATGAAAATTAAAGCCAAGATGGATGTGTGGTTTGAATTCAAATAGGACGCAGTTTGTTTTATGCACCACGTGACCCTTACTATAGGAATATTTGCAAAATACCAGCAAGAACACTCATTTTGCAGTCCTGCAAGATCTGTCTTTTTTTTTTTTTAATTTATAATTATTATTTGTTTGTTTTTAATGATTGAGAGGTGCTGTTTTTCACTTATCTGAAACCCAGCGGGAACTTCTAATACTGCAGAAGCATCTAACATCCATCAGTGACACAGATGCAGTACTAACTTGGAGGCTATACCACTATCCAGTGAACCATTGCTAATATTTTACCCACGCTTTGGTAGCTCTGGGAGGTTTCACTGCAGAAATTGTTCTTTTTGTGAGGTACATAGAGATCACAGCACTGGGTAACATAAATAACTGTATGTCAGGTAAGCACCCAGCACTGTCCTGACCCATGACTATTTGGACACTGAGGAAGCGTGCAATTTATGCAGTTTATAACAATATATCAGCTCTGTTTCTGCAAACAAATATGTATTAAACTCACATTCTGTATTTGCTCAATTTGCTGAATTTCAGACTAGAGTAAGGAATCTGTTATAAAACACCTGAAATAGCTGTCTGGTAAATAGTGTAATTTGTTACATTGCAGATGGAGGAAAGGGAGGTTTACAGTGGAGAGCTATATCAATAAGTGCTTTGGTTTCAATCACAAGTGTATCACTTTTTTTTTGTTTCTTCACATAAGGTGATAATGAAGAATGATGACCTCATGTCTAGACCTAAGCTTTTAACTTTGTTGCAGCTCTGGGGGCTTTAATGCTTTTCAAAAAGCAATCAATCAAGTGCCAAAAACTGTCTGGCTAATTACCTCTGAGACTTTCTAAAACTCTCAATTCTTTCCTCATAGAAATGTAGTATTTATAAATTGCTTTGTTGAAGCGCAAACGAGGTTATGGCCTATTCCCCTCTCCCCACCTTTCTTTCCTTCTGCTTTACACTTGTGGAAGTGCTGATATTGTGAATCTAAACGTTTGATAGTGTTTCTTTCTAACTGAGATAGTCATTCCTTCTTTCCTCTTGTACATTTCTGAGGGGAAAAAAAAAAAAAAAAGTTTTGGCAGTCTCATGCCATAACTCTTTCAAGACTACTTAATTTTTGAGCATCTCAGGAAAGGAACCAATGGAAGAGTAACTAATGGACAACCAGTCCTCATCCAAAGGCCTTGTTCATGTGAAGGTTTTGGGAATTGAATATCAGCAATGATTTGAATGAATTTGAATTAACTATTAATCTGGAAGTCAGCAGTATTTCTAAGACAGCATAGAAGCAAAATAATGAAAAAATAGTCTTGAAGGGACTTCTGGAGGGTGTACTGCTCAACTTGCTGTTCCAAGTAAGGGGAACTTCAGTGCTACATGAAGGAACTTGGATTTTTTTCAGATGAGATTCAAAAGTTTCCGGAGAAAGATGTTCTATCAGTTCTTTGGTCAGCCTGCTATGACAATCACTGTCACATTGAAGAATTTTTCCCTTCTGTTCTTTATACCTGCTCAGTAGCCATCTGTAATTCAGCTAGTATTGAACTTTCTAGCCTAAGATCTCTGATGTCCATCTGTTGGTTTTCATTTTTTTCTTTTTCCTATTACCTTGAAGCACTTCTGTATCCAAGAGATTAAATATTTGTAAAAGCATGTTTTCATCAAAATGAAAGAATATTGTAATAAAAATCAGCTCTAGGATTAAACCTGCCTAGGTTACTGTCTAGGGTTAAACTGCACTTAGCTCATTTTGGGAGCTAGTAGTTTTTCTGTAAATGGCTGTTTTTTAGTGGAACAGATAACTAATAAACCTATCTGTCTTGAGCGGGAAATTCAATGGGTAGAAGGGAAGGTGATGATCCCCATGGAAAGCTGATTGTGGCTGACACACTTGAGTCCCAAACTATTAACTCATTAGGATTACATTACTTTCTTCTGTTCCACACTTAGAAAGAGACTGTGTATGCAGAATACATATTTACATATGTACAGTCAGAGAGTAAGGGCGTATATTTACTAAGTCACTAGTGTAACTGCTCTCTACAGCCAAGTGACATAAGTACATGTAAGGTAATTATATGCACACTGTAAACTGTTTACATACTAGAAAGACTTTATATAAAAGGACACAACATAAAATATAATCTCCATAGAAGATTTAATGTGACATCTGAGAGCATTAAGAATTTTGGGAGAAAGAGTGCTTTACTTAAAGAGCCATTATTCCAAAGCTATTGGACTTTTGATGCTCTTGGAATCAGAAGAACACTTTGAAATGTCTGGATGTCTTATATAAATTCTCTAGAAAGAAATACTTATTTTCTTTTTCATACTGAGACTGTCTTCTTTATCCTTTTTATGAGTTTTAAGTATGCCACTGTTTGTCAAACTGCTGGGCCACACAATTGTAGCTACTTTTTTTTAGAGCACCAGCTTATTTTCTCTGCTAGACTCTTAAAGGTGAATTTTTCTATACTTTTGCAAAGATTAAACATTAAAAGAGTTTTAGGATACGTTAGATTTGAAAGACAGTAGAAGCTACCTTGTCCAAGTTCTTCCTTCAAATGAGTATTGTAAATGTTTTCTTCTAAATCTAAATAATTGTGGAAAAATTCAACATTGCTTGACATGAATATTTCTGAAATTTTAACAGTGAGCAATAAGAAATAATGCTCTGATATTTATTTTGTGGTAATACATTTAATAGATGTAATACTTTTATCACAGTGAAACAAAATGATGGAAATTTGAAGTGTGTCTTTGCTTTGAATGCAATAAAGTAAGCACACAGTATGTAATCGTGTGAGCTAGGGATTTTTTTTCCAGATAAACTGAAGTATAACTCCAGTATTCTTAGAACATCAACAAAATCAGGAAATGATTGCAACTGGCATTTATAATAAGCACTAGTTATGGTTGATGTATGAGATAATTATAATGGTTTGCAGGAAAATCTAATAAATCCCAGAACAGTTACTCTGTAAAATCTATTTTTATGGAAATTAGGGTACAAATATTACATCTATTATAGTGAGAGGAGTATATAGGCAATTCTGACAGCCTCAATCAAAAGTGGTGTCCACTCTTGAGAGGTAATTGTTTCTGAAGTTTTGCACACGTAAAATAACAGGTGTTCCATTTTCCAAAATGAATGCTTTAATATTAAAATATGGAAATCTTAATAATTTGCACAGTTTGAGACATGCAGAAGAGATGTGTACCTGTTTCGACTCAGAGGTTAAAAGACCGAATGAATTCTGGCAGATAAGGTTTAATGTTTTGGGAATCCATACTGTACCAAGACCTCTAACTTGAGTTAAACTTCTGGCATTTGTAACATCACCAGCTTCACCAAGGCTTTGGATACATATATTAGACATGAGTTATATTAAGCCATATCTTAATTTTAATAGAACACTTACACTGAACAATATACATCAACATTTTTAGAAAAGGTTAGTAAACTGGAATTACTTCTAATTTATGCAGTCCAAGGGTGGGAAGCTGGTTCTCAGTCTTTCATTTGCAGTTCTTTATTTTTTATAGATTTGAAAAGCAAAAGAGGGAATATCCCCATAAAGCTGACAGATGACAGTGAGAATCACCTGTCATTCCTAATCTTGGTTTTAAAGTGTTTCTTGAATGCTCAGGTTCTCGTTGCCTGGGAATGCTTGTCGAGTTTTCATATCTAAAAGATGATAGAAAGCTATTAATATGACTTTATGCTTGCCTGCATTCCCCAAGGACAAGCTTTCGGTATTAGATATCTAAGATAGGCATCTATAATCCATTCTGTGTCAACTGGAACTGCATTGGTCATTCGTAAGAGTTGCATCCAGAAGGTAACTTAGTGCAGATGACTAATTTTAAGTACTATAGCAAATGGTTCTGGAAAAATATCTCAGTTCTTATAAAATCACATAAACTTGTTCTTGAACTTGAACATAAAATTCCACTGGAAGCAGCACAACTAACAAGCTGTTCACACAGTTCTTGGGGGCAGAGTTGATTTTGGAAAGTTAGAAACAAATCATACGAACTGGATAAGTCTCAGTGTTGAGAACTGTCAATAACATGACAGTTTAGCCACCAGTACTCCAGTTCTAATTTCTGTCAGCAGCATTAGGACTTTTTAAAGTAGAGTAAAGATGAGTAGAAAGTACCCTTCGAGAATCAATTCTGGTGAATGGATCAACTTCTTTTCCAATCTTGATGCTATTATGATGGTAGATACGCCACTAGAAGCAAGTTTTGCCTACACTTTCAAATAATTTTTGTTTGATTCCTATTGCAATTTAAGCTAAAATTTGAGCAATTTAAGCTCCAATTTCAACACACTTTCATCTTTAAAAAATGTTTCATTTCAGCCATCTCACTCTAAGCACTTTTATTCATACAATTGATTTAGGTATCCTTGTCTCTATGATATTATAGCATTTTTTATTCTATCAGAACAAAAAAGAGCATCATAAAACATTCTGCATAAGTTTAATAAATCTTTGCATAAGATCCTCAGTTTTTGATTCAGAGAAGTAGTATTAATTCCCCTTGAGTCAGTTCTCTAATCCTTTTGTTAGAGTTTGTCTTCTATACCTGCATCTTTGAGGAAAGCCATTTCCCTACAGAGTAAGAAATTTCCAAAAGAGAAATGATATGAATCTTTGAGGAGCCAAGTGACTATCACATGAATAGAAGATAATGGGATATATTTTATCTGGATCGAGAAGCATCTGCCAAGTACATCTCAGAGGAGCTGTCTGTTAAGAGGAGTTTAGAATAGATTGTTTATCCCATTAAATATCAGCAGAAACTCTACTCCTGCATTGATTTCCTCCATCTATATCCTCAGCTGGAAAAGCACAAAGAGATTTTAGAGAGAAACAAGAAAATATTATGGAGTAATGCCACAACTAGAGTCAAAATTAGGTGGCTAAAGTATGGAATTGCTTGCCGTTCTATTTCTTCTGTTTTTTCCTACTTGGTGTTATTAATTAGAGAGGAGGATTAGGGTCTAGATACAAAGCCTATTGCAACTACTGGGAATTCCTTTATCAGCAGGGTTGAAATCCATCCCACAAATTCAGCTTTATCCAAGAAGGCAAACAAAGGCCTAGAGGGATCTGGGTTGTTTTGATTGTTTTGTTGTTTTGTTTTCATTTGTTTTTTAGTTAATAGTATAGATTCCAAATTCCTGGAAAACCTGAGCATCTATTAAGCCAACAAGTGAAATGAACATCTCCAACCTTCTTGGTAAACCAAGACCGTAATAAGGACAGATCAGCACTCTGATAGAAATGAAAGTTGGGTCATTCTAAAGACCAGTATCCTTGTAGTGGCCTTATGTCTACATAGAAAATATAGATGAGAGCCTGGTAAAGGAAACTAGGCTTCTTACATTTTAATTTCTTCATTAGATTTTTAATTTATTTCATTTCAAAGGATTTTTTTTTCTTCAAGCTCCTTTCAAAAAGTTCACAGTGCCACTACAGAATTAAAACAGCCTGGTGGATGCTATAGCAGGCATATCTCTAAGATATTATTTTAGCATGAACAGCTTTTAAAACTTAATCATCTAACCAGCATGCATTCCTAATTGATCTGTCCCTCTAGGACTGCTGCATTTTCTTGACCTTTTAATAACTGATGGCTTTAGAAAATAGATTTTTCAGATAACTACTAAAAAGTCAAAAGAAAATCTGAGGTGTGTTCCAAGTTCTGAAGAAGACATACAGCAAGTTGTGTAGCTCTCATTTCCTTGTGCCTCACAAGTGCCGTACTAACACAATGAAGAACAAAAGCTGGACAATGAGGGCATCTGAATTTTGTTCTGCATATGAAGATTGTTTGAGAGATATCATCTACTCTTCCTTTTGTTAGTGTGTGGTGGTTATATACAGTTTAAATACTTCTAACCTATGAATAGGCTGTCTATCTGAAAGTTTTCAGGTGTTTATATAAGTGCAAAGCACCCTGAAAAATATGATGACTGTGATACAAAAATAAGATAAAATAGGGATAATACTAATCCTAATCTAGTCTGCTATTTTGTTCATTGGTCAGTTAGAAAGCACAACACTCCTGTCTCCAGTCTGTAGTCTCTGTTTGGGTTTAATCACTCTGGTTGGGTTTGCACCAAGACTTCATTCTGATTCAAAACTATGTTGCAGATAAGAATTCTAAACTTTTGAGGATCCATGATGTCTTCTTGGGATTTCTGCTCTTGAGAAAAAAATGAGAGCCCTCCTTCACTCCCCAGACTTGCCCACTCAGGTCTGAAGACATAAGCCATCTATCAGTAGAACTACAATGGAAACTCTGCCTTGACTTTGAGCTCACTGCCCTCAGGCCCATTCACACTGCAAATCTTTTCTGATAATTGATACTGTTTGAAAGAGGCAGATTCATCAATTATTTTGCTTGAAAAAAAAAAAGAAAAAAAAAAAAGAAAAAGAACAACTTGTTAAATTGATGAGGAGGCTTCAAAATGAAATTTCAGAACTTACAAGTTTTAAAAGGCAAATTTTTCCAAACCCATGCGTAAGGCCTTAGGCATTAAAGAAATGGCAGTGGTTACACCAAAGCAGAGTTTTATTTTCTGTTACATCAAATAGTATCACCAATTATTTCACTTGAAAAGTATTTTCTTTTGATGAGGTTTTTCAGAACAAAAGTTTTCTTAAGTGTAATAGTTTCTATACATAATACATCTTAGGAGGAAGGGCTGATCACAAAGTGATGAAAGCAACTTAAGCTACATCAGCTCATTATGCAGGAACAGAGTGGGAGATGCCAAGATATGAAACAGAATGAAAAATTATACCAGAAGAACATTGGCCTATATTTCACTCTTTACAATACATAATTACTTTCTAGTACATCTGTGTATTCTGTGGCGTCCACTTTGATAATCTTCCCTCTTTAAAGACATGAAATCTCATCTTCCTTCCATTGAAGTCCAGGGCAAAGCTCCTGTTAGTTTCAGTGGGGGCAGAATGGAGCCCACCTCTTCTCCAAGATGAATGCAGTGAGAATATTTGCCATATTGTATGTTTTAGGAGTTGAAAAGCATTATTTAGTAGGTAGACTATTCACGTTTTGTCAAGTGAAAAGTTTTCAAAAGAGTTCAGTCATGAATTATGTAACTGAGGAAACTGTCTATGGAAATTTAATTTTGAATCATGAATGAGTATTTTATTCTTTTTAAAGTTTGCTAAATATTCGTGTCTTTGTATGAATTCATTTTTACCTCTGTTTTCCCTTCTGACCTGACTGACCAAATGGTCTGCTAGAGTTTTGCAGCATGTTTTAGTCACAAAAAAAGTGAATATTATGCCTTTTCAAATACAAAATTGATAATGAGGAAATGCATATAGTTTTGGATTTTGATGCCAAGTTCTTGTGGGACACTTTTTGGAAGTCTGTGTTTTGATTTGCATCCTTGGAAATGAAATTTCCTCCACGTGACTTTTCTAATTCAAATATCTGTGTGTACAATCACTTTCCTCTAAAATTTCTGTACATCCAGACATTCTGTCTATGGATGTTTTCAGAAATGGACACTTAACACACAGTCCTAGGCATTTTGGTATTTTTAGAGCAGATTACAAATAGATGTGTTATTATAAATGGTAATTATATAGTCAATAGTACACACATCTTATTGCCTTCTTCCAATCTATCTCTGGTCACCAATAAATATGCAGCTAACCATAGAGCACTAATATTAAATGTAAAAACTTTTAAATAGAAAAATATTCTTCTGTTTAGACTTCTTCAACTCCACTGGGGAGAGCAAATAAAGAGAGAATATCACCCACAGTCTCTGTGGGAGATTGCTACCCACACTGTTATGTGTGCTTGTGTACTCAGAAGAAACTACATGCGCTGAAAAAACAACACATTGTGTCAAAAGAGTGTGTTAAATTTGAATAATAATAAAAAAATCATTACGAGTCAAGTTATATATTAGACCAGTAAGTACAGCTGCTGTTGACACCATATTCAGCCCCAGCATTAGGAACCTCTGGTATTAGATTTCATTGCTGTGTTTTGCCAATGATTTTTATGAAATTGGTGTTTTCAAAGAGCTGCAAATTTCACAACGTGCAGTCTGTCTAGGACTCCTACCAATGTATTCTATTCTACCTTTTTAAAGTCTCAAAATATTTTAGCTGAGTGTTTTCTTTCAGATTCCTTTATTTTCCCTATCAAATTTTGACATGGGTTGGTGGACATGTCAAGGATTAGGAACAGTGATGCTGGACATGGTGAAGAATCTCTTCAGCGAGGTTTTGTTCTTTTCTTCTTTAGTCTCTTCTATAACGCATGGCGTACTTTTTATCTACGGGTCTTTTTCTTAGTGCCTGTACACTTCAATAAAGCAAAGACTTTCAGCTTCCTGGGTTTCAGAGGATGACCGTGCAAATCATCCTGTAAACCCCTGCTGAGTTGTTTGGGGCTGGAAGAAGCACGCTGTACATAGTGTCCCTCAATGCTTTCAATCTCCTCTTTCGTGACAGCTGCAAAGGAGGAAAAAACCTATGAGAATGTGGCAGTGGAGAGGGAGAGGCATAGAACTGCAGTGCTCATAGGAGATAGGAAAGGACTGGGCTTTCCCAGTCAAGGCAGCTTGTGCTGTGCTTTGAACTTCCAGGCACAGAGAGTACAGATTCAAACAGGGGGAGAAGAGTGATAATGCATTTGCAAAGAAAAGGATTATGGGATAATTCATGCTTCTGTAAAATGTAAGTGATACATGAACTTATTTGTCAGTGGTGACTTTTATGCCTGTGGACATATAGGCTCAGTGTACAGATGGAAGTTGTTTTTATAGTAAGAATTGCCATTAGGAGGCAATTGTGAGATCTGTTCTTCACATGGGTAGCACCATGAACAGGCGGTTATATTGTCTGATGTCCTACAGCAAGAAGGAATACTTTTATTGAAAACATTGGTGTTATTAATTATGCCACCTTTGGATTGCAGTATCAGAGCTTCCTGAACATCCATGCTTTATGAGCTTGATCACAGTAATAGCTGAAAACAGTTTAAACAAGGGCAAGTGGATTCTGATGCAGACATAAAGAGAGAAAATAGTTTCTCACTTCCTCCTTCAAAACTGAACAACTCTGTGTTTTTCCTTTACTACTAAAGACTTATATTCCTGAATGAAACATTTATACTTTGCCAGATACCTCTCAGACTTACAATACAAAAATGGTTTGTGCCTCCAGAAGGCTTTGGTTCAATATTTTTTCATCTTTAATTCAAATCTGATGCTTTATTTATTTTATTCCTTTTCCCTGCTAAGCTTTATCTCATTAAAGAAATTAAAGCCTCACCTTTATTTTGATTAGGCAAAAGCAATAGAATATCTGAATAGTCAGATTATGGAAAAAAAAAATAATAAATCGCTGTTGAGAAGTTACACAATTTGCATCAAATGTATTCTTTAACTGACTTTCTTTATGTCAGCTATGCAGTCAAAAGTGATAGATCTAGTTATAATCAGGAATGTAAATGTAAATGTTTCATTTTGAGAGAAAATCTATGAATGAAAGATGTGCTGTGGGCAGAATATAAAAACATTGGAGTTGAATGAGAAGACATGGAGGTCCAAGGCCTCCCTTGCTCCTCTGTAGCCTGGAGTGGATATTTGAATCCCAGAATCATTCAGGTAGAAAAAGACTGCTCAGATCATTTGCTCAGGTCCATGGAGCAACCACGGAGCAAAATGCCCTTTGCCTGCATTTCTCTGAACCCTTTGTAATCGATGACTTCCAGTTGTGTTTTACTTACAGAAGCATTTTGTAACACAAATGTTTGGCTTCCTAAAATGCTTGAACTTTTTCTTTCTTTCTTTCTTTTTTTTTTTTTTTTTTTCCCCCTTGGGAATCCTTCATCTGTGAGACATATGCACTGATTTCATTGGAAGTGAAGAAAAATTGCAAAGTAGTTCAGTTAACTTCAACATATTGAAGCAATATAAGCTCCAACCAGTAGGCATGCATTTTCTAGATTATTAATAAAAGATGTTATTTTTCTAATGTGAGCATCTGGCTCCTCCAAAGAAAAGTGTCAGATGAAGAAAATGATGGAAGGGGGTGAGTGCAGTCCTTGTCACTTAACCACACAGCAGGTGCTCAGGCGCTGTCACGTTGTTCTTGGTTTTCACTCCTACCACCAGATTTTGTCAGGTGGTTTGTTGCATATATTTGGGGTGTTTCCCATAGCTTTGCCTGATGGTTAGAAGTATGTTTTTTGATAAGAACAGCTTGTAAGCAAAAAAGAGCAGCCTAAGTGATCTTTGAAAATGTATGTGGGTCTTTGAGATAACAGCTGTAGTGTCAGCAGTGCGAACTGGGGATGGAGATCTTAATGGAAAAGAAGGGAAAAGGCCACTGCACTCCTGTGACAGATGTCAAACATATCAATGACAGGTAAAAGCAGCAGCCTGTCTGATAACAGGAACAAGACAAGGCTTAGCAGATTACCCACAAATCGTTATTTCCTATATCTTGATGGCAGTGTTATTTTCACAAAGCAGGATTAGATGTAACTCTGAAGGAGAGGAAAAGTCAGGCAGATTCCCCATTGGCAATTGGAAGCTAATCAACAGGCAGCCAGCAGCACACGGCATTTGTTAATAGTAATCGTGTTGGTGTGACACCAGGCTAAATTTATTGTAATTGAGTTAGCAATATTTTACTGAGCAGAATTTTAAAAATGCCATTGCATGGCAGAAAACAAATATAACTGAGGGAAGACAAAGCCTGAGAACCTTCTGCAATTTCAGAGAGAAACTAGAGAGAATGCTCTGACAATTTGTTCTTTGTTGTGATAAAGATCTGAAACAGAACTACAGTTTTAAATTTTTCCTTGGATTACTCAGCTTTTTCAAAGCCCTCAACACCTGGCTGAAATAACTGGAGGCATTACAAAGTAAGTAATTCCTTTTCTTATCCAGCTTTACCTAAGTCCTATTTGATTCATTACTTAAATATCTATGGAAGCAGGACAAGCAAGGTGTTTTTCCATTCTTCACAAACTTGATAACCTTGTTTACATAGGCCCAATTTGAACTTATGGACAAAGAAACCTTGAAAAAAGCTTCATAAGACTAAATGTTATTGCAAATTCCATTGATGCCAAACTAATAATAAAATATGGAATAACATTAAACCTAGAATGAATGTGGGTATTTTCATGCAAATTTTCTGCTGGTTAGCTCTACTAATTTCAATAACGCTTTTAATAATGCTTTAATAATAGCAACAATTTCAGATGAAACAAAATGATATTGTTATCTCTGTTGTATGCAAAAGTTCTTTTAAAATTTCTGGTTGTAACTGTGTGTTATCTCAGAATATCTTCAGATTCCCCCACAGCAGAATACTTGGTTAGATCCGTTTATTTTTCTTATATTATTTTTTAATACAATTTCTGAGAGAATGAACTTGAAAAAGTGTAACAGGACTACTTAAATGCCTGAAGTGAAGAGACTGAGTACAAAACTGTATAAATGAAAGGTAAGATTTTTACTACTATCAGCACATTCTTGCTTTTTCTTTACCTTCTTTCAAATAAAAGTTTCAAGCACAAAGATGGAAGATGCACAACATAGATGTGTTTCTGAGAAATTCAGTATAAGAGACAACCATAGTTAAGTACAACCTAAAACCTCTTCAGTTTTTTCACCTTCGATCAACTCTATCAATTCCCTCATCATGCACCAAACATAAGAATGAATTTGACTTTAATTTCTGATCCGTGAAAATGATCAGTTACTGACGTGACTGTCTTAATGCATTCATTGTAAAATAGGCATCTCCCCAGATAACAATTTTATCATCTTCTTGAAGTAGCAGAAAAATAAAGTCTGCGTTTCAGTCTTCAGATTTGACTAGCAAATTGTTTTAACTAGATAATCAGTAATTACAAGTCATTGCATGAACCCAAGAGTTTAATGTTACTGTTTAATCACGTGTAGATTGCACCCATTAAATTGTGTTATGACTCAGTTTTATAGTTGTTTCATCCATTATGCTGCAAGAGTAGAACTCAGAAAAAAGAGGAAAGAAACACAAAAATAAGTTCAGCTCATTTATACTTTTTTATATCTTCCAGTCTCAATTTATATTGTGCTTTTCAATAGAAAGATCCTTCTAATTGTTTGAAAAATGACAGAACTTGTCTATGTTCAACATATATTCTGAAAATAATAGTCTAAATGGGTACAGTTGGATTGGTCTCCTACATAAGTATATTTTATTTCAGTATTTTAAGTAACATACATTTGGAAAAAATTTGGAATTTTTATGATTGCAAACTCACAAAAAGGATTAAACAATGCATATATAAAGCAAATGAAGTAAATAGCTTAGGTCCGGTATATGGGAGATGATAGGCAGTGAAGTAAGTAGAAGGTAAAGCCATTGAGAGGAAAAGCTTTGTTAATTCAAATTTCTAAGTCTATATCTTTGTTAAGCAGAATGGAAAATTAATTAAAAGATGAAAATACAAAGGATATTTACTCAATTCAGACTGAAAATGAGGTGAATTAATCAGACAACGTACATAATAATAATAATAATAATAATAATAATAATAATAATAATAATAATAAATGTTCAACACTAAAGAGGCCAAAAAAAAGATGCACAGATTTAATATTTTTTTCATCCTGTTGAGTATTTCTAGAGTGATACATCTCATCAGAGGTCGCCTTTTTCTAGCTTGTCTTTGTATCTGTCTAATGGCTTCATCACAGAAACACAATTTTCCTTTTCTCTTCGTTTTCTGCTTCATTTACTGATGATCTTGAAGAAAGCAAGGTTCTGAAAAAAATGCCATGCAGATATATTTGAACATTTTGGAGGAGATTTTCAGAGGGAGAATGGTATATTTATCCTTGAAATTAATATTCTCCCTTCAGTAGGGTTCCATGTGTGCTTCTGTCTCAGTTCTAACATGGTGGGTTTTGCTTACTTTTTCTGTCTGACTCCTGACGAATCAACCCATTAAAGGTTTAGAAATTAGAAGTGGAAGGGTAAATGTTGAAATATGTTGAGTTTAATTATTTATTAATTAAAATATTTTAACTTGTTTTAGAAGAAATAGTAAAGAGAATATGGGCTAACGCTGTCTTATTTCTTGATGAAAAAGACACTGGCAGTGAAAATAATTTGGAAAAACCATACATGGTATCAGAACTTGTTTATTTCTACAAAAGTTTCAGAGAGATGGGACTTGATACTGAAAAAATGTTGCATGCATATGTTTTGATTTCAACCCCTTAGGATGACTTTTCTCTTTGAGATTGATTTTTTTTTAGTGTTTTTTTTTTAGTGTTTTTTTTTTTTTTTTTTGTTATTTAACTGAATCTTGGACTTGATCTTGATCTTGATCCCAAGTGTTGTCTCTGAATAATCAGAAAGCAAAATGTCTTCCACTATAAAAGTGACACCAGCATATTTTTCCTCTGGGATAAGGAAAGCAACAATTTAAACCTTAGTGGGAATGGCTGATGGTTAATCTGTTTTTCTGAAAGCTCCTTCCGTGTTTCCTTAACCCATGTCTAACCTCCTAAAATAAATGAAAATGCGACCTACTGGAGAAAGAGTATTTCTTCTCTGTGTGTTTTGTGAACTCTCTGGTGATCCTGAATATATTTTGTAGATTAAAAACCAGAAGACATGCAGGTTGCTTTTATACTTGAGTAGCATATTAACAAATAGAGGATGTTTACTTCACTATGCCATGAATTTTTATTGTGTAAGATATATATGAGATGATAGGAACTCTACCCAATGTTCTAACTAAAAGAACAGCACACCACTGACAGTGTGGAGAGCAACTTTGCCCCAGAATACCCTCCCAAAAAAAAAGATTGTTCACTTACTCGGTGACTACTTCAGTCCTTGAGATTTTCTGGTCATTTTTGTTCAGAGGGCTTTCTCTGAAATTAAGAATGTGAAGAGATGTTAATTTTCTGTAAATGTGCCTTGTTTCTTTTGAGGTGTAGTGAATTTTCTAAAAAGGTACTAGTTCCTGCTTGGCTTAATATTGATGGATCGTTTTCCAGGAATTTAATAAAAAGTTGACAGTTCAAAGTTTGAGAGGAAACAATAAAGTAAGGTAGAACATCCCTGGTCACAGGGAAACCTTTGGGAAAGTCTGAGAAATGAAAATCCATTGATCCTATTTCTCTGTGATTAATAAGGGAAGGAAGACCTGCAGTTCTGGGCAGCATTTCTGGCCATCCTGGTACTCTTGTTTTCATTGAAGATACTTACTGAAGACATTCAGCTGCAGGACAAAGTACTATTCCATAGTTCTGATACTGACCGGTAGAAAAACAATTTGTTTTTATGTCATTGTGATCATCTGCACAATGACAACCTAATTCTGCTCTCGCTTTGCCATTACATTTGCAATTTGCTTTTGAATTTGCAAGGAAATACAATTGCATTTCTTTCAGTGACACACCAAGAAAAATATGTGGTTGTTGTAGCACTTGCAAACAATTCACAATGAATAATTCAGTCAGTGAGCGCAGAGTTTGTTTCTCAACATGGAATCATCTTGAGTAGATTATAATTTCCTTGAATGCATTCATGATTAGGCTGAACTTCTGTGAGTTGTCTTCCTCTGTGGATTAACTGTCAGCAATTAGCTGCATGTCTGATTCTTGATATTTAGCATTTGAGGTGTGTTAATTTGTAGTGATGGTCTCTCATTGAATGCTGCTTTTTCTGTGCGTCTCCAAACGAGGCTGGTCAGACTACAGCAAATGGAAAATAAACATTTATTAAACAAATATGGGACTTGGCAAATGGGGAAGATGCTTTTCTGTAGGAAATATTTCCTTCTCAGGAAGAGAGCAAAACTGGACATCTGCAAAATAATGATTGCTTTCTATGGGAAAAAAGGAAATGTTTAAGTGGCATTCTTTAATGATTCCGTTATTCTATTCAGGTCGGATATTAGGAAAAATTAGGACTGGATGGCCTTAGTGGTCCTTTTCAACTGTAATCATTCTCTGGTTCTGTAGAATCGGTGGTGAAGAGCCAGCAGGCCAAAGGAAGAGCAAGCAGCAGTACACCAGATGGGACAGATTGATCATCTGTGGCCACAAAAGTAAGTGGCACCTTCTTGTGTGAAAAACTTTTCAGAAATTATTGAAATCACTATTAGCTTACATGAGATGTGCCTCTATACCCATTTTTGTCTTATTAAAGCCAGTGTTGGCTCTGAGTTCAGCGGGAGTGGTGCAAATAGCCCTTGCACAACGTTTCCATTATTATCTTAGAAAGACAGAACTATAGTTCTTCTGTGACAATGTTTACCTTATAGTAGTTTATTTATTTATAAATCATACATCTTCTTTTGCTTCTGCTGTGTTCATGTTTTCTGCAGTCCTAACAGAAATAGTCATTTGAGTCATAACATTATTTTATTTACAGTACTGGCATTTTAAAATTGTATGCCAGAAAGAATTTGATCTTATCTTTCATCTGGGATTCACTTGAATTCTCTTTAACCTATGTCCAACTGAATTCTGTCTTGATAATGCAGCTTATGTTTATCAAACCCTGTGATACTATGAAAGAAATGGCATGCTGCTGTTGTATACATCATCTATTTCTTTTCACTTACTAAAGATCGCAGTTATTTATTTTCATTCTGCTCTGTGAATTATTTTATCTGAATCTCCTTTCCTATTACTTTCCTTGTGTCTGAAGACTTGGTACAATTTCTGAAACGTTCCATTCGCTGCTGAGAAACAAACATGGGCAAACAGAGGAGTCGCAGTTTCTGAATCACCACCTCCATTGCAGAGTGGTCATGATCCCTGTTGTGATCTGCTCCATCATTTTGCTGCAGGGGTGGGCGTGATGTTTTCTCCTGTGTTCCCTGACTCACAGACTGCTTGACAAAATGTGTGGAGAGAGAACAGGAAAGAAATGGGACCACAGACCAGCCATTAGGGCTGTACTTGGACTGCACTGAAGCACATTCTTCCCTAAGAAATATATCTGAGCAAAGCAGACGGGTTAAGACCCAGAAAGACACAAAACCCATGTGTATACACCTTGCATACCTCAGTGCCACCCCCCAGAAGGTTGTGTGGAGTGAAGACAAGGCACTGCATTGCAGGGTTCTGTTAGCAGTGGCATCCAGTAATGTGGGGATTGTCCCAAGTCCTCTTTTGGAAGCATTGCTTCCCCCTCTACTAAATTCCTATCTCATTTCAACAAATTTTATGGACATGGCTTGATGGGCATGGAGGGGATGGGTTGACAGTTGGACTTGATGATCTTAGAGGTCTTTTCCAACCCTAATGATTCTATGAGTCTAAGTTATTTTACTGCTTATCACTGTGGAACAGCAGCATAAGGATGTGGTGTTGTGGTGAAATGGACGGCTCCTGGTACAATCAGTTTGCCTGAGAAAGCTTCAAACCCGTGGATAATGCAATGCAATAGTATAATATTGTAGTATAATAGGAACACATAAGCATGTATAATAATATATAGAAATACTCAATTTTATATAGAATCTTGTAGTTTACTGCTTTAAAAAGGTATAAGGCATACTTCTAATATTACTGGATGAATATATATGAGATAAATATATAGAGAAAGAAAATACTGTGGAATTTCATTTGAAATAGAAAAATCCAAAGGAAAAAATCTTTAAGAAAGAAGTTCTATAATGCTGATCCAATAAAAAAGAAAACAACCTTAAAATATTTATGTTATCCTTACAGACTTTAGATAACCCAGTTACTTTGCACGTTAAAAGAGCTAAATGGAGAAAGGGAAAATGAGACAGAAGGCAATTTAATTAAACCTGCATCTGTCAAAATTCTTCCTCAAACAATGAAAAAGGACTGACTAAACCTATTAACTGATCAGTTTTGTAACAAGAAAATAGTATTTCAGGTACAATTTCAGTTCTTACAGTAACTCTTGGGTTTATTTTAATTGTGAATTTATTATCAAAGGAAATCCCAAAGATATTTGAAATAATCCATGTATAGAAAACTAGAGATTGTGATTAAAGTAACTCTAAAGCACTTCCCTCCTTCCTGGGTATGTGCAATACCCATTGTAGCAATTACAACCATGGAAGAAAATTACAGTCCATAAGCTACTTTCAAATTGTATTAGCATTGTACAGCAGATCTAACACACTCATGAAGTAAATTCATTTGATAAGAGTTACATCAAAGACAAATTCAGTTTAGTATACTTAATTTCCACTGTGAATATTGAATTGGAGAAGTGTTTAAGCTCATAATTGGCACAGCAATGTATGGAAGAGAAGTAAATATGCTATTAATTAGGAGTTAAATATTGACATGTAGCAGGAGTAAATCATATCAAAACATTAAATGTAACTTGCTTAATGCGCTGTTAAGTATCCAAATATTGCGTATATGGAATTGTAATTATATGGTGAATTAACAACAACAGCAATGGATTTTTCCAAAATTTTCCAAAGCACTTGGGGCTCCAACAGAACTCAGTGACAAAGTAGAACTAACAAGCAATGTGTGCTGTCCCAGCTCTACAGCACGCCGCAGATTTGTTGCACTGCTGCCTACATCTCCAAAGATGAACCTTCCATTAGGACGTGTGCAGCTATATAAAGCTGTCACATTAAGAAATTCCTCGGTTTATTTTTCAGTGCCATACTTCATTACAGGAGAAAGCCGAGTGCCACTGAGCCTCCGCTGCCACTGATTTAGCACTTGTCTTTTGATTGCTTTGTGTCAGGCATGCAGTATTAACTTCTTGCCATTGAAAACACAACAAATTGGGTAAGAGTAACTTTTTATAGCACATACAGGCGTTCCTCAAAAGATAAGCATAGGAAAAGAAACCTCCTAGGAAGGCAGAAGGGCAGACTGTAATTTTTCATGCAAAATTCAGACATTTACGAGAAGTGGCATTGGAATTTGCAGCACCGTGAGGACTCAGGAATGTTCAAAAGTATTGGTAGCAGAGAAAATAGAAGGGAATATGATTTATTAATTTCTATCACCCCCTGTCCTATTTCACATCGTGCTTCTACAGTCCTCCCCACTTGTGCAACATCCATTCTAAAAGATATTGATGTTAATACTCATTAAAAGGAGAAAAATAAGAAGGCTTGGATGCCTTAGAACCAGAAGATGGAAATAAATGAATACCTGTGGGTACAACTGGAAGGGGGAATAGTATTTAAATGAAAATATTTTGATATGTAGAAATGCAATTCTATAGATTTGGACTCTTTTTTTTTTTTTCCCCTAAGTAATACTATTCTGATATTTTAATGTTTTTATGTATTTATTATTACACGAGACAAAGTATCTCAAGTACTTTCTCTTTTACTCTTCACACAGTAGCTGAAAAGTTACTCCAGGGCATAAATAAGATTAGTCTGTTAGAATAATGCCATAAATAGCTTAAATTCTGCCTATGTAACTGTAGTAACAACAAAAACACTTGTTCTTTAGCTAGGTCTTTGGAGTGATAGATTTTATACTGATAATCAGGGTAAGTAATACTATACTAGAATATATGTATGCTATTATTGTAGTCACAGCTCGGTGTAAATACCTCTCTTGAAATTCCTTTTAATTTAATAACTACTTTCAATCACTTCTGTTTACAGGTGATGATCATGTATGTAAAAACTACAAATATACGTGAACGTATGCATGTACGTAAAGGTGATAATCAGGGTAAAGGCAACAGCTTACACAAAAAGGGTAAAGAGAAGATTATGGCTAGTTCATTAAAGTCCACAAATATCTGCCCATTGTCTTCAATTAGCTTTGAATTAGGCACTTAAACAGCAGGAAGCAAATGGAATATTCTGTTTGATTATCCTGGTCAATGACCAATGAATGCATAAATATAACTGTATAAAGACCCCAATGAAATTAGCTACTCAAAACTAAGCTGAAGAATGGGAACTTTTCACAGTGTCACTCTTGCTTAGTTTTTTACTGCCCAAAGAATGCTGGGTGTTTCAGAGGGACGTCTGTCTTCAGTGTCTGTGCCTAGATGCAGTTTCAAGGTTGCGGAAGAATGTGGGTCCACAAGAACACACTAACATTATTGGAAGCTTATTTTAAGGGAATTTTGTGTGTGTGTTTCCAGGTTGTTTTTCAGTACGAAATGTGGAAGATACACTAGATGTTCATGGCACAGCCAATGGAAAGGAAGACATCGATGGAAAAAAAGACACCAGTGACTTTAAGCAAATTGTAAGACAGGTATCTACACAGACCTAAGGCTGCAATAATAGCATATATGTATTCTAATGCAGGGAGTCACCACTGCCACCTGTAGTGGTTGGCAGAGGATCTGACAAAGTGGTGGCTGTTTCTAGTATCAGCATTTGGTCTTCAAGAATAACCACATACAGTGAAGTAGGGGCTTTCAGGCTGATGGAAAGAATCTTTGTCTTCTAGGGTGGCTTTCTTGCTCTGTATTTCTTCTCATATTAGACTAATTCTTCAATTATTTCTCTGACTCATATTCTTTTGGCAGTGATTCTGTGTGCATCCCACCTTTACCAAGCAGTTTAAATGCCTATAGATCTGAAAAAATGTCCAACGTCTTTGTTCCAATTGCTTTCTAGCGGAAAGGAAAATGTTAATTACTTCAGGAAAGCCATACCTTTTGGACTTTTTCCAATCTGAAGCTCATTGAAGGCATACGGTTTTTTATTGTATCTTACAGGTGGTTTTTGAGGATAGCTGGAAGGAGCAATGCAAAACCCATAGGTAAGGTGTGGCTAGTGAATCTGAAGTTTAGGCAAAGCACTCTGCTGATAGTGATGATCGCAGGATGAGAAGTTTGAGCAAGGGAAGAAAACAGGAGCTAAGGGCTGCGATTAACCTGTGAGATAATACTGAGTTCTCCAGCTATGGAAGTTAGCAGGGCAGCAACTTGTGAAAGGTGATATCCAGAACAACTTGCAAAGAGATCCTATAAGTAGAGAGTACGCAGCTGAAAAAGTGTAATATCAACTTAGAAAAACAGGCCATCAAGATAAATGGTGACATCCAGACCTGAACAAACACCTGCAATACCTGAGGAGTGACAATCCACTTGGAGTAAAATATTGATGTATTTCACAATAACAATTTGCATATTGATTAAAACCCATAATTTAGATTGCCTGGGGTTTACTCTGAGCTGTTATACCGATACCTGCCATACTCTAAACTGCAGGGGGAGGAAAATTACTTGTGCTGTCAATAGCTGTTTACCTATATTAAAATAATTAGCAATCAGTGTGTACTCCACTGCCTTCCACGCTGGGAGCCTGATTAACTTTCTTCTTTGGATTTATAAATCTTCCAGCAAATAAATGGAAAGACATCCCATGTTCTCCATCGTGGGAGTGTGTCTGTCATTATTTTGGAAAGGCAAATAGCAGTTCAAACGAGGACACGCTTTATGTCAGAGATTTGTCACTATATCTTTTCAGTGCATCATGCCATTATGCTGTCTTATTCAACACAGAGCATTATTCAGCATGTTACACTGAATGATGCTCTGCAATGACAAAGTGTTAATCTCCATTAAAAATTTAAAAGACATACAGCTATTTTCATCTGGGGAAGCTGCTGCTGATTCATCAACAGTCCTTCCCAGCTGAGGCGAAGTGGCAGCCATAACTCCCAAGCTATTACACAATACAGGCGAACCATCCTTCAGTTCGACTTCCAGCAGCAGAAGCTGGAAAGTTAAACTGCTTCATAAAAGAAAGAAGTCCAGTGTTCTTTTTTTCCTACTTAATAGGAAATAGCATGACTTCCCCATTATTTGCAGATGACTCAAGTGGACTGACTGGGTGTCGTTATAACCTCTGACACCATTTTACTCCGGAAATGCATCAGTGTATCTACTTCTTTCTGTGGGTGGGAGATGGTTCTAGCTAATTCTGCAATGGTTTGTAAGAGGTTTTGGGGAAAACAGTGTTCCCTCCGGAGAGCAGAGCCAGGATTGCCATAGGAATAGTAAAGGCTGAGAATAAGAAAATCTTTTCTTTACGTAAGTTTCCTTTTGTGATGGCATTCAATTCAAATCTATATAACCTTGAATAATCATAGAGTCACATAGAATGGCTTGGGTTGGAAGGAAACTCAAAGATCATCTATTCCCAACCCCTCTGGGGCTTTTCACTGAGATGTGTATTAATCTGGAAACATGAAACATTAATAGAAACGTGCATAAAAGAAAAGGAGGGAAGAGGCCGATGCCAGAAAGCTGAAGGTGGATGGTGTAGGTGCTCATGGCTAAACTGACAGGGAGACATTTACATCTCCTGTTGTTTTTTTTTTTGGCTCTATGGAATTTAAGATGGAATTTAACTTTAGAAGGGCAGATTTATCTTGTGCTTTTACTTTGGGCACAGCGCATAAAACACAGTGACAATAAACAGCTCACAAGATCCATGTAGTGCTGGGATACATAGGGTAAAGCAAAAAGCAATGACTGAACCCCAAGGAAAAACCCTAAAGGGATGTAGGCCATGAGGAATTATGGATTCTCTGGACAAGGAAAGCAAGACCATGAACAAACAGAGTAAAAATGTAGGGTGAAAATCAAGTCTGGGAACAAAAATCCCATAGAAAATAAAGAAGTAAAAGCTTTTATTGTTTTAATCAGTAAAGATTATAAGAAACAATGAAAAACATTAACAAGTACATTGCCTGAAAGCCACTTAAACGGGCAAAAATATTTGATATGTGACAGCATCCAATTGCACTGAAAAAAATACTATTTTTAAAAATCAGAAATAGAAGAAACAAAACATTGAATTTGTGCTACAGATCTGAGCACTCAAACATTCTTACACAGTTATAAATAGGACATTTAAATAGGGTATTTTGTGGGACATGTAATTCCAGCTGACACAAGGAATTGCTGAAAAGCGTGAGGAAACCTGTGTGCTGCTTGTTAGAGTAACAGCTTGTGACTGCTCTCAGAACAAATTCTCTTAAAGATCCAGTCTTCTTCTGTTACACGCAGCACAGCTGAAATTTTGACTGTTAAAGAGAGTGCCACAGGTGATGGTAAATAATGGTAGACAAATACAGATGCATGATTGGAAGGACTGCAAGTATGAAATGATGTAGAAGAACATCCTAGTTTGTTTTATACAGACTGTTCTTTGGAATCACAGGACACTTGTATTTTAACTTCCTCTTATGGGACAATCAAGTTCTGCATTGTGTCAATGCTGACAAGGGCTGGAGCACCTCTCCCATGAAGAAAGGTTGAGGGAACTGGGCTTGTTTAGCTTGGAGAAGAGAAGACTCCAGGGAGACCTCATTGTAGCCTACCAGTACTTGAATGGAGCATATAAACAGGAGGGTGAATGGCTGTTTACAAGGGTGGATAGTGATAGGACAAAGGGAAAGGTTTAAAATGAGACAGGGCAGGTTTAGGTTATGTATTTGGAGGACGTTTTTCCACTCAGAGAGTGGTGAAGCACTGGAACAGGTTGCCCAAGGAGTTGTGGATGCCCCCATCCCTGGAGGCATTCAAGGCCAGACTGGATGTGGCTCTGGGCAGCCTGGTCTGGTGGTTGGCAACCCTGCACATAGCAAGGGGTTGAAATGAAATGATCTTTGTGGTCCTTTTCAACCCAGGCCATTCTATGGTTCTATGATGTGGGGAAGCATTCTGTGACACCACTGACACAATGACCAAACTTATTCACATTACTCTTTTTAACTCCATATGGATTCCTGGGTATAAAAGTAATAAGCAAATTTATTTTATTTTAGTCACAGCCTAATAACTATGTGTGTAATTATGTACACATTTAAAATCTAAGAGTAAAAATGTAGAAGTTACTTGTATTTAGTAGTATAGATGGAGATTATCCTCACAGATGAGGAAATCTCAGACTATAATCAGGAATTGACAACCTGGGTTTCCTTGTTGGTTTCAGCTGTGGGATCAGGTGTGCACCTCATCTGGGAAGCTATAAAAGTAGGTTATGGGAGCCTGGTCATAAGGTTTGGTGGAGCTGGTCAGGTCCTCTGAGAGGTAGCTGGAGGGGAAGGTAAGAAAGGTCTGCTAAGGAGCTCTTGTTTGGGGCTTAATTATGGTGTTGGTGTTTTTTTTTTTCTGCTTTGTGTGCTAGAAGGAAGGAGGTTTTACATTGAGCTGTAAGATGGGTGCAGATTCCTTTAGTTTTTTTTTTTTTTAATAATTATGGAGGACTAAAAATGCATCTTGTTAGCCTTTAAGTCTCTGTTTTGTATATTTTCATATTTATTAGGAAGCATCTTTTGAATTTTTGTTTTTCTTTCCTTTGTGTTCAGTGTGTATGGTTAACCTCATTCCTTTCTTATATTTTATCACCCTGTTTATTATCAGGGAAGCAAAAACAGGAACTGACAACTAAATTTATAATAATGATGAGCTTGGCTTTATGAGAAGCGGAGTTTGTTGGATTAATTTTGCTGTGTTTTCTGGGCAGATTTAGAACAGGTATAAACAATAGAAGACTTTATGGATTTTTCCTAACTGCGCTCATTCTCTAAGTGTATCAGTCTATTGTTGTTTCCTTATAGTAAAGATACCTTCTGACTGCAATGACAGAGTGAGAAATAGAAGAAGCTTAGAAAAACACTTGGAAAGTCTCTTGGTGATTCATATGACAATTGCTGTCTGAAATGAAGCTAATTAATATGCTCATTATGGTAATCACCTTCAACATTTTCTTTTGTTTTTCCAATGTCTTTCCTTAGCTGTCTGTCTCTGAGATAAGAAATTTATTATCATTGTATCAGCTCAGATATGTTTCAGTCAAAGAATAGCAAGAATTAATTCTGGTCTATCAGAGCAGAGTACAATTAGGAAGCCTTCATGATGAGAGTAAATCTCCAGATTACTGAATCAAATATGCTCAGTTCAGGCTGTTGTGAAAACTTAATGCTCAGCTCACTTTCCAAAATACAGTGAGAGATAAATGCTGTGGTTGGCAGAAAATGTTCTACCTGTGACACTAGTCATTCATTATCATAATCATAAATCATAAATTTTATGAAAATTTCATTTTCATAATCATAAAAACTTGCTTGCAAAATTTAAGCTGAAGTATGTGGGTCTTTGAATACATGGGTCTCTCCTTTGCTGCCTTATAAATATTCATTATATGGCCTAGTGCAATATTTCCTGAAGATAGTAGTTTAAATTGTCAGAAGTCATCTTTGACCTCTCATTTTTCATACTGCTGTTCTTTATGCTGCCTGGAACTGTGGTCAATACAATGATAGCTCTGCAAGGCTAGTTATAATAAATGATAATGTCTGAAATTGCTTCCCTGGAAACTCAGGTAGCACTATCCAAACTTTGACACATCTGTGGTTTGTCATGTCTTTTGTAAGGAAATTTACCTTCAGTAAGTTTGCAGATGACAAGTTGGGAGGTGGTGTTGATCTGCCTGAGGGTAGGGAGGCCTTTCAGAGGGATTTAGATAAGCTGGATCACTGGGCTGGGGTGAATGGGATGAGGTTCAACAAGGCCAAGTGCTGGGTCCTGCACTTTGGCCACAAACAACAACAAGTCTTATGAGGAGTGGCTGACAGAGCTGGGATTGTTTAGTCTGGAGAAGAGGAGGCTCAGGGGAGACCTCATCACACTTTACAACTTCCTGAAGGGAGGTTGTGGTGAAGAGGGGTTCGGTCTCTTCTCCCAGGCAGCAAACAGGACCTGGGGAAATGGCAGCAAGTTGTACCAGAGGAGGTTTAGGTTGGACATGAGGAAGAGCTTTTTCTCTCAGAGTGGTCAGGCACTGGAGTGGCTGCCCAGGGAGGTGGTGGAGACGTCGTCCTTGGCAGTGTTCAAAAGTTGTCTGGATGAGGAGCTGTGAGATCTGGTTTAGTGCTTGTGGTAGCAGTGGTGATGTGAAGACAGTTGGACTAGATGGTCTTATAGGTCGTTTCCAACCTTGGGATTCTATGAAATCAGGGAGAAAAAAACACTGATGATTTGATTAATGGCCTCCAGAAAATACAAATGGAAGTCACTGACTTCCAGCTTGTCTTTGATTTTCTACAGGTGAAGTAATGTTGTTTTCCTTGTCCTTTGGAGATCATAACTAATGAACACAAGCAATACAGTGTTCCACAGCTCAAAATATGTGGATTGGAAGAAAGTGGGGAACAGCAAGACTTGTAATCCATGTCAAAGTATGGGAGTGCTACTTAAGAGGGCACGTTTGTATCTTAGCAAACTCTTCATTCTTAGTCACTTCTTTTAAATTATTGTTGAGAAAAATGACCAACAGACCATCTTTTTGTCTTTTGGAATGGGGCCATTAAGTACAGCGTCTTGATTTCTGAAGCATCTCTTAATGGATTACTAAACCACCACATTTATTGACTTTAAATTAACCAATAGAAAATCAAGCTGTAGCAGATCTGTGCATCCTTGAAGCCTAATCCCCTGAATCCCCCTTGTACTGAAGACAAAACAGTCCAGTAACATCCTTCAGATAATGGTGTTGGACAATATGAGATGCAAACACACTTGCCTGGAAATCTGCTCAATTAGGCCCCAAGACTGATATTTCTTAAGAGAAAAACATCTCCCACACTTTTGACTTAATAGACTCCACTGAGAGCTTATTGCTGCATGGCCTTTGTTTTCTGCAAGTGCCATTCAGCCTGCAGTTTGCATTGTTTCTTACTTGTTTACTCTTACTTAATTCTGAGTTTCAGATTCAGCCAACTCCCAGAACACAGCACATGTGAGGCCAATGAGCTCTGTAAGGTTTCTTCAGCAGATTCCCCTAAGAAACTGAAATATTTTCCTAGTTTCAAACAACAAAACAGCACCATGATCGCTAGATTCTGGTGAAGTTTTCGGTTCCAAAACAAAGAGAAAGCAAAAACATAGCAGAAGTTCTGGTAATATTTTCAGATGTGCTCTTTGCATTTTGGGTAATCTCTCTGCTGTCAGAGGGACAGAAATTATATTGCTTGGAAATAGTCTATTTTCAAAAGCATATCTGATTGTTATGCCTGTTGTAACTAAGCACTCTCAAAAACTTTCCCTGTCAAGAAAAACACATCTCAACATATAATCTTTACTTTTCCTCCCTTCCAAGTGTGTGTTTTACCCCCTGAGGGTAACTGGAATATGCTTTTATCTAGTTTTATCAGACTGTTCTACAGCTGAGTGCTCTGCAATATTGGATTCTAGATAAAATTAGCTTCAAATAAGTTCTTGGCAACTGTAGTTTTTCCCAGTGTTCTTAGTAGTTGATAGTAGCTTTGGGCATGAACAGGTAAATATTACGACTTGTAGACTGAATACAAGGAAAATTAACCTTCCAATTTTAAGCTCTTTTAAAACTGAGGACAAACAGTATCATTTAACATGGTGATTATGGAATTTACCACAGTGAGGAAGTGGATCCTGAGAACCCACACTATGTACTTCCAATGTTCACACTGTTTTCCCTAAGCCAAGGTTCTTTCTGATTAATCCAGAAGAGTGCCTGCTCCTCTTCCAGGCTGTAACATGGCATTACACATCACTCATGCTGTACACGTGCATGAAATTCAGTGCTCAGACTGGTGTACACTCAGCTATGTGTTCTTCCCAAATTTCAAGGGAAGTTTTCTCCTGCTTCTCTTGTGCAGTAGGAGCTTCACCTTAGTGGATAGCTGGTAGTATCATCTGCTTGGGAGGCACTGACCTTTAAGGTGTGTGCTTCCAATGGGGAACTTCATGCTGTGAAATGAAACAATTACAAAGCAATTATTTTAGAAAGTAATACCTTCTATGGTACTGATCTTGCGCACTTTAAAACAAAGGCTATACACTTGAGGGCCATGAATAGTAGTTTTCACCTTAATTTTTCTGCCCTTTGATTTAACATGAAAATCATTACAACTTGAGACAAAGCAGAGGACAAGATCGCAGGAGTTCTTAGTTATTTAACATGACATCAATTCGTTATTTTGTGGCTCTCTTCTGTAAATAGCTTCCTGAAAGATCAAGTTAGTCAAAGCAACCGTAGGTTTTTAGCTTTGCTAAAATCTGCCATATTACATGCTCAGTGAATTTCCACAGCTTTTGTTTGAGTCACTGACAGCACCTGTCACTTGCCTTTTTATGTCCTGGGAGCTGCTGGTGGCAGCATCATCAAAGATGCTGAGTAAAAATATATATCCACGAGCAGTGGCACATAACAGAAAGCTCCATATATTTTAGCATAGACTGAATATGTCATAACCTATAGTTTAATTTTTTTCTTGTATATATCAACATTTTTATTGTGCAGTCAGGTATGAAGTTAAGTTACTCATCAAGTGCTAAGGTAGAAGTGGAGCTATCATTTTTTAATCTGGAAAGGAGGGGAAAATGCTTGCTTCACATGTTGTATATTATGGCCATAGCAATCAACCTTCTCTTTCAAGATGTTAATAGTAAAATGTTGATGTTCCAGAGCCTGTTATTTACTGCTTAGTTCTCATGAGTCACAAAAGGCCCAAAATCAAGGGACCAGTGTTTTCACTACTACAGTAGAGAATCCTATATCTCTCATCTAACACATTAACCCAGGAAAACAATTTTTACCTCTTTGACTCACAGAATCATAGAATGGCCTGGGTTGAAAAGGACCACAATGATCATCTCATTTCAATCCCCCTGCTATGTGCAGGGTCACCAACCAGCAGACCAGGCTGCCCAGAGCCACATCCAGCCTGGCCTTGAATGCCTCCAGGGATGGGGCATCCAGAACCTCCTTGAGCAACCTGTTCCAGTGCCTCACCACCCTCTGAGTGGAAAAACTTCCTCCTAATATCCTAATACATAAGTTAAATCTTAATTTAAAACTATTTCCCCTACTCTCTACTCCTTGAAGTAAAGTGACTTTGCATCTGGAGTTGTCATGAGTGGAAAAATACTGTATTTGTTAGAGACAAAAAGCATACTTTTCTGTAGTAATACTATTAAGTCTCCTGTTGTATGTAGACAGTACTGAGGAATCTTTAGTCTTCTCCCCCGTGCGTGCTCTTTCTTAAGAGATGTATCTTCAATGTAGTAACTGCTTCTTGTACTGCAGCCCAAAGCACATGTTTTTCTGTACATCAGCTGTGAACAGCAGCCACTATTTGTTTAACATGTTAGTATTCTGAGGCTAAGAATGCTTTCTGTTGGTACTGGTTGCCATTAGATCTTTGGACAGGGGTATTCTTCATATTTCTGGAACTGAAGTAGATTTTGTGGTCAGGTTTTGCTTGCAGATCGATTCCTTCTGTTCTGATAAACTTTTCTGGACTATCAAAAAGAGACGTTGAGAAATGCATGTGATAAATAAACTGCTGCAGATAGGTTGAAATGGGTTTTCTGCTCTGGGCCTTCTGTAACGCAGCTGATCAAATTCCATACTAAGGACATCATTTTGTATTCTTCAAGATTAGAAAAGTATTATGGGGTATTTCTTAATAACAATTTTCCTCTGTGTTTTCATGAAGGTGTGAACTGAGGAACAGCCTTGCTCCTTAGGACATTAAAGAAAATGTGGCTATCTTCCAGTGGCAGCACCCTCATCTGCTCTGAGTCACTGAATTCTATGTTTTTCCAAACCCAGTCTGGATTTTTACCCTTTGAGATTCTGGATGTTTTATTTATGTTCTTATTTGCTTGGTTGTTTCCAGAGATGGGGAAAAAGTAGCAGCGTCCAGGAGCTTCCTACGCTCCCCCAGTGGGGAAACGCATCAATCCTGGGATGCTGCACATCATTTTAAATGCGTATAGCAAAGTATTTTCCTATGAATTGCATGTTTTGATCTGTGGGAGTACAGGTAACTGTTCGCAGGAGATTTGGAATTTGCATTATTTTTTTTCCTGTACGTTTTGAAAGGCACACAAAAAATCCTTTTAAAGCTTTTCCCATCAAAGTACGGTCTACTGGGATGGGAAGGAAAAGTCTTCAGCACATCTAAATGACTTTTTTGGAGATGTAAATTCTTGGCATTAGATGCAACAGTTAGTGAAGCATTTGCACAATCATAAGGGACCATAGAATTTTTCTAGGAGGAAAAAAAGTAGGTTTGACTTCAAGTTGTATGATGTTCAGAATGGCTCTGAAAGTTGCAAGGACCTGTACTTCTCTAAATGGGCAGAAAATATAAGGTTTTGTCCCATTTCTCAGAAACAGCTGAAACTTATTATACTAAATTTAAGTAAAAATATAGCAAAGAGTAAAAACCCGTGAAACAAATGAAACAATAACAAAAGGTAGGCCCACAGAAACAATTAGCTGTATTTTTTCTAAATACAAAGTCATCCATCTCCTTTATTTGTGCCTCTTTGTATTTTGTATCTACCAAACTCTCAGCTAGTGTTAGTTTTCAATGATTATATATCCTGAACAAAAATTCATGGAGAAATCTCTTTTCAGCAGGACAAGGTAGGCTTATAATTATCAATTTCATGTTGTTGTTGTTGAGTTAAAGCTGAGCTAAATTCTATTTTGATGTAGTGAAATGTTTATCAGTGTTGATGGCAGGGAAAAAAATATTGAAGAAACATCAAGATATTTTGAGAACTGTGACTCATGGTATGTTTGTTCATGAATACATTTCCTGCCGTTAGACTCAAGTAGCTTACCTTATCCTGAGACAAGAGACTTGAATTCAAAGAGAAAATAGTTTGAGTTCTTTCATTGTCATTGATTCTAGCAATTGCAATCTAAATAATATTAGGGAAAAGCTAAGGAGAAATAAGTGAATTATATTTAAAAAAAAAGAAGGAAGATTTTTCTGAGCTCACATTGAGATCATTGTCTTAAGGGCATAAATACAGAAAGAGGGTGTATAAATACAGAAAGACAGAAATAACAAGTTGCTGAGCTTCTCTGTAAAGGGTGGTTCAGCCTACAGAAAATAGGAGCTGCCAGCCCCAGGCTTCCCATGCAGGAGAGCAGCCCTGTCCTGGTGCAGTGTAGGAGACCATAGAATCATAGAATGTCTTGGGTGGGAAGGCACCTCACAGATCATTGAGTTCCAACCTCCCTGCCACAGGCAGGGCCACCAACCAACCTCCACACTTATTACTAGATCAAGCTGCCCAAGGCCCCATCCAACCTGGCCGTGAACGCCTCCAGGGATGGGGTATCTGCAACCTCTCTGGGCAGCCTGTTAAGGTGAAGGTTATCCTGAGAAGTATTTCTGTATCAGAATCATTCTTTGACCAAGGGCTCCTTGTTTAATGAAGCAATGCTCAAGTCAAAGTGAACCCTAAAATAGGACTTAGTTTCACCATGATTATCTTCTTGCTGCTGTTTGGATTAGGAATAGCAGCCATCTACTCCAGGTTCATTTTATTCTTCTCTTGCCATGCTATTGCAGTGCTGAAGACAAATCAGTCTTTACAGTAGCATCCACTGTTTCGTATACAGGGAATTATGAACCAAGGGTTAGACTGAGAGAGAGGAAGTAAATACGCCTTCATCCCTAGTACTGACAGTAAGAGAGCTGCAGCTAAAGGAAAGGGGCACTTGAGTTTCTAGGAGTGATTGAGAGTCTGTAGGGGTACCTTCTTCACAAGCAGAATAAAAGAAGCAAATTTTGTCTCCTGGCAGCGGGAGATTACAGTTACCTGCACTGTTTGGTGAAGCTCTTATTCACTGAGCAGCAGTGCCATGTGGCCGCTCCCAGCAGCGAGTGCTTTCCTTGCCTGTAATCTTTCCCCAGATTCCAGCCATCTGGAAAACCTTTTTAAATGTATCGTATTCCAGCATATCCTCCCTTGTTGGAAGTGGGAGGGGGGGGGGGGGGGGAAAAAAAAACTTTAAAACATGATGTTAAAAAAAAAAACCAAACCTGAAATCCCTATGGCTTGATTTCATAGTTTATGAAACATGGCATTTGTGTGGAGCTGGCATGACAATTGGAGCATCTCTATCAATACAAGAAGCAAAACAACCTCCCTGGCAGCAGCACACACAGCTGTGCATGCCCACTCCCTCCTGCTGCTTCCTACCATGCAGTGCTTTTTTGGTCTGGGCTGTTGGTGTGATTAGAGGAGGAGGGGATGTGAGATTGTAAATGACCAGACCTTTAAAATGCAGCTAAAGCTTCTGCAAAATAGTTATTTACAAATTCAGCAGTTGCTTTAAAAAGAATTGAACAACCTGCCATCTGGAAAACTGAGACATGGGCAGAACAGTTAATACCAATTAAAGCATCTCTTCTGTGCTTCGTTTCAGCCTCTGCTCTTCTGCAGCTGGGACACTGAGAGGAGCTTGGAGGGCCCTTCCATTGTGGTCAGCCTACCCCAAAGCACAGCATGTGTTCTTGGTGACATGTGTTACATCTCAGAATAGGGGTACTATTTTTTTAATGGCCCTATTCATGAAGTTCAAACCCCAAATTGTAGCCGGTTTTCTTCAGAGTGCCTCAACTACTGAAGTACGTCGATCTCACTCAGCTCAAGAATTGATTGGTGGAGTGCGCTCACCTGGGCATCCAAGAATAATATTGTACTGCCTCTTTAAGGTGATGAGTAGTATGAAAGAAACAACAAAAACAAGATGAGGTTACTTATGCGTCCACAAGAAGCTTACGTGCACACCAATGCAAACTGCACTGTTTCTTTGAATGCCATTTAATTGCATCTCTTTTGGTATGTTGTATAGCTTGGAGATTCTTAGCAACCATCTCAAAGCTATTATACATTCTTACTTCCTTTAAGCCATACACTTAAATCAGGTCACCCAGCTGTTTAGCATCTGATAACAAGATTAAAGGATTGATTGTGCTCTGTAAGACTGCAAGTACTTATTAATCTGGGAGACTATGGAGTTAATCAAAATGATATTTCTCTTCTGAAAATGATATAAACATTTGAGGATATATTCATAATTTTCAATGGGTATCTTAGGCTCTGAGATGCATTATTCTTTTTGAATGCTGATCTTTTTACATTTACTGTAATTATTATAACTTTGCGTAGTAGATAGTTAATACTCCAAGTTTCTGCAATTTAGTATATTGGAGCTGTCTACATTTTCATTAATTCCATCAATCAAACTTAGCTCTCCTCCACCTCTAAGTAATTACAGTTTTTTGTTGTTTTTTTTTTGTGACCAGATATATGCTAATAAAATAACTATTCCATGACATTTTAATTAATTCTCAAAATGCTTATGGACTCAGCACCGACATTGTCTCAGAATGAATAGTGGAAAGAAAAGTTAAATTATAGTTATGGCTAGTGGGAATAATGTGTTAAAACACTGCCAAATGCACTCAGAGCTGCCTTATTTTTGTTGTTTCCTTAGCTTATGGAATTAAATGCTTTCAAGGCAGCTTATGTCTACAAGTTCTTTTGCAGATTTTTTAGTATACAGATAATTGTTTAGTTTCCTTTACCTGCTCTCTCCTTGTTCACTTTTGCTCTCTAAGTTTGTCTGTAGACAGGTTCCCATCTTATGTCTTTGCTGTAAGAAAACAACTGAGGATCTCTGAAAATGGTCAGATGCTTATGTGAATACAAACCATGTTTCCTGCATTATAACTGTGATAAACTGCATAAAGCCCCTTCCATGTCCAGAGAAGGGATTGAATCATAGAATGGGTTGAAAAGGACCTCAAAGATCATCTAGTTTCAACCCCCCTGCCATGGGCCACCAACCACCCAACCAGGCTGTCCAGAACCTCATCCAGCCTGGACTTGAATGCCTCTAGGGTTGGGGCATCCACAACATCCTTGGGCAATTGCCAGTGTAATGTAGGAGTATGCTGAAAGTCAAAGCATGTTCCAGAAAATGAAATGGAGATTATTTTAAAAACAAAATGGGTGGGAGGAAGCCATCCACTTTTTCATTCTCTCTAAAAATTTTCTTGTTTAATTCCCAGCCATAAGCATATGTTAAATGTTTGTTTGGGGATCTTAACTGACCTTTTGGGTCACGTGGGAGTCATTTGTGGTGTTGTCCTGTGAGGTGTTACACTGAGGAAAGGCTTTGGGATGTCTACAAGGGGGATGTTGAGGGAAATGCATTCTGATGCTGTATGTCTGTATCCACACAGAAAAGCCCACACAGGCACCAGTGATCACAGAATCATTAAGGGTGGAAAAGACCATTAAGATTCCCAATACACCCCCCTGTGCCCACTGATGGTGTCCTTCAGTATCTCCACAGTTCCTGAATGCCTCCAGGGATGGTGGCTCTGCCTCCTGATGATGCTGCATTGCAGGAGGTCCCTTCTGCCCCTTTGGAATCAACCCTCCCAGCTCTGAGATGGCTCTGAGCCCTGCAGAGTATTGTCCTTTAATCCCACTTCCCTGCCTGTGACTGCTGTGGTGTGGCAGTAGAGCTGCTGCCTCCGTCCATTCTCTTGCCTTAGGTTAGGTTCAAACTCTTTACATTTGGTTTCCCATCTAGGCTTGAGCTTCTACTCTGAATTCCTGCACTCTCCTTGTGGCACATCAGAGTCTAAGACACCAGAGAATTTTCTTTCTTAAACGCAGTAAAACTTCAGACAGTACAGTGATTTGTCAATATTTACTTTCTAATGGCAAACAAGGTTGAACATTAAAGATACGAGATATGTGCCTGTATTGGTTCAGGCAGTTTTTAAGTGAAAAAATCTTGCAGAACTAACGATGTCACTTCTTTTTCTGTTCATAGTTATCAGTTCCTTTGTCAGCATATGTTGTGTTCATTGGCACTTTCCTGTCAAAAACAGCATTAAGGGCAAATGCACAGAGTTCAGCCATTTCTGGCGCTTGCACGACAACAACCCTGAAAAATTCTGCAAATTGTTGTCAACTGGAGGAGGCTAGGAATACACAAATGTGCACAGAGCTTTGCAGATAATTATTCCTGTAGGGAGTTCCCCAGGGGTTGGATTCTGGCGTCAGATGTGGCAGACCCCTGTGAGAAACCACTCTATGAGTGCACTGGGCTGGGTCCCAACTATACGAATCTCGTTCCTTCCCATGCAGATGACTGCATTTTCAGGCATCTTTGTTTCCTCTCCCTTTTCAGCACTGATGACCCCTTCTGCCATTGCTTTGACAGAAACAAGGTCTTGCTGTTGCAACTGTCACGGAGTTGGTGACTGTTAGGCCAAAGGAGATAGAGCAGCTGTTTTATGGGATGAAACATCTTTATATCTCTGGGAGACTCAGATTTGGTGAGCTTGCTTGCTTGTTTTTTTTTCATCTCTATGATAGGAGATTTACATGAGCTATTTTTGGTGTCACCTCAGTACAAGAAATATCAAGAGCTTGCTGTATTTCCATCTGAGGATGATGGGCAGAAGTCATGCAGGTTAGAGCACATCTTGGTTGCATATGTCTTTTCCTTCTCTTCTGCTTAAATGCTTTTCTACTTCCTTCTTCCTCCCTCAAACTTTTTAGCCGAAAGCAGTCTCTGAACTTTTTCTTTATGCACCTTTCTGGATCACTGAAAGGATATGAACATCCCTTTGGAAGTGCTGCTCCTTTGTTTGATGAGTGGAATGAGTTTCATGGTACTACATCTTCACCTTGTATTTTCTTTTCTTTCTTTTTTCTTTTTTTTTTTAATTGGTAGCTAGTTTCAATCTAATGTAATAAGGATAATTATTTTATGAGACAACCTAAAGCCTGGAGCTGGAGAAGCACCTTTATACCATATCCTACTTCCCTGAAGAATTCAACACAGGATACTTCATTTGAACTTCAGAAAAATGCGGTTGTGTTTTGTTTTGAAAGTCTGAGAAGTGGGAGCTTATGGATTTTAAACATCAGAACTTATAATTTTGAATTAAACCACTTGAAGTTATCAAGGCTATCATGTGATATATTTAATTTTTGTCCTTTTTTTATATGATTCTGTAGTTTTCTCTCTTTCCAAAAGTTATTTAGAAACTCAAGGGGACAGTACTTGGTTTTGATGCAGATACGTTAAACAAGGAATAGTGAATACAGTTTTGGTTTTTTTTTTCATTTAGGTAAAAAGCTTTGGAAAGCACTGTGGACTTTCATATTAGCCTACAAAAGAATGTCCAATACCCTTATATGCCAACTTCCCTATAGGATCAGGGTGAAGACATCTTATTGAGAATTAACTAACCAGTAAATATTCAAACTTTTAGTATGTTTCTGGTTAATTTTGAATGTATCAGTAATACCTAAGTCTTTGTGCTATATAGCTGGAAGAATGTGATTTTTATTTTATTATTATTTTTTTTAGATCTAATGGAGTGAATGCTCATTACTAATTAGTTCAAGATTCATTTTTGTATGGATGAACATTCTTTTTCTCAAGTATGTGAAATGTGGTTGTAAGGACAAGGGAAGGAACAGTGCTTACTTTGTGGACTATTTGATTGATAATTTCAGAGTGATTTGAAATATTCCTCAGGCTCACTTGCAAACTCAACTGTTTGAATGCAAACATTGTTGGCAGTGCCGGTAGCACAGAAGCAGCTCTGGAGACAGCTATGTAAGTAGGCATTGTCATGGTATGACTGTCTGAGGCTGAACAGACTGAAAATATAACTACTTTTTAAGTCTACTCTCCATCTGCATTCAGGCCACCTGGGGGTATTTTCCAAGATCCTCAAGTGCATCTACTTCATAGGATGTGCCAGATGACATGGCTCCTCTCCCATGGAAAACCAAATCATGACTATTAGACTTCTACCAACCTCAGTGCCCTATCCTCCTTCACGTTCCACGTTCCCTTTCCAGGTCAGCAACAGGATGAGTCTGGACATCAGGCAATTTTAAGACCAATGGCCTCAAAAACTGTGTTCTTCTGACGCTAATGACCTAAAATATATTTAAGATTCATTCATTTCATGAAAATTATTTTGGTTTTAAAAGTGTAAGTGAATACTTTAATGGAAGGAAGTAAATTGTTTCTACTGTTCTTCCTAAAAACAGAATAGCATTTTGATGTGATTGAGACTTTGGAGGGGAAAAAAAAAAAGTGGTGATGTACAAGTAGATGTTGTTTAATGGGTTTAAGTAGAAGCTAATTTTACATCTTGGTGAATTATGTAAATTTGAATCTCATACTGCTATGTAGTATACAAAGCAACATATGCAAAAGCACTCAAAATCTATTAGAAAATGCAAAAGTTAAGCACATACAATAAATAATATTAACATGATAGAGTAACTGATGCTGAAACAGTAGGGATATGTGCATAGTATTATAATTAAAATTCTGAGATTTGCAATGCAGGTGGCAAGTGTTGTCAATTGACTCAGCATGTTGCAGAAAGCTGCTTAAATTCATAAACACACAACTGTTTATAATTAGAAAATTCTGCCCATCTAAATCTAATAGCATGTTCAGAACTTGGGGCAGTAACTGTAGAATTTAATTGGTATTTCTGTCAGAGTTTGATTTCTCTGGCTGTTAAATAGTAGAATTGGAACATTGCCCTGTGAGGTATCTCAGAGCTAGATTTCCTTGGGGCCAGACCTCACTGTGCTGTGCTATTTTAGAAATGTGGTTTTAAATTGGAGTTGAATGTTCAAGTGGAAATGCTGCTAAGTATACATGTCTGTGTTTGGGTTTGCCCTCCTCCATCCACCCTATCCCACAGTGTTACAACTGCAATTCCACGCAATAGATTAAGTCAAACTAATAGTTGTTTCCAGAGCTGAATATTGGGTAGGATGAGATTACTCTGTTTTATTCCTGTGCACTGATCCTGGGGTCCCAATGCAAGAAGGAATGCTTACATTTTCCGTTCTAGCAAAGCCCCTACTAAAATGCTTTTCTTTCTGCTTGCCTCCTACTTTCATTTGTAATATTAGAGAAATAGTAATACTTTTTTTTTCCCCCTTAGCAACATGTGGTTTCCCTCTTTTAATATAAGAAAGTTGCTTAAATCATTTCAAAATGGAAGAACTATTTTTATTCACGTAGCTTTATTTCTTCTTGACTGCTTATAAATCTTTATCTTCACCAAATTCCAACAGAATCAAATAAGAACAGTTAAAAAAAAAAAAAAAAGGAAAATGTGAGTGGAAAAAAATGGTTTTCCAGCAAACTTAGTAGCTTTAATGATCTGGTAAAAGACCAAATAAGCAGATATAATTATCATAAAAACTTTATTGCATAGCTCATCCCTTCTGATTAGTTTGAAGTGCTTAAAAGCATCAGAAGTCTTCTCTGCCTTCAGATGCTGCTCTTCGGGGTCTTTCCCTGAGAAGGTCTTAAGTCCATGTTTCCCCATCATGTCAGAGTCATCTTCTCAAAGTCTGTAGTGATAAAGTAGTTTGGTCTTTGACTGGAATCAACACAGTCTCTAGTTCTTTCCTTTTTCCAATGTAAACAATATGAAAAAACAGTTTGGGAGTTAATGGTAAAGATACTGTGTTTTATTTGAGGTTCATCTGTTTCGGAATACCAGATCAGACCTGGGTTTGTCGTTCAGATGGGCACAGCAATCCCTGTTACAGGAGGCATCATGGATACCAAGGGTTGTTTATTTCACTTCTGTGGTCTGGTTTTCAAAGTAAGGCTTTGTTTTCATATCCCATACTGCAATGTCTAGCATAGTGAAGGCTTTTTCCCTGACTGTGGCCAGTAATCATTTCTTCACTATCAAAAAGGAGCTCTTATGTTCTTGAGTTCTCGTAAGAGTCTTCATTTAATTTTCCTTTCTCAAGTCTTTACAAGTAAGAATGTCTACTTATGGTTAAAGGTGACTTATAATGACTAGACATTTATTTTTCTCTTAATGATTTTGGCAACTGCTTTGATAGCTGTTCCCATCCCTTTGTGCTTCTCCTGTCCTGAGAAGCAGTGCTCTTTTATCTTGTTCTACTTTGCTTCCTCAGTGTAAATGAGGAAATGGTAATTCAGGGGGAGGCAGCTCTACATGAGGACAAGAAGGCTGGTTTATTAGCAAAACTGCAGTAGAGGACAATAAATGGAATTATGAGCAGGGCTTTGGGTGATAAACCTATAGAATGTTGAGAGCAATTAATCACAAGGCTATTTCCATCCCGCAAGAATGCTGCCAGCTCTCTGGCACCCACAGGTGGTTTCCCCCCCTTTTTATTTTTTGTAGCTATGCCAAAAGACCCTTTGGGAGCAGGTTTCCACCATCCACAAATGCATCATCTCTTTGCTGAAGAATATAAGTAAAAATAGACAAGCTTATATCTGATGCATTCCAGATCACAAGTGGCAGAAGATATTACTGCTATGGTTTGAGGTCTCACAGCTTCTTTGAGTGAAATGAGCAGTTTTATCTAGATAGAAATAATAATTAAAAAGGCAAAAATGGGCACTAATCCTGTGACAGGGTGAGAGAAGAAGGAGGAAAAGGTGTTAGATAAGGTGAGGGTGGACTTTCTTGCTTCTGATAGATTGTTTTTTAGAGGAAGTATGTGGAAAAGCAGAGCTGAGATCATCTAATGTGTAACCATCATAGCAGTGTGAAACTGGGTTGGTGGCAGCAATCATAGCTGCCTGGGGGAAGAGATTTGTTTGACTGAAACTGAATGAAAACAGAAGAGAAACAAACAGTAACATTGGAAAATTAGCATCTTGCTGACTTTGATATTTGTGAATCAACCCACATTAACACATTCTATCATTATAACCTATATCCTATCATGTTGGAGAAACTGAAAAAAATCATTTTTTTTTCTCCTTTTTATTTAAAAGAGGAAACGAAAAGATCTCATTTTGCTGAAAAGGTTTCCTTTCGTGGTCTGCTCCTTTAATCCTAAGGTTTTACTTCTTGCAAAACAATTTATCTGAGCTCATGTTGAGAGTTGGAATTTAGTGATGGTCATATTACAGCGATGAGAATTGTATTAACTGAGATTTATGGGCATATGTATTTATTTTTGGGTTTGTTTCTAACTTATGTCAGAGAGATCTAAAGTGCCAGGTCAGCAATCTTCTAATTGTTTCAGTGAGGCAAAGGATTAGGGTGTAACAATAAATGTTTGAGGATGAGTGAAGAAATAGGAGAAAAAACAAAAATGGACTTAAGAGGTTTGAACTGGTGGCATTTAATCAAATTAAAGGGATTTTTTCCCTTTGGGAGTTAAGACTTTAGACAAAAGTTTTAGAATTTGAGGCCAGTATAAGTCACTCTTGGTTGAGTTATATTCATGTGCCTCGCTGAGCATCTGGCCAGTACTGTTTCTTACCATTAAAAACATTATTTTCTTGAAATTAAGGGAGTTTTGCAATCAATTTATATGAGGGGGTCAGTATCCTATCCCCTCACCTCAGAGGCATTCATTAGTTTGCATATTGTCTGGTAGAAACTTTCTTCAAGAGGTGAAGAAATGAGGGTTAGTGATCATGGAAGATAAATACAGACAGTAACGATTGCTGAAAGTGATTGATAAATGGGGTTGGGAATGGGAACCAATTTGAGACAGTAAAAGGCAGAAACAAACATTTAAATTTAGGATTTTGTCCTCAAAAAGTCCCTGCCTGTCAAAGATGCAGAAATAAATTATGAAAATCTTGGCATTTGATATTTCACAGCGACAGCTATGACATTCATGAGATGTATGCTGCTAAGTCATTGCCCACGGCGGGTTTATGCAGCGTGCACAGCTTCTCCAGAAGACGGACAATGCACTTGAATATATTTTGGGGGCTGCAGCGTACATTGATGGTCTGAGATCTTGCAGGCCACATCGGGTAGCACAGAGGTACGCCTTCTGTAATGCACGAAGTCTGAATGCCAGTTGTGTCACTCAGGTATGTTTGGACAAAACAATATTGGGTGTTTGAATATTTACCTCAGAACCATAAAATCATAGGATCCCCTGTGATGGAAGGGACCTTAAAGCCCACCCAGTTTTACCTCTGTCAGGGCTGGCTGCCCCCACGAACTTAGGTTGCCCAGAGCCCATCCATGGCCTTGAGCACCTCCAGGGTTGGAGCACCCACATCTGTGAGCAGCAGTGCCAGGGCCTCATTGCCCTCTCAGTACAGAATTTCCTCCCAAAATCAGGTCAAAATTTCCCCTCTTGAACTTTAAAGCCATTCCCCTTTATCCTCTTGCCATCAGACCATGTAAAAAGTCAGCCCCATTCCCACCTGTAAGCTCCCCACACGTACTGCAATGAGGTCTCTCCAGAAACTTCTCTTGTCCAGACAGAACATCCCCAACTATCTCAGTCTATCTCCATAGGAGTAGTGCTCCAGCCCTCTGAGCATCTTCATGGCCTCCTTTTGGACCACAGTACACCCTTACGGACTGCATCTTGATATCAGTGGCAAAGCTATTGATTTCAGTAGAGTTGTGTTTGAGCCACAGGCTCCTTCCATGCTTTTGTCAAAAAATGCCAAAAATACTATTTTTTTTTCCCTCCTTGAAGTTGTTCCATAATTACTATAAACAATACAAGGAACAGTTGGCTAATGATGACCTGACATCTCAGCTTATTGGGGTAACTACTACTATCACTTATTTCCTTCCTGTTGTTTTTGGTGTAGGCCAAAAGCTTTCTTCTGTTTGTACAGCACCTGGCACAATCGATTATATATTATTAATCACAATTGATTATATAATATTTAGGGAAGAGCACCAAGATACAGTGGTAGTTTTACAAAAAATAATAAAATAAAGCTTAGTCACATTTTGAAGATGGAAGTGGAGTACACCATAAATACGTTCCTTTAATAAGATGAACTCATACATATATGTGTATATATGATTTTTCATTAGGGCTTTTGAGTTTGGAAAGAACTAATGAGCTAGAAAAGGTATAATCCTTTGTTACAAAGATTTTTTTATGACTATTTTTTTTGTAGGAGAAAATAACTAAATGTATTAAAATGTCCTAAGATGATATTACGTGAACCTTGAGTTTATTTTTTATTTAAATATTAAGCATTTCCAAGAGTAATAAATTATTCACTACAATTAGAAAACTTCTTTTTTTTTTTAAAGCATTTATTGGTGGCCATGAAGCATATGCACTGTGAATGTTTCTTTTCTACAATGGCTGTGTGCTTTGAGATAATGCTCTAATTAACCTAATTGCAGCCATTGTATTGAAGTGTAGGTTGAGATTCCAAGTGTCATGGCAACTAGCAGAAAAGCTGTGCAAGTCTCTGCTTTCTCAGTATAGTCTCAAAAATAGCTCTTTATTATGGGAAATAAGGAGGTAAATCCTCTTAACAAGATAAAGCTTGAACCACGAAAGAATTTTCCCCTTTGCACTTGATGGTAAAGCATAAATTAAGCATTTCTGCTTCCATTTATTAGCATAAGCCATCATAATAATGTAACCCATAAGTGTTTGCTTTTCCCATCTAGACCAAACCACCAGTGCTCAGGAGATTTACTGTAAATCATTGAATATTAATTTCTTGGATTTTATTGAAGAGCATTTTACATAGTCAGCTCAGGAGAGAGAGAACAATCATTTTCTTTCCCTTGCAGGAAAGATCTTTTTAATACTGTGATATTAAGTAAAAGGAACTCCATGAAATGCTGCTCCAGTTTTACAGTGTTGCTAAACTCCAGAGACAGAAGGAAGTGGGAAAAATTGACAAATAGGAAGCTATCTTTTAAACATGTCTGACTTGAATGCCTGATGGCATTATGTCTCTGTGCACTGCAACTCATGTAATCTTTCACTTCATTAACAATTGTAATGTTAATTAGAAAATTGGTTCTCATTTTAGTTCAGAAGTATATGACTCCATACAGGCTGAATAATGATAGCAGAACTGCTATAAATTCAGGAGAGGGCTTTGCATGAATAAAGATCCCAGGACAAGCCAAGTTAATTATATGGATGTGTAACATAATGGATTGGGTTCCATTTACATGCTGGTGCTTGGTAATATCATCAAAGTTAAGATCTTTACTGTATGTTCTGTTTCCCATTAATCGTAGCCTTGTCTAATACAGTGTTTTATCCACATCTGTTTTTTTTCCAAGCAGATTTCACATGTGCTGGGTTTTATTTCAACCAACTACTTAAGTCTGTGTTTTTGAGCCCTCCCTAAATCATGTTCTGTGAAGATATAATGTCATGAGATATATATACGCTCTGTCATTAACTAGCTGATTCTGGAAGCAAATATTTATGACTTCCATTTGTTTTTCATAGGTTTTGCTCAGAGATAGAGCAGCTGGGAGCAGCCTGCTGCCAGCCCTACTCACATAGGCAGCTCCCTTCTGCTTCCCACTGCAGCCCTGACGGGACAAAGGGCTTGACCTCAACTAATTATTGGAATTTTCTGCTTCTGAGCATCCATTTCATAAATCTGGCATTTTCCTTTTTACAGAGAAAATTCATAGAAATATGTCCTTAGCAACTGGCTTGTGTACTTACTTTGAGTAACTGGATAGTGGAGGACTGAAAAACAAGTCCAAAATATAAAGGCTATTCTTCTGTCATTGAAAATTCAGTCTAAATATAAATTTATGTAAAATAGTAATATTAATCTGCAATTCACATTAACGTTGATTCCATAATTAGCACCATAATAAACCATGAAGGATTTTCTCTTAACTTCCAGAATATAACAACATGGGTCCACAGTAAGAATGATGAACTTGTAGGTCCTTTCCAACCGCGTGATTCTATGATTCTGTGAATGGGGTCACATGTGTTATTATGGTAGATTTTAATAAAGGATGGCCCAGTATTTATCCAGGTGTTGCAAAATTTGTGCACAAAACTCATCTTGGCATTTCAGGTCTAACTTTTTGATCTGCAGGAAGAGGTAATTGAGTAAATGAATTAGGTTTGCATTTTCAACTCTGCCATCTGTAGAGAAATGTAACTTGTCTGCACAGTTTTGTAGCCATAAACATTTATATTTGCAAATTAAGCTGGTCAGGAGGTAAACTCGGCTAAAACACTTAAACAAATGCAGAAGTAGTGACCTGTACAGCATGCTACCTGGTTGACTGCACTTAATTTCCTTTGTGAGACTTCAGGCGGTTAATGCAAATCCCAAATTGAAGATTGACTCCTGCTTTCTGATTGCTGGAAAGCTGGGTGCAGCGTTCAGGCTTTTATGATGACTGATATAAATCTCCAGGAATCTTCCATGAATGAAATGAATTGCTGTCTCCAAAGTTCTCTTATTCGGCTTTAATTTAAAGCAGGATGTTTTTCTGTACTCTTTTTCTTTTATAAGTAAGCATAAATGTTTTCTCTAAACAGTTCTAAGGACTTAAAAGGACATGTAATGTTATACTTCCTAAACCCCTTTCTGTAAGGAACACTAACACCACAGAGATTAAGGACTCAATCTAAAAGCAATCAAATGCTCTTTTTTTTTTTCCCAATGAGAATTTAGACAGGTGACTTGCCACAAGTCATGCTGGAATCTGGCACATTCCAGCTCAAATTCTCCTTGGTCAGGTGCCATAGCTTTTATCCTTCCTGCAGAAGCTGTTTTCATGCTCTGTACATCCAGTGTGTGCTGTGGATGCTCTGAGCATGAGCAGAAGTCTCAGATTCCAGAGCAGCAGCAGAGATGATCAGATCACTGGGCTTATTCTCCGTTACTCTGCAATGCTCAGAAGTGAACATAGATTCAGGGAGATGGATTCAAAGAAACAGGATTTTATATCGAACTGAAGGGTGAAGTTCTGGAAGCTGTAACACCACAGAGCTGATCCAGCAATTTGTCAAATTCCGTGTTCTTAACCTGTATTTCTCTTGTCCTAGTTTGCAGTTGGAGTTTTCTTTCTGTTTGCTTTAATGCAGATATAAGCAATAACAAATTCTACAAGGTAACTGAGTGAAAAGTGATTTCTTTGAAGCAACAAATTAAAGCCTCATTTAAACAAAAACAGTCCCTTCCTCCTTTGTCAGTGGGGGGCTGATGGCTCTCCTGTTTCTGTGGCATTCCTATGTGTGCTGAAGTATTGCATTCTTGCAGTACTTCTGGGAGCTCTTTTCTTTGTAACAAATGTCGGGAATAGTTTGGCTAATTCTTCTCCTACGTGTCAACCTTCCTCATTTATTTTCCCAATGACAATGCCACATTCTCCAGAGATACTTCCCTCCAAGCAATCACTTCATTTATTTCTTCCTCTGTCTTGCCTAGAGGATCACAGTGAGCATAAGGACAGTGCAGAGAATTTCTCACATTTGTGTATTCTCTTTGAAACAGTTGTGTAGATCTGGTCAAAGCTTGTATGAATTCGACTTCCATTTTTATGAAGGCTTTGTTCTCAAGTATGTACATAATATTTATGATTGAATGGGAAATACTTCATGTCTACGGGGTTTGATGTGACTTTGTGGTCTGATCTCTAAATAGCACAGCCAGAGGGTTTCAGGGGTCCATCTCCATGCCACACATAATCACATGTGAACACATATCTCTATTTCAATTATCTCTGTTCAGCAAGATGCTTCACACAAACTTAGTGTTATGCTTCTGTTTCAATTACTTGTCTGTTTACTAATATTTAACAGTTCACATCTATGTGAGAATAAGCATAGTGTTGGGATGGTTTAAGGGTGCTTCAGCAAAGTGCTTAAGGTTCTGGAAAACTAAAGTAATTTCTTGATATTTCCCTGTTTGGGTGAAATTCCTGTTCAGATAAAGGTACATTTCAATCACTGTGTGAATTACTGCATTCCTCAGATTTGGGAGAAAGGTTTGCGTTGAGTAGATCTGTCAACTTGCAAGTTTGGTGACTGTAAATCTAACCTACAACATCAAGTCAACACAATCTACTCGTTCTGGGACAAGGTGAGAGATTTTACTGCCTTTAAACAAATAAGGAAGGCAAGAAGGTTTCAGCAATCTTAGGAATATGAAGTGCTGAAGTATATAATTAGAAGAGGTATCTAAAAACTTAATTGAACAATGACATGCTGTCACCAGAAGCATAAATGCAATCCTGTAATGACATTTGCTATAAACCATGTCAAAATGAAAAACAGGCACAAGCTGACATTTGGACTGTCTGAGATTTCTGGGCTGCTGATGAATATTCCTGCAGAAGCAAAACAACTGACAGGAACATAAACCTCAGCAGTGATTACCTTGTAATTAAATGGAAACCATAAAGGATCGAAGTAGCATAATGTGGAACAGAACCAATGAAATATGAACAAACTGTGACTCAGTAACTTTCTTGAAAGATTTGAGCACAACAATAAGAGCTGGTTGTCTTTGGTGCCAGATTTCTGTACCTCCCATCAAACAAAACAGTCAATTGCTACTTGCTCCAAATATTTGCTTTACCATCTTACGTCCCATGCAGATTTACAGTTCTGTTGTAATTACGAAGGATCTTGGCAATGCTTTTTCTCCTGCTGTGTAAAGGTTCTTGCAATCCCTATTGCATATTCCCCTCCAGGAGTGCTTTCCTGGACTTCCTTTAATTGTCATTGGGAGTGGATTTGGACTTTTCCCTTGGCTGTCAGACTCCAGCATGATTTTCAGTTTAACAGACCCTGTATATTTGAGCAGTACCCTCTCTCATTTGTCTTAGTATTAACAGTCAAGCAACTATTGAGTTCTCAACTCAGAAAGGAAGAAAATTGTCTTTTCCTTCCCCTTTATTGAAATAGAATTCATACAAGATAAAATTGAATACACATGTTAAAAAAAAAAAGGTTAAACCCAGAACACAACCAAGCTGCTTCAAATGCTTCCTCAATGTTCAAATGTGTCCCATTAGCTACTGAATATTTCCTTTTTCTTAAATAATTTCAAGTAACGTCATTGTAAAGAAAAAAAGTATTTCTTCCATCAAATAATTTTTTTATTATTTACCAGTCTGTAGAGCTGATTTTAATAAGCTTAAAGGAAGTAATACTAACATCAAATAATTCCCCCTATGTTCTGCATAGAGTGCAGCAGACCCTTACTAATCCACATTTTGCTAATCCTCACACTTTATAACTCACACAAAGGAGTCTCTCCCTTCACCTCTTATCTCTTTGCAATAATAATAATAATAATATATTAGACTACTGGAAACTCGTGATTTACACAGCATAAATAATTAAACCAGACCCTCTGTTTAAAATGAGATGAACCGTGCATTTCTGAACTAGTTACCTTTCATTATCATTTGTGCCAAAAGCTGATAATCTCTTACATGCAATTAAAGCATTCGCTAACCTCTTTCTCTGGGGCTTCAACATCAAGGAAGTCGCTCAGGCAAGGATAGATTGTAAAAGGTGCAGAGTGGATAGCTTGTCTGTCAGCAATACTGTGCTCGTACAGCCTTTTCCATTTTCTTGGAAGCCACAAATCAGTGCCAGTTTAAACCGCAGGTTGTTATAATTGCATATTCTCAATGGTACTCATGGAGATCTTGAATTTATTTGCAAGTAAATACTTTTTCCTCCTTGCTCTTGCTTCCCAATTCCTCAGTCCTCCACTGAACAGAGTGTTGAACCAGAGCTGATCAGCTCCAAGGTCCACAGTGCCCAGGAGATGCTGAAACCTTTTCCAAAGGCTGCCTGCTAGTGTGTCTCCCTGTGATTGCTGATCTCTTAGGTAATTTGCTAAAATAGGGGGTTTCTTTTTAATCATTGTTATTTCTATCAGTGACATCATTTCCATGAGTAAGTTTTTTTTAAAAGATTAAAAACAAGGCTACAGGATAACGAAAGCCTCTGGCCAGAAGGGCTGTCTGTACAGCAGTATATGAGGTGGTTTTGTTATGCAGGGGAAGTTTGATAATTTAGATGCATGACTTGTTTTAAAACCCGCAGAGTAGTATTTATTCTGAGTTACCTGAATAAATCTGTGTTTAATCCCTTGGCGATGACAGTCAGAATTTCTCAACTCTAAGCTTTGCGTGTTAACACTTAGTGTTTGGAAATCCTGATTAGCAGAACAGACAGAGGATAGAACCAAACAATAGGTGAGGTTTGTGTGGAAAGCTGTTTCTAGCAGGCAGCTAAACAAATAAAACATGCTTCCTTCACGCTCAGTGCAGCAAGTTGGGTTGGGCATTTGGTACTGAAAAATGTCTATAAAATGAAAATGTCTGTCCAAAAGGTGTTTAACATCTCATGTCACTCTCATCTGTATACAGAATTGGCCATTAGCTGTGAATATTGCTGATACCGATGTGCTTTAGTTGTGCAGACAAAACTCCAAATGAAATGAGTTTGTGTTACGTGCATGTAATTACAACAACTCAGTCTCCATGTTTGTGCAAGCTGAAAACAAATGAGATTTGTTTGATGTTTCACTTTGCACTGCGGATAAAAGATCTGTAGCAAATAGAAAGCCTATTACTTTGATCCTGTGTTGAAACACAGGAATGTAGACAAAGGTCTCAATCCAATTCTTAGACATAGGAAAACACTTCTGATCATAACATTGGCCAAAAAGACTGAACAGAGGTTATAGAGCTTGCTTTTTATTATTTAGAAAAGGAAAAAAAAGCTAAGGATCCTTTTATTTTTTTCTTAAATAATTTCTTCCTTGCCTCGTGATCAGCAGTACGCATTCATTGAGGTTTTGGTACACGTTTGGGTATAACTCTTGGTGTTTGCAGTAATAGCTGCACACCTTATTAAACAGAGTAACAAATAACAAAAAAGAATAATTATAGTAGAAATTATGAAATGGAAAGGTCCTGTTGCTTTCCTCTGAAATGGGATTAAGCTTGACAGTCACTTATTGAGAAGTGGAGAAAAAAATGCTCTGAACAGCAAATAAAAGATTTCTGAATGCAAGATGTCTTTTGAAACAACATCTGATTTAAATGAGGGGGGGGGGGGGGGGGGAAAGAAAAAAGAAAGCAGTAGAGACTGGATGGTCCCATTACCTTCAGTTTATTTCTATGCTCATATACAATACCAAACTGCATTCAAGATGGAATAACATACCAGATTTGGCCTTTTTGTGAGTTGCTTGTCTGTTTGCTATTTCAGTCTGCAAGGGAATGTTGATAAGCATGGATGCCAATTTTGCTAAGGTGAAAATACGCCATGCAACATATGCCTGGACTATTCTGCAGTTGTGTGTTAAAGAGTACAGATATCTATTTGGTATTCTCCAAGGGTACTTTATGATGGCAAAATGTCAACGTAATATTTATGGCAGAGGTTACTCTGCTACTCCAGTGGTCATTTGATAGGCAGGTGTGGTTTTTTTTTCCGGTTATTTGGTTAGTGACTGTTTTCTCTCTGCAGCGCTGTCTCAGTTGCTGTTTATTCCTTCTGATGTTCTGTTTTCAAAAAACCTGAAAATCCCTAATTAAAAATTCAAAATGCATGATTGATTACAAATCAAGAGTATTTTGAAAGCAGGAAAGAAAACAAACAACTCTGGTAAAGAAACAGATGGAATTACAAACTAAATTGCCATCATTAGCATTGTGAGTCCTATAATTAGTTATTAGAATAACAATACATATCTAATATTAATTTGAGATAACACAACTGTTATTGTAAGGATGCGGAAAGGTTGTAGTTAGCAATAATTGAAATCTGACTTCCAGCTAATATCTAGGTTTGACTTGCAGAGACAAACTATGATTTTTTTGGACATAATTCTCATTTAGCAGTTTTAAAATCAGAAACTAGCCTGAAGGGTATCTTCATATTGTAGTGCTTTTTGTTCTGAGGAGTACCTGTTGCTTCTGTAAGCTGCCTTTCATATAGATAAGACATGGAAGCAACAGGTATTGCCAATACAAAAGCAATCTGCTTCATCCAAACATCCACTGAAAGCAGTAGAAGAGTTATGAGGCTTATTTTCTTACTTTAACTGAAATTAATGAGGATGAATAATTTGTATCTTGTTACCTATGACAACTTGTAGGTTCTGTATGCAACTGATAGTTGCTGTGCTGGCAATCCCGTGGAAATCCACTTGTGTCCAATCTCTGAACAGGATTTGCAGCTAAACAAGTGTTCCAATGGACCAATGTGTTGCCATTAAATAGGTGCACAACAATTCCCAACTGAATTTCTGGATGAAGTGAAGCTTGTCATGATGAATAGCTAGGTTGCACAAATGGAAATCTAGGCCTGAACAAAACGCAACAGATATTACTGTCTTTAGTTTTCTGTCAATTATAACATTTATAACTTTTTCTTGAACTGGAGAACTAGAAAATCTAATTGAAACAACTGTATGTTTAGTTCTGTTTAATGGCTTCTCTACAATCAAATAGAGATTCAGAAGAAAACTGTCAATTGCTGATGTGCTGAACATACTCTCTGGATAACATTAATTGCGAAAAGATATTTTGAATAACTGCTATTTTTCTATCTTCCTAGATGAAAATATCAACAAATTAATACACAGGGTAAGCGAAACTGAAGTTCAAAGGTCTAATTTGCAATTCAGGGAAGCATTTAAGCATATGCTTAATTTTAACCAAATGTGTAAAGCTATTAACTTCTAGGGCTATAAAGAAGTGCTTAAAGTAAATGGGTGCTTATGTTCTTACTTGCACTGGGTTGGCTTCTTGAATTGTACTCCCCTACCAGTAGTCCTCTCTTTAGAAAGCGATTCCATTAGAATCAGTGGTACTAATTGGAATATATATATGTATTTTATATATGTGTGTGTGTGCTATTGAGCATGATGAGGAGGCACAATCTGGTCTTAATCTCTGCGTGTGAGTTTATAACTGTATGGAATTTTTTAAAAAAACACTTTTAACTGTGAGCACAGAAAATTTGGAGTTAGCTGTCTGTTTACTGTGCCTGGTAGGACAAGACAGGGTAATAATTGTAATAATTAGTTGCTTGATATCATTTGTGCCTGTGATTAAATGTGAATTCAAATGAGATACAGCCTATAAAAGCAGGACCTTGCCTTTTAGAACCACAGCAGATAGAGTCAATGCAAGATGGTGCAATATGGCCCATAGTCTAAAAATCACTTTTTTTTTTTTTTTTTTTTTTTTTCCCACAAGGGTAAATATGAAAGAAATCTTAGCCTTTAGGGAATAATTTTTAGCCCTGAAAACTTTTCTACTTATGTGGACGAGCAAAAACACTATTGGATCTCAATTTTTTTATGGAACAGATGCATCACGTCTCCCCACTGTGGTAATGTTAGGAAATGTGTTACTGGTTTAAAGTGGCCTTCAAACAATACATCAGAAAACATATTTTCTATTTTTACTCATTCTTTACTGATTAAAGGAGTTTATTTGAGTAAATGATATATTTTCTAAGCATCCCAAAATCAAGCCTTGAATTTTAGTTGTTGTTATACTCTGGTCTCTCCTACACCATAGTGAAAGTCTTCCCATTAACATTCAGTTGTTTTGGACAAGTCCAGAATCAACTCAAAATTATCAGTATCAGACAAACTATGTCTTGTCATAGGAACTATACAGAAAGATGAAGGTAAAATGCAGTATTTTGAATGAGTTTTGAAACACAATTTCTTTTATTACTGTAGACTGCTTTAACATCAATTTATTCTCTAGAATTTAGAAATTTGACATTAAAATTTCCCATAGCAATATTGGTTATGTAGAGTTTTCCAAACCAAACTATGCTACACATATATCAGTTCCTAAAGCAAAATCTTCCTCTGCGAAAATATTTGTCCCTCCCTCTGACAATCCAGAGGGTATGCTTGGATTTTGCATTCTCTGCAATTGTTTCAGTGATTCCTTCTGTCTGTGCCTTGAGAATAGGTAAACAATTCAAAAGATGAAATGAAAGAGCATAAATGTAAAATGTTAGCTTAAATTTTGCATTATACGCATCGCCCTACTTGGATTTATGGCAAAGTACTTAACTAAATAACCCCAAGGTCTCTAACACACTATTATCATTCAGTAGAAACACGATTGCCATGATTCTTTCTCTCAATCTCAGTTCCATTTGCCAGCTGGCCAGCCCTCCCTTTCTCCTTGTTTTTCCAGTGAGTGAAATGTTTAATAAACTCAGCCCAAACAAACGAGAGACATAGACGTAAAAATGACAAAGTTTCATAGCAAGAGTGATATGGAGCGAGAGCTGTCCTGTTCAGCTTTGCCTACCAGCTCTAACCAGCTCTAACCTGAACTATCTGCACTTGCAAAAGGAATTGCAAAAAGTAAAGCTGCAGGAGCATGGGCCATGCTGATATTTCAAAGGAGAGAATTCCTGATTTCCCAGCACAAACAACTGAAGTTTTGAAATTCATCATCCACAGAGAGATTTCATGTTCAGACCACTTTAGTTCTATGGGGTATTTTCTCTAGATCATCATCTAGAGAAGGATCTGGTGAGGGCTGGTCCTTCTCATCATCGCTGCACCACTGTGCGCTGCACCAATCTAACCCAAAGTTTATCCAAATCAACTAACAGATTCTATAGCAGTCCTTTAAAGCAAGTTTTTGTAAGGAAACACAATCTGAAACCCTGAGAAATTAGTTCTGACATTGGGCTGTTAGGTGATGGCATGCAAATAATATTCCATTGTCCCTTACATCCCCCAATTCATATATCTGGCCAAGGCTGAAAGCTGTTATAATATACAATTGTTTTGAAAGAATAAGGATTTGTTTGGAGTTCAGAAAAATATGCATAATGGAGATCAGGATAATTTGTTTGAATATCTAGCAAAGCAGCCTAAAGCCAAGCGTTTTGTTCGTTTAGGAGAAGACTTCTGGGAAGATTAGGAAAACAGAATTTATCTCAAATAGATCTTGGTATGAACTGCCTAGTTATCTGGAAACAGACCTACCGCTTCAGTCCTTGAGTGCTGTTTGGTACTGTTCATTTTCACTGCAGTCTTTACTACAGCAAACATTCAAGCTTTTAACAGAATTGATTTTAATTGGAACTTACTGGCCATTCTTCCCCTATGAAAACATGTTTTAATTTAAAAGAACATGCTCCTCACCGTTAAATTTCAGCCTGACTGCTTTTACTTAGTGAACCCCTCTGAAATACGGTTGTACTGCCCACTTACAGAGAAGTTATTCATGTGCGTAATGGCTGTAGGTCTAAGTCCATAATCCTAAAAGAAAAAAGATTAACTCTTGCAACAAATTACAGAGTGGCTGTTTGGCTAGTGTTGCTTTTCTAAAGCAATTTCCAGAGATATATTTACTTTGAATATGCATTACTCTTCAAGACATAACTTTTCCTTTATTGGAAATTCGATTTATATAAGAGTGAGATGTGAATATTTGGAAGAAGGCACGTGTTTCTGAGATGTTCCTCTTGCAGGTTACAAATGATTCAGTGGAAAGAAATTTTTTGATGTCTTGCCAAAAGGCAAAATACTACATCCTTACATGGTGCCAATGAAAGAAGCTCTGTTTTCTTCAGTATGCACTTACAGCAGCTGTCTAGCTTGCATTTGCATTTGTAGATATCTTTCACCCAAGTGCCTTCTTTTTGATCAGTCTCTAATCAAAGAGACTATAACACTTGACGCTGGACGGGCGAAAGGTAGCGGTTACAAAAATGTTGGGAAGAAAAGAAGTCTGATGGTGTTTTTGATTGTGAACGCTTTGGGGGTGGCCTCAGCCAGCAATCTGTTTTTCTTCAGTGCAGTTCACTTTTCAACACAGCTTTTGGGAAATAAACTATTTTGTTTGCTTGAGTTGAACCACTTTCTTAGAAAAAGTTTTATGAGATCCAGGTGCTAAAGCATGATTTAAATATTACAACATTTATTATGAAAATATGCTGTCATTTGCTACTTGACAAAATGGTGCAAATTCTCAGATTAAGTACTCCACCTAGCAATGAAAATACAATACCACCTAAATGATAACTAATTCCATTGTAATTAGAGCTGAAAAACAGTGCTAAACATGTTACTTAGTGTTATTTAATATATATTTTATTCCTTATAGATAGCATTAAATATTTATTTCTCAGCAAAATATAAGCCAGGTTTTGCAGTTACAGATGAAAGGGCAGGCGTGCATCCCTTTGGATCCTACCCCAGCTCTACAGCAATGACTTTGCCAATGCTTATAGTAGACAAAAGGCTTTTATCTCGGGAACTGTAGATGAAATCTGGTATATAACTATGAAATAAATAATATAAGCATTTTGTGACTGCTTATGGGATCTTACCCATTGTCTGGATAGTATTAATATCAAGGAGCCATTTAGACTATTACATTGATGAGTAAAATTTATATATTCAAATTGGAAAACTAATTTAGTATTACATTTTTTCGATCTTGCATTTGTCACAAAACTTCAGCAGGTACAAAGCTGTTTATCTGTATTTTCATTTCAATCTGAAAAGATTTTTTCAAATGAATGAGTGCATATCTCCTACATTACCTTTGGTGGCGAGAAGTATGAAGTATATTCAGTGTGTATTTCTTCCAGAAATGATTCTATTGAGATTACATTCCCCATGTTTATCTTATAAAGCATTTCCTTGATTTTTCTTTTTTGACTTTTTATCTTAAAGTGATTACTGAATTTTCTCATCAGAAGCACTCATAATCTTTTATATGAAAGTAATGGCCTTTCTACAGCACACCCATGCCCTTGACAGTAATTCTTCATCAATCTATCTTGTATTATATTCTGATTTTCTCCTTTCATATAAAATCTCAGACTCAGATGGCATTCAAGATTTTCTGTTGTAGACAGCAAAAGAATGTCAGAAAAAGTTTTCATTGTGGGAACAAATAATTAAATCAGAATATACCTATGTCTTTTTTTAATCCAGTCTAGGAAGCAGGACATGTTTATCCCACTGCTGGAAAAAAAGCTTTGCTTCTTTATGGCATTTTGTTAGATATGTTAGACTTGCTAGTTAACTTTCATAGAACAGAACACCACTCATTTCAGTAATTTTTATTTTTAAAATTAGCCCAGAACTGTGAGTGATGTGCGACAAGAACGCAAAAGTCAGGAGTGCACAAGAGAATAATTTCCATTTATTTGCAGTTATTTTTATGCCTCGTGATTTCTGTAAATACAGTATGAAATTTATTCCTTTTGCAATGAGAAAAACAATTGTGTTTCTATAATTAATGCAGAACAGGTTTAAAGAGAAAAGAAATATAAATAACAGTGGTGAGTGGAGTGGGCTGTTTCACTCCAACTAAGAGGTTATTTTCCTGGAATGAGGAATTTAGGAGATGTTTCATAATTTCTGCCAAGTGTGGTTTTGGCATTGGATTGGGAGCTCACCTTCCACTTTCTCCAGTAAGCCCCAAAGAAGCACTGTTGTTTGCTTATTGAAAGCATAACCAGAGAGTGGCAGTGAAGTGGGTGACTTCAGAAGAGGTCTGGAGCACAAGTCTTGTAAGGAGCAGCTGAGGGAACTGGAATTGTTGAGTCTGGAGAAGAGGAGGCTCAGGGGAGGCCTTACTGCTTTTTGATTACTTGAAAGGAAGTTGTGGCGAGGTGGGGGTCAGCTTCCTCTCCCAGGGAACTAGTGATAGGATGATAGGAAATGGCCTCAAGTTGCATCAGGGGAGGTTTGAGTTGGGCATTAGGAAAAAATTCTTATCCAAAAGAGTGGTTGGTGCTGGAATGGGCTGCCCAGGGAGGTGGTGGAGTCACCATCCTGGAGGTATTCAACAAATGTTTAGATGTTGTACCGAGGGATGTGGTTTAGTGGGGAAATGGTAGTGGTAGATGGATGGCTGGCCTGGATGATCTTGGAGGTCTTTTCCAACCTTGGTGATTCTATGATTCATACTCAAACACGAGTTTACCTGTATCTTTATGTCTTGTTTACTGTCTATATCCTCTTACTAGAACTAGCATTACAATAAGCTATTTGTGCTTATAGGCATATAAGCTTAGATAATATGTACCTGGAGATGAATTTGGCTGTGCACTGTAAGAACTGCAATATGGAGGCTGAGGAATAAATGAAGACAAAATCCCCAGCAGTGAAACACCTTATGATTCTGCAGGGGCACAGAGGGCAATAATGTGGTCTGGAGACGAATTTACAGTATGGGAAATTAGATGCCACCTGAATTTTGTCAGCATACCTGTGCATAGTAAATAATCGTAAATGCTGAAGTATTGAGTATGCCCTATGAATATATAAATATGCATCTGCATTTGGTATGCAGGAGAGTGTGCGTCAATGGAAGAAGGCTTTCTCAGGGACGAGCTGTGAATATGCAGCAGCTGAACTTTACTCATTTCCTAAAGTTTGTAGTTCAGCATTTTTAATTTTATTTTCCACAGTTTCGTGGAAAAGCAGTTGGTACAGCATCATCTGTACCATCCAAGCCTCCTGCCCCAGATTTCATAGCAGGGCATGGACAAAGCTGCTTGCTGACTCTCTTCCATATTTATGCTTCAACTTTTCTACATACCAGAATTTGCTTTGTGCAAAGCATATCAGTACTTCTGATTCAGTAGTACTGTCCCTTTTCTAACTGGTGTCATTCTTGCCTGTGTTCCTACCTCCTCCATCACACAGCAGAGGTTTTTCATACTTTTATTCTACACCAGCAACCACTTGCGGCTACCATCTGCATGAAAGGATAGATATATTAAATGATCATGTAAAGATGAGCAAAAATAAAGCACATTGAGATATGAAGATTTAAGAAACTTGCTGCTTAAAGCTAAATGGGCAAAAGCAAAGCCAAGCAGGTGTGACAAACCTGGAAACCAAAAAGAAGGAAGTTGCTATCCTTGGGACAGCTTTTGGCCCAGTTCTAGCAAGGACAATGTGTTACGTGATTCACAGGAAATATGTTCTTTCACAGCCGTAATCACTCTATAAAATAGAGTATGTTTTGATGGGTGCCCATCATGGTACAATTCAATTTACTGAGAGCTTTCTAACAACAACTAATATAGTACTTGGAGGTGAAATTGGCTAATTTGCTAATAGCTATTAATAAGTCTCTTAGATAAGAGCATTTTGTCACAGGAGTTATTTCTGTGCTAAATGTTCAAAGAAAATATTAAGCAATGGCTACTACAAAGAGTGAAAAAATAAGAGAAAAGATAGAAAACAGGGAAAGACAGACCTGCAGAGATACAAACACAGCAAAGCAAAGTGGTTCATCCCTTGATCCAGCGATGTCTTGGTGTCAGGGCTGCTGATCTTTGGTAAAGGCACGTCATCCAAGGTGTGGTCAGTTGGTGACAGTGACAAACGTACACGTTCTTGGACTTAGAATGGTCGTGAATCATAGAAGAAGCCTCCAAGATCATCCAGTCCAACCGTCCACCAACTGTCAATATTTCCCCACTAAACCACATCCCTTAATACAACAAAAGGCTGCCCTTTGGAGTGACAGCTCCTGGCTTGGGGATCCCAGCAAGAATTCTTTTGTTCTTGTCTTCCTGGCCTTGCAAAATTAAATCAGCAGAAAGAATAGGAAGCAGGGAGACTCCAGCTTGTACCTTACCTTTGTGGGATGCAACTGAACCACTTCCTAACTTCTTGCATTGAGCTGAAAAGGTTTGCTCCCAGGCCAAGTCTTCATCCAGAAAACATTACAGAGTCTTCCTAACAAAAAGCAAACAACTTCTGGCTCTGTCCAAAGGAATACTTTCAAATGTAAAACTGACCTCTGTGTTGCTGATTGTTTCCTGTTTGTTTGAGACAATGCATGCCTTACCAGTCTCAGACAAGAAGTCTCAGCTTCCAGCAGAGTATTCATTCTTTCTTTCTCGACTGGGAATAAGAGCACTGGAATCTGAATGAGGGAAAATGGAAGAGAAAGCTGATGATGTATGGGGGACTAATTGCTCAAGGCTGACTGAGGCCCAGATCTTACTGCATCTCAGGAGGGAATTTCTATTCCTGGAGGTACAAAGCATTCAATCCTTTTCCTTTTCCTGTCAGTATCAGCAAGAAACTTTCATTTTCACTGTCTTTCGTGTGACGCCACTATTTAATCTCTCTCATGCAAGACAAGAAAAGGGAGGAAGAGTTGTGTTTCTAATGCTCAAAGACAATGTAGTTTTGTTTTTTTTTATAAAGTCAACATGAACATAATATTTAGAAGTAGACGTGTAATAGCACATAAATACGATTATTTTCTAGACATTATTTTTTCTGATGTACACAATATTAGAGAATTTATTATGATAAAAATAATGTAATTATTTAAAAAAAAAAGAGAGAAATAAAAGTACAAGTTGTACTAAGAATATAATCGATTTGGGAGAAAAAAATATGTATAATGCCTTTATAAGTTATTTTTTCTTCATAATAACTTTTAACTTAATGCCATTCATAGCTATGCTGTCCAGAAATGACTGCAGAACTGAAGTCCCTTCAGTTTTAGAGTTTTTAGCATCGTCTTTGCCTGACATAAACAGGTAAAAGCTTCAAATGAAAAAAATGAATGTTCAAATAAATATTTCTTTGCCAAGCACCGTACTCCATGTATGGAGTATGTTTTGTTTGATTGTTTGTTTTCCCCACTGCCTTATAAAGGATAATTGAAATGATATTCGTAAGGGACTTCTTGCCCATATTGGCAAATTGGTCACCAGCTTAATTGCCTGAGATAATAACTAAGGAAAATCATTGGAACTCTTCAAGGATATTTATGAACATTGATAATGATATTATCAACATATCAGTATCATCACTAATAATATTGAGAATGTCATGCTACAGGCATTGCAATAATTTGGTGCGCTTAAATTTCTTGAACTTACATGTCATATGACTATGTAGTATACTGATCATAAACTAAATCCGCTGTAGACATATGAAGGAATGTATAAATTTTTAATCTCTTGTTCTACACAACAAATTAAAATTTGTTATGTTTTTGTCTTTTGAGTAAGTGATCATAAAAACAAAAGCCTATATAATTTAGCCATATCAATTAATAATTTTAAGAAAGAAAATGAAATTCTCAGCCTTGCTCTTTTTTCACAAGGAAAAAATGATGAATTCTACTACACTCAGTTTTATAATTAGATACTTATTTCAGTGTAAGCACATTAATATCAACTAAGCCTTACAGAATCAACACAATTTTTCTATTTTTCACATAGTCCCGCAGCATATTTGAGATGCTGATGTTTAGCAATGCTTCAAAAAAGTGTTTTGAAAAGTTGTTCTCATTTCAGACTGTAAATACTGCTTCTAATAAAATCTTTCTTAAGGTGGAGAGTTTTGGGGCTGGCACAGACAGTTGGTGGTGTACCATTCCTGGAACTGATATAAATGGTGAAGAGTGAATAGCCAAAAAGGGATTGACCCGAAAGTGTTAGGTTATTAATATTATAATGAGGTTATTAGACTGAATCAGTTAGACTAGCCACTTTCTCTAAAACTTTTAAATGTGTGTGTTCTGTTGCATAAGTCAAACGGTTTCATTTCCAAACCTGTTCCAAGGGAAATTAAGTATTCAGCATTTCTAACAATTTGATCGATCTATAGAGAGATTTGAATTACTTAATATACTTACATTTGAATAGAGTTTGAAGTTAGCCTTTCATTTTAGTATAAACTTAAATTGTGTTCTGAGTGTTAATGCAAACATCCTGCTCCTCTAATGCTCTCAAGAAGACTGGTTTCTAGGATTTTCATGGCATAAATTCTGAGGGATAGCTCTGATTCGTATACTGCTCCATTGCCAGGCCACACTACTCTGAAGATGTTTGGACTGAATGGTCTTGGAGGTCTTTTCCAGCTTTAATGACTCTACGAAAATAGTCAGCAGGAACATAAAAAAAAAAGCATGATTAAATATAATAAATAAAATATAGTAATAAGGTATAAAATAAATAGTCCTATTACCTTTGTTGAATTTTTGCAAAATTGTGACTTAAAGTTAGCTAAAATACCCAAGGGTTAGGAAAAGTTAACATAATTTTAATTTAGCTTTTTCATGTGTTTTTTGTTCAGTAATGTTTCTTCCCTTTTAAAAATATCTCAACATGTGCAAAAAACAAACAGACAAAAAAAAACCTGCTAATCATCAAATGGGGCCAGGTTGGATGGGGCCCTGGGCAATCTGACCTAGTGATTGGCAACCCTGCCGGTGGCATGAGGGTTGGAACTTGATGATCCTTGAGGTCCCTTCCAACCCAAGCCGCTCTATGATCTTGTGATATTTGATTTCCTGGAAAATGAGGCTGACAATTAGGTATTTTTATTATTGAAATTACCTCCAGAAATACCTATTGTGCTTACCAACAATTAGTGGTAATTATAATGCAGTTTAAATGTTATCATTTATTTCTCTTTTCCTCTTCTTTCTTGCTGAATAGCCTTCATGCAGATGAGTCATCCATTCCAATTGCTGACACTTTTTTTACATAAGGAATTACAGGTAGTAACTCAAAATTAAGTGTTGGAATTAATTATACTAGGAGTTTATTTATTGGTTTGTTCTAAAGCTATCATTTGTCACATTTGAGTAAAATATATCGATAAATCTCCAAGTACTGACAGACCAGCTTTCTGAGGTGTATTTCTGATGACTCAAAGGGGCAATTTATATTTCCTGTGCTTTCTGGGGTTCAGAGAAATATGCCATGGCTGATGCAGTAAGGCAGACACAGAAATGTGAAAAGCTTGCAGCATAATTAAGTGATAATAGTACTATCGCGCTGTTTTATGAGGCAGTAACACAGTCCCCAAGTGAATAAACTACGAAGCCGAAGGCTGCCTGGTTTATTCCAATGAAGGATCTGGATCATTGCCAGCAACACTGCTACAATGGTACCATTAAATTAGTATGCTATAAATGTTTAATTAAATAACATTTGGTGTGCATGCTTGCACATGTTATGGAAAATAATGTCATAGTTTGAGAATTAAGAGAAAGTGACAGTGTTTCTGGGGTAACTGCTTTTGAGGAACATTCTGTGAGGTAGCTACAGCAAAGTGGTCTCTGTCCAGCGTATCAGTCTCTGAAGCCAATGGGGATTTTCCTGGTACTGGAATGAGGAAGATTTTATAAAAAGTGTCAGCGTATGGGACCACATCCTCAGTGCTACCCTCTCACTGAGTTTTTGAGCTAGGGGATTGAGGCACAATGAAGCAAATGAGTTGTAGGCAAGATGCTGACATTTTGGTCTATGATCAAGAGCAAGGGCTGTGGTCACTATCACACTATTCTCTGGAAAAAAAACAACAACAACAAACAGCAACATGGAAAAGATGAATTTTGAAATATGTGTAGCCCTGAAAGGTTTAGAAATATCTGAAAGGTTACCCATGAAGGCCAGCAAGGCCCAGGTACATGCTAGCAAGGCACTGCTGCAGTAGCTGAGACAATTGCAAAGATATCTCCGAGAGGGAACGGCCTCAAGTTGTGCTAAGTGAGGTTCAGGTTGGATATTAGGAAATGTTTCTTCTGATAAAGAGTGGTGGTGTGTTGGCAAGGATACCCAGGGAGTGGTGGAGTCTCCATAGTCCCTGGAGGTGTTCCAGAAATTGTAGAGATCTGGCACTGAGGGACGTGGTGGGATGAGTTGAGGTTAGACCTGGGGATCTTAGAGGTCTTTTCCAACTTTAATGATTCTGTGGTTTTGTGACATTGAATCCCTACTGCACTGCTGAGTTTTTCAAATACAGATACTAATTCAATCTGAATATTTGAATGTAGAAGCCTATTTGCATTAGCATCTGGATGGAGGCCACCAATTCAGTCTGTATAAGTGACCAAAGAGCTGTCAGTTTGTCATGATTTTGGTCAAAAGCCAGCCTTCAAACAATGGTCAAGAGATGAAAGGCTGTGGGTGTGTGGTTATCGATTTCCTGGACCTTGCTGAAATGTATTTAGGGAATAAGAGTGGCAGCAAACACAGTGCACTTCCTTCCTTAGCAGATTAAATAAACTAATAAAAATGCTGCTACTGACACAGAAACCACTCAGGACTTTGATTCCTGGTGCAAGTGCCAGTAAATATTTGCAATCTAGTTGCATTAAACGTCTTGCATTACATCAGCTGGAAAAGCTGAAGAAATGGAAGATTATGCTATGAAACCAAGTAACATACAATAAAAAAGTTTAGAAAATTGGATTTCAATAAAAGTAGAAGCAGAAATGCTTAAAAATAAAACAAAGGTAAGATTTCATTTCTGTCTGTTTCTTTACCTTTGAAGACCAGAGTTAGCATCCTATTTCAAACTCCTGTGGTAGCAATATATTTGCAAGGGAAACATAAAATAAGCAATCAGATGATTAAGATGATCCTTTGGAATGGTTTAGTGTAAAGCCCAGTGATTTTTTTACCTGAGTGTTAATGCAAGGCTACAATGGAGTGATGTTAATTGAAAATGGAACAAGATTTTTCATAACTAGTGCAATTAAAAGCTTTTCTCATTGGACTCTGGTAAAGCCAACAACAACAAAAAGCCCTTAAGTGCACTTAAATTCATTTATGCAGTAGTTGCTTTCCAGTAAAGCTGCTCAGTTTGGTACTCATAAAGCTCTAATCCACAAAGGAGAAGGTTAAAATCAAAATTTGGTCAAGGCCTTAAAATAAAATTAAAAATAATTATTGGCTTCTCTGGGAAGAAAGCTGCTAGAATGGAGGTAGATGCTGTTTTAATATTATGTGCACCTTCTCATCATCCTTAATTTCATACCTGGATTTTATTCATTTTACCCACTGCAGTGCATGGTGTTGAGGCTGAGCATTAACTCATATTCCCAAAATGCCAATCCAAGAAGAAGTTTGATACAAAAGTTCAGGACTAACAGCAGATGGAAAGAGAGATCAGTCCTTTCAATGGCAGTCTTTGTTCTGTCCCTTACACTTATTGTCAAGCAGTGTATTTGCATTAAATCCAATTTATAGGGATGAAGAGTGTAATGTTAATGGAGGCTGGATGAGGACCATCTTCAAATACCATTGGCAAATTATCAACAAAATGTGGGGTCATTTTAGCTGTTCTATGGAGATATGGATAGACAGATCCAGCTGGGAATTTCTTCATTTATCTATCCCTTGTGCCTTTGAAAAGGCAACTGAGACAAAAGGGTCACTTCTTGAGTCACATCATCTCCTTCCTGATGCTATTTTCCATTAGGTAAAGACTGCATCAATGAACAGAAAAGCAAATAGAAAAGATACTCAATACTGGAACAGATTAGTCAGTCCTAAAATGACAGAATATCTTGGTGGCTATTGCCAGGCTGCTACAGTGACATATTGAAAGGGATTCAAAATACAGACCAATTTCTTCATTTGCACTGCATTTCTCCTTGCAGTTCCATTGCTCTCTTGGCAAAGTGGTTCAGCTGATATAATGACAGGATGAAAGAACAGTTGCTCCATTTTATAAAATGATTATATAGTTTCTCGAGAGATAAGATGAGGGATCAACGACCAGGCATTTTTGTATGTGATTGAGTTGCTTGGTTGGTTTTTAGTTGTTTTCCTAAAGGGAAGCTAATTGACAAGTGCAATGGAATTTCTTCAATCCAAAGATAGTAAAGTGAACAAAATGAAGAAAACAGTCTCTTATTTTATTCTATAGTTCTTGTTGTTCTCAAGTAGAGGCTCAGCCTTCTCGTCTGGCCATCTCTATTTGAGCCTTTTCATTCTGCCCATTTTAGTGGATCTAATCAGTATTTTTCATTGGTGTTTTCCTCTCCAGTTTTCTGCATTTTCTATTTTGCTTAATTGAAACTAGCACTGTTTGGGTTGCTGGACTGAATGGATATCATTTTTATCAATTCAGCATTACCTAATGACACGTTTCTATACTGATTGAGACGCTAAAGTATCCCATCTTTCCAGTCTTTTTCCCTTGGCCACAAAAAAAAAAATAAAAATAAAAATAAAAATCATTTTGTAGCTTTCCAGAAGATTTTTTGTTAGTTATTTTATTGAGACATTATGTGCAATCCAGAATCCAACAGAACAAGCAAAGATGTAAATATTTTCCATTGGCAAAGGGTGATCCATTACAGTTTACATTATTTATGCAAGAGCAGTGCAGGTTGACCATTGTTTCTGTCAGGAATGAGGAGCAAAAGTAATTTCAAAGCAAGTGCCATGTGTTTGCTTTACAGTGAGTATGTGTCATTAGATTTATTGATGTTCTGCATCACATTTCTGATGAGCAAAATGTAAGATTAGAAGAGAGCAGATAACTACCACTTCGGCTTTAATGCGTTAGCTTTACAGCCCAGGAAAAATCCCCCTGTGTTGAAAGGAAGGTGGTGGAGAGAATGTTGGGGGGCAGATAATTTTAACTTTTTCCTATTTAGTTACAGCATAGAAATTTTAAGCAGAGACTGAGCAAGCAGCTGTGAAAAAATCGGGCTGCTGTGCTCACACTGAGTCATGTCAGCAGAGAGCTTTGTGCTCTCAAGTGGTCCTTTTGCAGAAGAGCAATCAAACCGCTGCTGTGTGGTGGCTGAGAGCCTCCCTCCATCCTGCAGTGCGATGTGGCAGAGATGCGTTCAGCTGAACTCGTTCCAAAGCACTCAAGTGGCTTTTCCAGCAAAGACGCGTGAGGTGCAGCAGTGAGCAAGTGCTCTACAAGGTAGCGTGGTTGTAAACAAGGAATTCATTCCTGGCAGAAACAGAGCCAAGGCAGTATTCCACCAGAGCTGGGCATATTTCGTTTTGTGGGTTGTATCATGTAGAATTTGGACCTGAGTAATAATTTGTGAAGATATGTATATGGAAGAAGGAGGAAAGGACATTTGGTAAGATGTCACGGTGCTATTGTTTGTTGGGGATCTGCCCCTTGAAATGAGTACTTCCAGTTCAGAAGGGTCAAGCATTAATTCAGTCATTTTTGGTGGCAGGAAAACAAATTCATCCTGATACTTTTTTTTCTTTTTTTTTTCATTCTATTACAAGGAAATATAACATATGTATTATAATTTAGAAGTTTCAGTATCACTATAATGCAGTTACCCAAACCAGTCGTATGATTCCTTTTATTTTTGAGCAAATACACCTAAAAGTGTAGTTATTCATCCAGAGTTTTGGTTTTAAGTAGGAGAGAGATACATTCTCTTAAATTACAGTGATAAGATAAATCGAAGGTACTTCCTGTCTAGCAGAATTCAAAGTGAAGCTGTGAAGTTATGCCTCTTCTCCAAAATATTCATAGATTCTGCATTTGTAATTCCCAGAGCATATCCCTGGATGTTACCATGGCTATGTAGAGATGTATGTACAAGAATATCTAACTAGAAGAGGTGCTGTGTTTGAGTTGGATTGGGAGAGAAAGAGATGGATGGTGGAGATTAAAAGGCTGAATGTCGTTCTGGCATTACCATATGAGATGCTCAGAATTACATGTAGGGCAGGTGTCAGTTCCGAAATGGCAGATGGCATTTGAGGTGCATCAGCATCAGTAGTCAGCAGACCTTCACAAGTAACAATCTGGGTGGCACCCTACAAAATCATCTCTCCTTCAAAATACCCGTGCTAAAAACTCTCACTTCTGCGACCAAAGAACACACAGGACAGAACTGATGCCAGAAGATATGTTTGTTACCTCCTGCAGATGCTGCTTTGCAGGAATCCTTTCTGAACTCCTCTGACAGGTCACCTTGGCCTGAATATCTGCTGAGTCTAATTGGTATGGAGCGAAAGCCGCTGTGCTCCAGAAGGTCTGTGAGTAGCGAGCTGCAGAGAGAGGAGGGAACTTTGCACCCTCTGTGCTCCTGCCTAAGCAACAAAGCAGGGACAGCTGCTTAGGCTGCTTCAGAAGGATATGCAAGCAGTGCCTCAAGAGTGGATACTATTATTAATGATTATTTTTGCAGTAGAAACACATACTTCAGCAAATTCAGAGATGCATGTTAGGGTTAATCTCTACGTTAATTATTTTTCTGTTAGAGGTGCACTGGAATAGCTGTGCTCCAGGTACGTGTTTGGTCTCAGTCTTTCAGGTCTCAGTTATAAATGTGATCTCTTCAGAGCACATAGGATAAGATTCAGCTTATGATCAAAACTCAGGTAGCAGCATGCTGCAGCTTACCCTTTCCTCAGTCTCCCCTCACTCCCAAAAAACACAGTGAAGAGAGATCTTAAAAGCTGGAAGGATCTGATTTTGTTTACGTTAAAATTCATGAATACATGGTTTGGCCTTTTGTCCCAGAAAGTCAAATTTGCATGGAAGTATGGCTCCTCACACTGAAGGAATTCAGCAATTTCAAAGGCGGCGGTGCCCTTTTAGGAGGCAGTAGGGAGATGTGTGCAGCTCTGAGCATCTCCTTTTTTCCTTCGCTTCTTTTTCCCTCTCCTCAGCATTACAAACTACTTTTCAGAAACATAACATTAACAGGAACATATATGGCAAAAATGCTGATGGCATTTTCATGGATATCTTTGTGTGTTACTGCTATAGTACAGCGTATTCTCAACTTTGTCAGAAGGCTCATTTATTTCCTAATTTATCCTGGAGATCAGAAAACCTACAAATACTAAAGCTGAAAAAAAAACCAAAAAACAAAAAACGAGGTTTTGTAGATGTAATGTTTGAATTGATGGTGCTGAGAGACAGATGAGATAAAATGTCAGCTGAATAATTCCACGCTTCGAAGGACAGCAAATTATTTGCAGTGGTTAGGAAGAAATGCCCAGTTCTTTCTCATGGGAAAAACATCACATTTACTGCGAGCAGGTGTAGCGTTTTTCTATACTGTGGGGAATGCAGACATGAGCAGAGAGGGAATTGGGATTGGCCCATTGGCACCACTTTGTGTAGCTGCGGGTATGGTTTTAAAGGGAGGAGACATCTCTGTTAGGTGTTACGGAATGAAGAGTGTGATTGCAGCCAGCAGCAGGTGCTCATCACCTCTCAAAATAGCATCATCTCAGCATCAAATTTCATGGCCCAACCGGCTGGTGTGCTGTGCTAATAAATGGATAAATGGCGTGATTACACTGACTGCATCCTCAGGATGCATTTAGCATGTGTCCAAGGCCATGTGTTTTCATCTCAGCAACGTGGTATTTTAGATACTAGACTTACGGGGGAATGAATGGCAGCATTAATGATAAAACAATATTCCAAGCTGAGCTCGTGACTTACAAAAAATACGTTCACAGGATAGCTCTGGTAATCCTTGGTGTGAACCAAAGAAGTCATGCAGTTTTCTCATTTAATTAAATTTAAATCTGTGGGGACTGACAGTGCGTGTCTTGGGCTTACGTTTTTTTGACTTGTTCTTTGCAGCTCCATGTAAAGCAGTTTTTAATTAACAGAGAATCTTAACTGGAAATGAAGCTGTTACATTTATATAAGGATTTTTACTCACTGCAATGCTTAGGGCAGAAAACATATCCAAGAAGACAAGTAGGAGCAAACCTTTGGGCTATAGGACAGTGTTTATGTACACTTTGCTATGTTCCCTTGTGGCTCACTTGCATTGCGATGGCTTGGGGTCTCTTACTGGAAGGGCTCACTTTCAACTGGTTGTCATGATGAAAGCAAATAATGAGGGGGGTGTTTTCTATGCCCTCTGTGTCTGTTTGGTAGCTGGTTTACAAAATGTCTCAGACATTTGTGAGTTAAAGTGGAAATCTTTTGCGGGCTGTTTTATGATGAAAGATCTCTTATGTGTGTAGGAATTCAGAGGTCAGCTTGGAGTTAGTTGTAGATTATGGATATAAATATATAGACAAACAAATGCTTACACCATATGATTCAGCGTTACTTAGAGCCCTTTTCAGCTGAACTGTTCTCCCACCGGAAGTTGTGCAGCACTACAATTCAGGGAATGAAGTCAGTCACATTTCATTAGGACAGCATTAGTCAGGAATGGCACTAATTGATAATTCCAGGACCTTTTAAGTAGTATTTCTAGGCATAGCTAGCATAGGATTTTTTTTTGATTTTTTTTTTATGTGATACAGATCTATTTATACGCATCTATTTAATGTAGTGAAAGCCTTGAAAAATAGATCCCAAATCCGAATTTGGCTCTGTAACAGGCTTCTGAAGTATTAGTGTGCACAAAGACACCTGATAGAAATTGAGACGAGATGTTAAAGCACCTGACAGTTCGTTTCCATTCTCCATTCTGTCCCCTCTCTCACCACCTATTTACTAATTATACTGCTCATATTCAAAATGAGCACTATATCACAGCACTTGATCAGGGTTTTCCTTTCAGTGTTGATTTCTTGCTGGCAGGTCCATTAGGGTAATAGGCAACAAGAGAAACAAGAGCTCTCTCTTCCCTCTTCCTTGGGAAACTCTTGATAGGAATTGAAGGGTCTCAAAGGGAGATTTGGGAATAATGACCTTGGAAGGATCAAGAATTAGGATGATACATAGAAACAAAAAGTGACCAAAGCTTGGAAGAGCAGAAGTAGTGAAGTGAAGCAAAATGGACATTTGTAGGTGATGCAAGGAGCAAGGAGTGGTGAAGGTAAAGGTAGAAAGTCATACCTCAACAAGGGGATATATACCAAAACTTCAGAGACATATTGAAAAAAGGAAACAGCTGTAGAGACAGAAGGTAAAGCAAGACCTTGCAGAGGTACAGAGAAGACTAAATAAAGGCAACCGTGTACAGAAATAAAGGATACTCAGCCACCGCAGCATGAACCTCTACAAAAACTAGAAGCAAGCAACCTGTTCCTGAGGTTTAGTGCTCAGCAAATAGCTGTGATCTGCCTGCCAATTCACATCACCCTTCACAGCAGGTTCACAGATAAGGTAACAACATTCCACTTAGTTTCTCTAATGTTAAACTGTTGGCAAAGCACACACCCTCCCCTCTTTCCAGCTTCCTGACAGTTTATGCATTATGCTGTCCTTTTTTTCCCCTCTTACAAGTTATACACTGGTAGTTTGAGTATTAAATAGAGAAATTGGGATCTGGTTTTACACAAGACAAAAGGAAGGATTAAATTTTTTCCTATATCCTGGGATATTTACTTTGCCTTGTGCTAAGGTAAGGATTGGACTCCCTCTTTCCATGCAGGATGTAGCTCATATAAAAGCAGTTTTTTCTCCTACCTACTTAGGCATAACACCTTTGTTTTGAAAAAAATGCAGTAAATAATGTCAGTTCATACACTAAAATACATTACCTTCAGTATCCAATGACTCTGTGTTACAGAGTACTGTGAAATGCATGCATCAGAGGGGTTAGGATGAGGTGCAAAAAATGTAGAACATAATGTTGTAATGGACGATAATTCTGAAGAGCAAAACAAACAGACAACAACAAAAAAAATGGAAGGCTTTTGAATTCAGTGTTCCTGTTCTTTTTATGTGAGATTTCTACTTTTGGCATAACGTATAAATCAATATCACAACAGAAAGAGAAAATGATGCACACTTAAAATTTTCTGTTTCTCTATGGGATCACGGCTGTGTAGAAAAGTATCAGTAAAACTGCCTGTGAGGTACAAAGCAAGGAGAACTTCACAGGGATTCACCACCTCTCTGCAGGGCTGACTGATTAACACCTGGAGGTAGTCTGAGGCTGACCCCAGTGCCTTCTACTATCATGGAAATATAGGATTCATCTGGAGGCCAAATCTACTTCAGTATTTATTTCCTATTCTGCAGAGAACTCAGGAAAGCCTTTGCGTCTGCTGAGGTCCAGGGAGAGAGACAGTTCTGGTTTTGACAGTTCACTTTCTCATTTAATTTGCATCTGAATTGTTGTAAACATAAAACATTGTTTTCACTACAATAGACTTCCTCAAAAATGCCTGTTTTGAGAGCATCATTGGCCATTATTTTCCTCCAAATGAAGCTGCTTCTGTGCATACTGTCCATTTTATCCACTCAGATGCAACCAAGATTAGATAAGAGCACATATTTGATACCTGGTCATTACAGAGATATGAAGACACCTCTCTCATGAAATTTCCAACAAAGATAAGGGATCTAAATAACACTATCTTCTGTCCTGTTATTCTCCCCTTCTATCTAGATCAGTGGGGTGATCTCTCTGTTCTGCACATCATTTTATTTTATTTTTTTTGCCATGTTTCCATTAGGGGGAAATTTTTCTAACAAAAGTTGAAGGAAGGAAGGGAAAGAGATAGAAAAAGGGAAAGGAAGAAAGGAGGAAAGGAAGAAAAAGGAAAGAAAGAAGAATGGAAGAAAGAAAGAAAGAAGGATAGAAGGAAAAAAAGAAAGGAAAGAAAGAATGCAGGACATCATATATATGCTATTTTGGACCAAACTTTCTTAACACAATGAAAGCATCAGGTATCTGTGTCTGCAGTTTCATTCTGACTCTCGTGGGAAAAGATTAATGTACTGATGGTGCTGTCCAGAATTCATACACTTTTGATAGCATTTGAAACAAATGCAATGGCTGGAGATGGGTTGGAAAGGAAGAAAAATGATGCATAATGCTATGAGCAATGCACATACCTAAATCCACCCACTGGGCTGAAATTGCAGTTGACTACAAGACATTCAACAATTACTGTTGCTTAAAATCCAGGCAGTAATCTGAACATTTTTCTCTAAGTGTAACATTTACTTTTATACCAAGTACTTATCTGGAGTTGTGAAAACTGTGTTGCCTACCTTAAAAACTATAATGAGTTTCCACTGTACCCAGTTTTTCCTGTCTATTCTGAACAGAACAGGATGATAGACATGTTTGTCAGTATTTTCTAAGGCAAGAAAATAGCAATAATGAAAACTGTCATTTTTCCTACTACAACAAATTCAAGGTTTCATAACATCAGTTCACAATAAAAAATAGATCTAGTACCCAAACGTTAAAGCAAATAAGAACATGTTACATTGCTTTCAAAATTCTTCTCCCTATAAACTATTGCCAATTAAAATTCAATATACTTGTTAATTTCAGAAACCAGAGAATATTGTTTCAAGATGCTTTTTTTTGGTGCACATATGCATTTCTTCTCTTAAAAACTGGGTTTTAATTATTCCAAGTTTTATCACAATTTAGAGGTAAGCTTGAGAGGCAGCTCTATACGTCTTTGTAAATAGCTTTTTGAGACACAGCATCTGTTGCTGAAGCAATGCAGGTAATTTTTTCTTATCCATTGCTTAATTTGTTTTCATGTTTCAAATCTCACACTATCTAAAATATCAGATGATCACATTGTTCATATTGCAGCTAACAACTGAACTTTCCACCCTTTGAGAGTGCAAAACTTCATTTATGTTCTTGCAAACAACAATTAATCTCTCCCAAACTTCTCAAAGATACTTCTGTACGAGTTGTGCTGCTCATTGTGCTCTCATATACAGAGTATCTAAAAAAAAAAAGAAAAGTAATAGGACCTTAGGACCTTACAATCTGATCATTAACACTTAATAGCTTTAAAATGTATTTGCCTTCCTACGGAGAATGTGAAAGTCTGTTCCGTAATGAACAACAAAGGAAGTGTAATGAAGGGACAAAAAAAGGAAGGAGTTTTCAGAGACAGTTGGTATCTACTTTAGAGATCTACTCGATTCAATGTCTAATTGCTAATTCAGCATCTAATTGCTCAGCATCACATTATGCACTTGTCTGCAAGATACGGCAGTCAGTTCAAATGGCTTTCACAAGGGCTTCTTAATGGCCCAGCTCCCTTCCTTGCCTTCTCACTAAGTGTAATTATTACTGATGCCATCTGGAATACTGAACAGAGATAAGCAGCCTTCTACCACCTGCAAAACGTTCAGCTGCTCTCTGATCAGTCCCAGGACCTTCTTTCAGCTGCTGACACTGCTCTGGTGGGGAGGCAGCGAGGCCAGCATGCCAAATGCATCAGCTCCTTATTACCTGCCCAAGTCCATCTGAGCCAGAGCGGCCATTTAGTCCCTCTCCGACGTGGTGTGGAAAGTCCATCACCTCCATGACATGGTGCATGACCCACTGCTGCTCTTGAATGAAAGTTTAATCAGTACTATTTTCTCTCCATGATTGTGGGCAGAACATTACGTCCTCTTGAAAAATTGCAGTGTAAGATCCAGCTTTGCACTGGTCAGCCAATTTATATTATAAATTAGTTATGCTAAAACACTTTAAAACTTTAGGACAGCTCAGAGGGTTCTGGGTCTGTTTCAAGGAGAGTTATGCAACCCTCTACGAGCATAAAACATTTTTAAGGTCTGCACTATATCTTCCAAGCATTAGAGAGCATTTAAAAGTAGCACAAGCTATAAGAGCTGCAGGTAAAGTGAGGCAAAAAAAAACCCACAAAACTTGCTGAGCATCAGTATGTTTAGACATATCTGCTAGTCTCTGTGTAGCAATTTATGCTACAGCAGCCACAGCATAGAAACTGCTTTTGTATCCAATTTAAAAACATGAATGTTCCATCCTTACCCTAGAGCTTAAAGACAATTTACAGAAGTAGGGCACTATGAAGTATTGCTCCAATAAACTCTTGTTTTACTTCCCTTTTATAGCAAAAATTAGGGGGAACACTGCAACTGCTGTCAAGTCTTAAAATATGCTTGCAATAAAATAAAAGCCATTGGGTTTCTTTAATTTCAATGGTTTTCTTCATTATTCAAAGGCCTCTTTAAATCTTTCATAGATTTTTTTTATTTTTTTTTATTATTTTTTTTTTTTTGGTACAGAAGCACATAATCACCAAATAATCAAGATCTCTAGCTCGTGGAAGAAGACATTTAATTTCTTCAAAAACTCGTATATTGGTTCCCTTGAATTGATAGAAGTTCGAATACAAAGCATAATTTTGGTAACAATCCTCTGCAATGAAGGAAGAAACAACTTATATGTTCAATCGTTTCATTTGAAGCTCATTCTAGTGATTGGGAATTTGCTACTGGTTTAGACGTGACCGATACATTCTGGTTCATAGAAAGCTAGCATTTCTTTAATCACAAAAAAAAACAATTTGTAATGAGCAGAGATCCAGATCACAGGGAGTTAATGCAACCAAAACCAACCATTTCATGACCGTTGTCAGTGAATGAAGAGAAGCAACTAGATTTTAAACGATATGCAAATATTTTATTTTCCTTGTCTAGATTTAAATGTAAAACAAACAAAAAATCCCCAAATTAAAGTGTTTTGCATAAAGAACAACTTTTTGATATGCTTGTTTGAAGCAGTTGAAGGAATTAGCTTCAGACAGAGAGAGAGAAATGAGGTAGCACTTGACAGATAGATGGATTTTAGTAAAATATTTGACAATGTCTCATGAAATCCTAATTAAAAAATTAATTTTGGTCAGCTTTGCTGGAGACAATTGTATGTGGATTGAATATAGGCCAAATGGCAAATCTAAAAAGTGATGATAAAAAAGCTGTGTAACAAGGTGGTTGGAAATATCCAGTGGGGTAATGTGGGCTCAGTTCCAGTCTTAGATAGCAATCTAGAAAAAGATGTAGATAGGATCTTAATAAAATATGTGTATGCACATTCTAGAGTCGGCAAGGACAGTAAAATTAAAAGGAATTTATTAGGAACATGGATGGAATTTGGCCAAAAAAAGATTCAGCAAAGAAATTTAAAAGGTTCTGCTGAAAAAGAAAAAGAAAAAAAAATCACAAGTAAAGAGAATGCAGTGCACAGGGTGAGAGATGTTTGATGTATATATCAGGAAATGCAGCATATTAAACTGCTGAATAATAGAAGAGATGGAAGTGGTACAGTTTAGGACTCTTAAAAATCAGATTGAATGCCAGCTACTGAAATGTACGGTGTAATTATTCTTCTTTATTTCTTACATTGCTATGAAATATCAGACCTAAAAAAAGACGAGTATCTTCTTCCAGAAGTTTCCTGTGCAAGTTGCATGTGTTTTAAAGCCTAGATCAGGAGATGCAGAAATAGCACTGGTTAAATTGCTCTCAAAAATGAATACTCGTATCTTTTGATCACATAATTGTCTCTTTACTTTTACCACACTCTGCTTAAGATTACAGTCTTTTATCAAATCCAGTACTTATGTCAATATCTTAACAGTTTGTTGCCCAATTTAGAGGCTAATAAGGCTATAAGTGGGTAGGAAATGGGAATATTTCTAGAAATAGCCTGAAGATTTGGTAGCAAAGTAATTTTTTTTTTTTTTTTTTTACCACAGTTTGTCTTAGGTTACTCTATCTTCTGATAAAAAAAATAATCTCCACATGTGCTTTGTCTTCCCTGATCATGTTATTTCCTCAGTTCTTCAGTTTCTAAAGTTAGTGATCATACTGAAAATCATTAGGAGATGCAGGGCTTTTGCATGTGCCCAATCATTCACTTAGCAAAAAGGGCAACTCAAAAACATGAAGCAAAGAAAATGTGAAGAGCTGGTTTTACTCCATGCCACATTTTGTGGTAGAACAGTAGCTGTTTGTACTCAGCAGCTTCTGCCATTTTCCACTCTCTGTATTTTAATTTCCTAATTCTAAGGAAGTTTTTTTTCTTTCATTGTAAAAGAGGCAAATAAACAAACAACACACACACACAAGAAAAAGACCAGATAAATATCTGTAACTTTAAGAAATGCAAATTCTTTCTTGGTGTAAATGATCACACGTTCAGTAATTTCAAACTCAGTATGGCATACTACACCAGTGGAGGAGAGATACCATGTCATATCTCAGTATTTGTTAATGTATAGGACTTCACTCCACTTACATTTCTTCTCCTGTTGAGCAGCAAATTTAGGAAACATTAATGCACAATTTGTAGACTTTAGACACCACTATAGTTGGCCATAAAATGCAATGAAAACTGGCTTTTAGTCACTTCTGACAGGAACCTGTCTTAATTTGATGAAATCATTATTAAAAAAAAAAAAAAAAAGAATAAAACAAATGGTGGATTGAAAAGAAAATACTAGTGAAGACTTGCCTGGAGTAAATGTAAATAAAATTGTAATATAGGAAAGCTTGGTTTGTAGCAGAGTTATGTACCTAAGCTTAGAAAATCAGTTTATCATTCACTGCAGTCTCTGTGCTTGTAGTTTATCCTCAGGTAAATTCATATGTTGCCTGAAATTAAACAGATTAAGGACTAATCCAATCAATCTAATGATTGAAAATAAACTCAAAATGGGAGGGGAAAAAAATACATCAACACCAAACTGTGAAAAGTTCTGACACTCTTCAAAACACAAATTCTGTGTTTCTGCACATTTGTTTTATGCTTTTAAAGGAATGATGTTTTATTCCTTGCCAGATTCGTTCTTCTACTCAGAAAACATTTATTCTGGTTCTTGTAACACAGTGAATTTAGAATTAACGCAGCTTGTTGGGTTGGACAAAAGCAACCTTGACTGTAACACACATCGTTTTATCATACCAGAAACATCCTGTGTAAAAACGTAACGTGAACTTGGTTGACAGTACTTGGAAATTAAGTTAGTTAATGATTACTATACAAACAGGTCAAGGATCAAAACAGCCACTGAAGTCTTATGGCATGTGAGTAAATTATGTTTACAAGTTATAATACAGAAAGGCAGGCCTATCTTGTTGTATGTGGAATAACGAATCTAATATCCATAGATGAAATGCCATGGTCTCAGTGAGTTATTTTCACAGGGTAATAATCAGAATGAGTAACACAAGTAATCTATTTTAGTGAAGTATTACATGGTTGACATCAGCAAAGTGCTCTTCAGGTGCAACGATGTGTATTTATAAGTTATATAAAACAAGCTGTGTGCTCTTACATTCTGTAGAACTAAACAGAAATACCATCTCAAGAATCCTAGCCTGCTTTCTTCATGAGTTTGTCATTCTAAGAACTATTTCTCTGCACAAGAGCAAATGGTAGCAATGAAGACCAAGCAGCGCAGCATTACAATTCTTAATTTTGTATCTTCAATACAAAAAAAAAGTAAAAAAAAAGTTGGGAGGAGCTGAAATCAGTCTGTGCACCCCTATCTTCAACAATCACCATTCCTCCTCCCATCTGTTAATTGTTAACCAAATTAGCTAACATAGGCTGGTGTGGCTGTGCCTGCTTCTACTGCAAACATACCTTTGTAGTTTGCAATGAACGATGATTATGTTTTGCTCAGTGGATTCATGAGCATTATAGCAACCTGCTCTTTCACTGATGTGAGTGTGAACCTCCCTTTGTATCAGCAGCTAAAATCTCACTGTGAGAGGTAAAGATTTTGGCAAAGTGGGAAATGCACAGATGGGTGATCAAAGTCAAGCAGCAGCGTGTTTCCTTAAGGTGTTTGCCAAAGTGTTATTAATTAAGTACATTATTTACATTTAAAAAGTTGCTTATCTTGTGAGTTATGTGAAGTCTGGCTCCTGAACCAGCTGCTTATCTGACAGCAGGCCAGGTGAAACAGCACTTGTGGATATAAGGAGCTTGAGTACTTAGCAACCCTTGATCGGTCTGAGAAAGCTCTTCTGTGAAAAAAGAAAGGAGCAGCAAGGGAGGAAATCAGCTCTCAAGGTTGGTCTTTTCTGCTTCTCTTTAAAGTTAAGAAATAACGAAGTGGGAGAGGTGGAAGTTTGATTTGTTCAGACAAGGAGGTTTGAGTAAAGGAGTATGCCACTCCCTCCACCCTTATTTATTTGCCAGTTGGTCAGAAACATCATCATAGATCTGATGTTGCAGTGGGTGACTGGGGAGCTGTCCCACTGGGGGTTTGGTCCTTACCTCAAAGCCTAGGAACTCACTGCAGCCCCTCCCACAGTGACCCCATGCATAGGTCCAGACCAGCTGAAGCATACATGAGATGGCACCAATCCTGCAAATACGCAGCGTCACTTTGTGAAATCAACTGCCTTACACCCAAAGTCAGCAAGAGCTGCACATACTTTGTCCTATGCTTCGACCTTTTCAAAGGCAATGGGCAAAAGATTCTAAACTGGAAACTGGGAATCTTCTGCTGTAGGAACAGCTAAGTAATAGCTAATGGCTTAAAGTGGTACTTTTGTGGTCCTTTCCATATATTCTCCAACAGTGGAAATGCAAAATGTTCTCAAGGAGGGTGAAAGAGACTGTTAATTGCATGGCGTTACCTCACCTGACTAGTTTTGCAGTATTTCTGAATCATGCTGATTTTGGACAACCAGAGAAAGGATGTGTAGATACTTCCATGTCACATCACTGCATGACTTTGTGATGAATGCAGGTACGTGGAAAGAAAGACACCTTTCTAAAGTAGCTCGAGCCCAGATTGTGTGCGGTCATCCCCCTGGGAATGGGTCTGGTGTAGGAGGGAGGGAGACATTTCCTAAATCTGTCATGGCCCAGGAAATAAAGATCAACCTTAAAACTGTATTGGAGTGATGGAGTGAGAATTAGTGTTCGACTGAGTAAACCAAATGAGAGGAAAACTTATTCACTAGCATGGAATGAAAATGTATGTACTCCTTTCTCTTTAAGGTGCTAGTGGGATATCGAGGCAGAATTATAGTGTTTTAGGTGTCAATTGCTTACATCTCTCAGTTCCCACTGGGAATTTTCCAATCATCAAAATTCCAGCCATAAGAAATGCACTTTCACCGCAGTTTGCAGCTATTTCTCTCTAACTGATAATGCTGTCAGGCAATCTTTGTGTGGCATAAGTAGCAGTGCAAACACTCCTCCGTTGATTTCTTGCTACCCTTATGTCATAAAACTGTTGGCAATAAGGCTGGGACTTCAGATGTGTTTTTCTTTGTGCTACAATCATGCCACAAGATAGCAAACCCCATAACCTGAAGTCTACCAAGATAGGGTCTTTGCAGGGTGCTGTGCTGGGAAAGCTCCTGGGAGAGCAGGCTGCTCAGAGCTCATCCAGACACTACCAATACCCCAAAGCTCTCACGGTTACAAATTACAGTGATTAATGTAACATGCCTGATACTTCACAGCTTGAAGCTGACTGCCAAGGAGTCAGCTGTTCCTTTTTCTTCAGCACTGATGAGCTTTGCTCTCACCTTTTCCCTTCTCCCCTCACTTTTCCCCCAGATGACTCTGATTTCGGGTGCACCTCTCACAAGGTGAGCTCAGGTTTAGCTGTGTGGCAAGGTGAGGTTAATCACCAATTAATGAAGTGCTGAGGTCGGTGCTGTAGGCAATGAGGCTGATTAACACTCGGGATCCTGCAGCACTGCTTAGCTTTATCTTTGCTTTTTTCCTTCTGGGATTAATCTCAATTTATACATTTGCCCGACCAGTGTTTGGGTCTCAGGTTAGATTGGTCTGTCAGACAGCTCCAGGCTCCTTGGGCTCCCCATCTTTTAAATCTTTGCATAAACACCTCTGCAGTTGTACAGTAACAGGTGTTTTTAAACAAGCATGCTTGCTGTAGTGAGAAAAAGCAGCAGATCTCTATGTATCTATGAATTCTAAGAAACAGTATTATTTTTTTTTCTTCCCCTCTGTGTGCTTGTTTTTCTCTGGCAGAAGTTGGACTGCAGTTTCATTTCTGTGTTTTTAAAGTGACTGACTTCTCCCCTGGAAATCTTTTCACTCATTGTGGAATTAAACGAGAGATTTCTGAGTAAGAAAAAAAAAGCACAGAAAACCAACTCCAAACCAAAGATGTTTGCTCCCTACCAAGCAGAGGGGATATTTGGTACAACACTGCAGCAGGACAGAGATCTGGTGTGTGGCATAAGAGTTTGGATATCAAGAATTTCTCCTGCCTTATTTCCATATAAAGATGGGGCATAGAAGACTGTCTGGTGATGGTGCTGTAATGCAAATATAGCACGAATTAGATTTTGGTGCTGTGGGTCCAATCCAGCTAATTCCAGTCCTACTTGGCAACACCTGTCCTGCTTTTATTTCCTTTGCTCCCTGTTCCTAGAGTTCCTCCCATGCAAGAAATAACCTCTCATTTCTCTCACTGGAGTCATAAAACCGCAAAGAGTTATAAAGGAGCTGCAAATTTAGATGTTAGGAGGAATTTTTTTGTATTCAGAGAGTGGTCAGGCACTGGCGCAGGCTGTCCAGAGACCTGTGGGTGCCCCATTCCTGGAGGTACTCAAGACCAGGTTGGATGGGCAACCCTGGGTTGGGTGGCAATCCTGCTTACAGTGGGTGGGTGGAACTGGATGCATGTTAAGGACCCTTAACTTAAGGGAAGGAATAGCCCTCCCAATTCAAGCCATTCTGGGCTGAAAGTAGATGGGTCTGCTCAGCTCAGAGGAAAGACCAGTCATCAGGATCTCTGTGCAAAAGAAAAGGAAGGAAGGAGGAGTGACTTTGAGCAGTGCAGTGTCCCTGTGTAGAGTAGTGACTTTTCAAGAAGTTGGGGGTGGATTTTGTGTTTTGTTTGTGTGAGTTTTTTGGTCATTTTATGTGCTTGTGATTTCTTTGTAGTTTCTATGAGTAATTTGTTTTTATTTCCATTGGTAACATCTTGGCTCCATTGCTCTTGATACGTTGTTCTCTATCAGCCTGGCTTCACTGAAGCTAGGTGGAGATTTAGGATGGTGATTGGCTATAGCTGAAATTAAAATCCATACTTTTTCTTCCAAGTATGCTATTCTGCAATGCCAGAAATACTGTGGATTCACTTTCTTTTCAAATAAGAATATAATAATATGCAGCTGACTGTTGCTGATGGATAACTTATGATGCTGAGCAGCCAAGGGAATGTGGTAGAGAAGTTAGAAAGCAAAACTTATATCTCAGAGAACTTGCCCATATTTCTGCATCTGTGTTCATCTCAAACTATTCTGTGAGTTTATTTTGTTTTGTAATGTCAAATCGAAACAAGTCATGCATTCAAGGACAAACAGTAGCATTCAGTAGCTCTAGCTAGCTTAGCATATGTTTGATGGAATAGTTGTACAGAAATAGGACATGTAATATAAGAGACTGATGTACTTTCCAGTAATATTGCATACATGAATGAATTTTCTCTGTCAAGAAAGATGCTGTTCAGTAGGGTCATAGTAGATAATTGTAGTGGAAATGCTAAGTCACAGCTTGAAGTAGTGATTGAACACCTGGCAGGAAGGCAAGGCCAACACAGAGGAGCTTAGGTGTGTGCGGTGCAATGCACAAATTAAGTGACCAGAAGGGCTGAAGCTGGTATCCATTCTTTTTCAGACCTCATTTGAGGGTTGGAAGTGGAAGCAAGGGAGATCTCTGTGTAGCCAAGGCCTTCCAAAGGTAAGCAACTTGTTTCCTTTGTCTGTGCTCGCAGCTGTTGCATTTGAGCAAACCCCACTGGCTGCAGCCTAGGACCATGCTGCTCTGCTGTCACTGGCACATTTTCCATTGTGTTATAACAATTCTTCCTCAGGTGATGAGGATAAAGTAAGTGCTTACTATTTCTTTGGAAACAGATAGGTTAAATTATGTTGGCTTACCTAGGAAAATAATGTGTCTTAAGCAGGTGTTTGTCTCTTTGAAATTTCATTATAAATAAATATCCAGGAGTTGAAAGAGTAATATTAATATAGGAGGAAATGATAACGCATGTAAGTAAACATAAATATATACATATAGTCTGGAATTGGAAGCAAGAGTTCTAATGGTAAATGACTGAGATTGTCAAATGCTCTTCCATTAGAAGCAGAATGGGCAAGAAATAACAAGATTATACTTATTCAGGTAATTAGTGAAGTAATATGTAATGATTTATAATAACTTCAGATGCCTAAACATGGTGAGCAGGAAGTCCTAAGGATTCTACGGTTTTCAAAATAACGTGTCCAGAAGGAAAAAAAAAAAAAAAAAGTAATAAAAAATGGGCAAAAGATATCAGCCTGCTCCAGCAAATGTGTGCTTTTGGGTAATTGTGGTTAGTAGGCCTTGTAGCTTAACTAAATAGTGTTCTTAACAGATGAGTAACACTGAAGAATCTAAAAATAAACCTGTTTCTTCAGTATTGCCTTCATCAGTTTATTTATATGTTTATTATAAATAGAAAAGTAAAAGGAGATGCTGAAAAATATAGCTTTTGTTGTCAATGTAGATATGATAAAAATTTTAGACATGACAATCAATACCAATTAAGATCATGGATATCATCTGAATTTCTGTCTAGGTGGAAATCAGATATTGACTTCCACCAGTTCCTCTGTGGGAAATGTCAAGACTGCAGAACTGCTATCTCAAGTTGTGAATTAAAGGCAAGTGCTATATACTTTGAGGGTGCTATGTACAACTTGAAGTAAAATCCAATGATTTACTATATTCTCAAAAGAGCAAATGTTCTGTGTGGGCTGGGAAACCTTCCAATCACATTTTTGGAGCAAGATATTTTTGGGTGGCCTACAGCAGGCAGCATAAGGTACATGAAAATATTATATATTCATATTAATCAATACACATTGGCATGAGAGTTGATTTTTTTTTTCTTTCTCATTGCTTCATGAACTGACAGCAGAACTGAAATGTTCAGCTTTTTCTGTGAGTTCCTTCTGCCATGATGTCTAAATATGAAATGCATCATAAAGCCAACTATTATTGCAGAACTGAATGTTAATCAATTTATATTGTATATTGTAAGTATTCCTTGTTTTTAGTCTGTTTATCACGATAGATGTGCTTTGGATAATTGAGTCAGAGTTCTCTAATTGGTGTGACCATAGCAGTTCTTCAGCTTTTGAGAGGCTGTAGAGTTGAAAGTCTCATGTTGCTTTGGCTGGTCAGAAATGAAGCAGTATTGGGAGTAAGACTGTTTTTACATATGTAAAAGACATTTTAAAGCTCCTGTTGTCTAGAAGACATTCCTGCTATGTTACTTCTGAATGTTGTCCTTGTTTTCTGTGATGTGGGTGAAAATTCAAAACTGATGGAACGTGAAACAACAGCAAAGTTTTGTATTGGATTTATCCTCTTAATAACAGCCACCTGCAACATGCTAGCTATTTCTGGCTGCTTTTGAGGAATAAGCAAACATTTTTATTGAGTTGTTTAGACTTCTATTTTGGGAGTGAAGCAGCCGTCACTGAGTGTGATGATATCTGTGGTTATAGGTTCATGAGTCTTCATCTACCATTTTTCCTAATTGATTGTATTTACTGGAAAGTGAACTGTATCCCATTTGTTTGCAGATTGAAAATCTGCCTAAATCCGTAGTATGACTCTAATCTCTCAGAGTTTATTTGCAGTTTAAAGGTGGTTGTTGTGGCTTTTTTTTTTTTCATGCTAAATACCATTCATTAGATGAAGTAGCAATGCATTATCCTCAGCTGCAGCATGGACTGCATTTCTTTCAGTATAAAAGGGAAAAATACAAGCTTTACATTGCTTCAGACTCACTGGTTTAAAAGAAAATTGTCTTTGTTCTAACTTATGAGCGATCAAAAATAACACTGAATCTTGCACTGGGACATCTCTACTGAAGAGCAACCACACTGAGATTAAGCGTTGTCTTTGTGTGCTGTGATAGCCTTGCAGGTGCTATTACCACCAGTTAAAGTATACAGGCTCATGGGCATGATGTAAAGCAAGCAAGTACGAGCACTTATTGCCATAGAGGAGCTCAGAAAATTTGCTGAGTAGGCTGGTACCACTTTTTACATTACTCCTGGGATTGAAACTGGCAAAAATCAGTCCCAGCAGCAAGCTTTGGGGCACTTGATATTAACCTCTCTGCATGTCAAGAATTAGCACTTCTTTCTTCTCCTTTGTCTTCTCTATCTCACGAGTGGTTTTTAATCCATGGCAGAAATTTACTTTTTACCCTCTAGTTATCAAATTTCCATAGTTGGCTGTGGCCATGGGTTGTGTCATAAGTCACCTACAAGTACCACTGAATGATCTCCTTCAGTCTTTTTATTCTCTATTAACTTTTTCTTTTTATCAGCTTTATATGGCAATACAGTTAACCTTTCAAATCACTGGGGATTTTTACCTGCTACTAAATTTTCTATATATTCTGTAGTTTTATATTGATGTTTATCACTCCATCTAAAATACTGACAGCAGTGAAGCAGTAGTTGCTTCTCAGGTAACTTAGGAAATTTGATAACCTCTACAGTTGTCCAGCTGTACATCTGCCATTTGTGAGCAAATCCACATCAATAGCAAATGGATGGGGAGAGGGCAGATTATAGCAGTGTTGCTGTAATTACAGCAGAAATTGCTCTGGGTTCGTTGGGAAAGTTCTAGAAGAGAAAGCAACCTCATCATCTGCAAATAACTTTTGAACCAAAAGCCAAGAGGGTACCAATTCCAGGAGGGGAACTGAATAATGGAGTTATGTCTTGTGTGAAAGCAGCGCCTGCCCTGGTGTGCCATTCATTGAGAATGAAAGAAGAGGTGGTGGTGTTGCATAGGAAAGACTGATACGGTCTCTTTCAGATCATCAATAGTTATGCAGCTTCTTAGATTAGTGTTATAAGCATAGAACTTAATGCTTTTTCCATAGGGGAAAAGAAAACAAACAAAAACACAACATATTTATGTGGGATGTTCTTTTCTATTGTAGCACACTGCTACTGGTTTTTGAAATAGCATATGACTTTGAGACACAGAGAAGATCTGTGAATGTAGGGGGGAGTGCAGTACTGGAAGTAAGCCACAGCGATGAACGTGAAGGGATGGTTTGTTGGAAGCTGCACTGAGCATAGCATCAATTCACGGCTCAGCTTTGCAGTGTTTGCATCCTAAGCCTGTGCAGATGGGTTATTTATTTTCATACCTGAATTTCATGGCCAGCAAACACTGCCAGTGATTTACAAAGCGAACCGAAGTCCTACAAAAAAAAAGCTGAGCTGTAAAATCAAGAGGAAAATGAGTCTGAGGGATGAGTTTATTTCTGGTTTTTGAGGATTTGAGGGTCTTTCCAGGCAAATAACAGCTGTTGGGCGAGCGCAGCAGCAGAGCTGTGTGCTGATGCACAGTGCTTAAGGGCAACAGCACAACCTGGTGGTTTATGGTTATCCTGATTCATCAGATCAGGCATCTGCATAGGGAAAATCCAGGACTTTCCCCATCCCTGGAAGCCACCTTGGTGTCAGTACAGAATTGAAACTGTTTCTCATTAATTCGTTTATAAGATGCTTTTTTACCTGAAGTTATCAGAATAAATAGACAGGATGAGACTGCAAGGGGATATATAAAAAGGTAAGTGAATGGGTCTCTTCCTTTCCAACATCTATGAATCTGAAACTGCAAGGCACAGTCCTGGCCAGCTACTTTGTGTGATTTTTTTGTGCTGGATGTGCCTGAATTTTGTTCCAAGATAATAGCTAGACACTTATTGCTAGAAAGAAAAAGCTTGCAATATGCACTCTGCAAAACAATATGACAAAAAGAGTGCATGTGCAGGAAAAATAAAAGTTTGGCTTATTGGCTTTTTTCTGCTACAATGGAATTAAAATAAATGATACGTTAACACAATCAGAATATTCAAGCACAGTAATGCATATCATCCTTCCTTTATATCTCCAGGATGTGTGATGTTGGTCAGGGCGCTCCTCCTGATGCCGCAGTGAAATGGGATGGGTAGCAAAGGTGCCCAGATAGAATTTTCGAGTCCTACTGGTTCCATTAGCTATTTTGCTTGATTTTGAAGAGCAGGCTGTGTTGTGTCAGGAGTACATCTGGCACTGGTGTCATTGTTGAACAAAATACCTGAATCTAGAAAGGCAGTGCCAGTCCAATGCTGGGGCTGAACCTGGGAGCAGATTCTTCTTTGGGCACCTCAGCTTTTCTTAACTGGATAGAAAAAAAAAAATCCTTTTTTTTTTGTTTGTTTGTTTGTTTTTCTAAGAGAGGCTTACTGAGGCGTTGAAAAGCTGAAATGCTTTTGGCTGAGAAGTAACGTCATTTTTGTGCAATGAGGATTCCTACAGGGTAGTCATCACTAATAAATGCTTGTGTTTCTCATTACTCTATCTTTGTACTTGACTTCTGAATACAGCTGAGTTATAGTCATGGTCTGAGTAAGAGCTCTAGTCTGCATGGTAATATGGTTAACGCAATTAAACTTGCTTTTGAGCTCATATTTAAGTTTTATTTATTTTAGTGCAATTAAAAGCGCATGAAATGTGAAGTGTGCTGGAATTTATGAAAATACTTATTGATCTGTTTTAGTTTATTGTAGAGGTAAATGTTAAATGAAGGATGCATAAGAGAGGGTCTGTATTACTTTCATAGAGCTTTGTGACTTGTGACACTGAACTGAATGCTGTATCAGCATTTACAATGCTTAGGGGATGAACTGTCTTTTATTTGTTGGTGTAGCAATTTGATAGTACGAATCCAGTGTGCTGCCATATGTGTCCACCACATTCTGTTCTTATTGCTCCAAAATTGATATCAAATGACTTATGTCAGCTTAAATTTGGAGGGCAACTACATAAGCATGAATTTTGGCTGATTTACATGTCTGTGATGATTGTAAAAGTGTTTGCTTCCTAAATTGAAGCAATGCAAGCAATCTGCCAAAAAAAAATGAGCTATAATATTTTCTGTTACGTTTTTGAAAAGCTGGTTGTAATGCTTAGTCACTAACCTGAGGATAGATGGGTGCCTACATTCAGATTGTTTCACGTGCAATGGTTCTGCGGAGTCTCAGGTTTGGGATTTCAGGTTTTTTCCTTTGAGGTAAATAGAATCACATAATCACAGAATGGCCAGGGTTGGAAAGGACCTCAAGGATCATCGAGCTCCAACCCCCCTAACGCAGGCAGGGCCACCAACCTCCCCATTTG
>JAPSGF010000026.1:5710083-5728020 GCA_035772895.1 Perdix hodgsoniae
TGGGCAGCCTATTCCAGCACCTCACCACTCTCATAGTAAAGAACTTCCCCCTGACATCCAACCTAAATCTTCCCTCCCTCAACTTAAAAATCATTTCTCCTTGTCCTGCTGTTAAATAGCATTGTGTGTGTTGGCCTACTAATTATACAGGGCACTGTTGTAGATGTGGGTAACAATGTGGGTTACACCTGTTGGTATCATACCTCTATAGAGTTGTCAGGGTGGTGTATCTATACCCGCGACTCAGTGATTCAGGAGCACCCAAAGCATGCATTGTCAGGATGCAGTGCATCCCATTGAAAGTCATTAATAGCCACACTCTGTTCAGTGACAGGATGCAATTTAACAGCTGGCCCACAGAGAAACTCGAGGCATCCTGTCTAAGTCAGATATGCTGATAGCTGTGGTAGGTACTGGCACACTGTGTGGGGACGTTGCCAATGTCTGCCCACCAGTGGCACTGCAGTAATGCCAGAAGTATAGAATGAAGTGCTCACAATCCTCACTGACATTCTCTCCTGTGTGTCCTGCCAAAGATTTATATTAAATGAGTGAAGGTGAGCCCTGATCAGGCTTGTTTCACATGCCTTTGAGGCACGTGAGGAGCTGGCAGTCAGACACTTGAGTTCCAAATACGAGCTGCTTGTCCTCTCTGCCTGCCCTCAGTCTATCTCTTGTGTGTGCTGCTATTGAGATGCCACCTCCTGCCAAAATCTCCTGACTTCATTCTCCTATGAAGAAATGTTGAGGGAACTGGGCTTGTTTATCTTGGAGAAGAGGAGGCTCCAGGGAGACCTCATTGTAGCCTTCCAGTATTTGAATGGAGCCTATAAACAGGAAGGAGAATGGATGTTTATGAGGGTGGATAGCAATCGGACAAGGGGGAATGGTTTTAAACTGAGACACAGGAGGTTTAAGTTAGTTATTAGGAGGAAGTTTTTCAGCCAGAGGCTGGTGATGCACTGTAACTGGTTGCCCAAGGAGGCTGTGGATGCCCCATCCCTGGAGGCATTCAAGGCCAGGCTGGATGTGGCTCTGGGCAGCCTGGGCTGCTGGTTGGAGAACCTGCACATAGCAAGGGGTTGAAATGAGATGGTAATTGTGGTCTTTTTCAACCCAGGCCATTCTGTAATTCTATGACTTTTTCTCACTGACCTATCTCAGGCAAACCCCTCTCCATTTTTTCAATGGGTGGGAAAGAGCTTCCTATAAATACTTCACAAAACTTTGTTGCCTTACCAGTAGATTTAGGCTGTGTATACTGACAAATGTTACTCTGTGCATGCCTCATCTTTCTGCTTCCACCAGATGCCACTTTTATTAGATCTAAAGCTTTTTTTTTTTCACTTGGACCACTCTCACCTGATGTTTACTCGTCCCACTAAAATCACAATCAAAATTATAACCATGATGTGAAAGCCTAGCACCGCTTTCTGACAGAGGATTTGTTCTGTATACATTAACAATATAACTCCCCAGATTTAATTCAAAGAGGCCAGGCTAAAGGTCTGCATCTTGCACAATTTTTGACAATATTGAGAACAGCTGCCTTAAAAATGGGGATATGAATAAAAGGAAGAGAGGAGACAAGGCAGCAAAGGAGAGTTAACAAAATGCCCTTCACTTTTCATGTGGTTAAATCCTAATCACCAGCAAATGCCCTTTCATTGGAGAGGACAGCTCATGTTTGATTTAAGGACAAGAGTGCTTAATCAGGAAACACCACAGGCTTCTGCTTTTCTTTGTGCGACATTCCGAATGTTAGGTTGTTTTCATCAGCTACTGACAGGATATTTTGCATGAACATGAAAGTTAAAATCACTCAAGTGCTTCCACTGAGCAACTCTCAGCCATTGTGCTTTGTTTCTCTAGTGGCTCTGGGAAATGCACTGATGTTCTATTAAAATGTGTCCCTACAGGATAGGTAATGCTGGAGGCGCTGGAAGGCAAACCTTGTTAAACCTGAGCAGTGGTGATGCCTGCCTGTAGGTTGTGGTTTTTTCTTCAACAAGTGGGTTGCTGCTTTGGCAAAAATGCAGGCTTGTGGTTTGGTGCCACAGTGCTCCATCTGTGCCTTTTGAATCCTCTTCCAGACCGAATCCTCACTACAACCTTTATTATGATTAATTACTGTGCACAGAGATTCCCAGCTGTGGTTGTAACTGCAACAACAGGCTCTGGCAGCTCCTGAGCAGACTGCTCTAAGGGCTGTCCTTCCTCATGGGGCATCCACCAGCTGAGGAGCCCTTGAGAAACTGGCAAGGAATTCTTTTGATCATTGCTTTTGGCAACTTTTAGAAAATGCAGCCTTTGAATCCCAAGGGAGGATTTCTATTTACTGTGGAAAAATGAATGGAGATGTTGCTTTCATTCAAGATTGCCATCAAAAATATCTTTGAGTTTCAATAATATATTGAATGTCTCTCCAAAACCAGAGTCTTTAAAGAAAACCAGGAAGGATGATGCTTTAATGCCCTGTGTGTCTTGATGTAATTCAACCTTCCTCACGATTTGGGCACATCTTTTAATTTCCCAGTATCTCTGGTCTGGTAAGGAAAATAGAAAGTCCTTCAGGTTGCAGGCTCTCTGTGCAGTTTGTACTGAACCTGCCTTCAGGCAGAAATGAGAGAATGAGCAGAGCATCATAACGTTCCTGTTGCTGCTCAATGTCTCTGAGCTGAGGTGAGCAGGGTCTGCCTGCAGTGTCGAGTTCTGCCTGTGTGTGCTGAGCAGGTTTCTGTTCAACCTGCTGCAGCCCGAGCTGAGGGAAATTACACGTACAGATTGGTTCTGATGTTAAAATCCTAGTGCGTGATACGTAGTAATGGTCTGGGGAAAGTCAGTGTTGTTCTGGCTTTGTTGGTGCAAGGAAATGTGAGAGAGGGTAAAGGGAAGTTTGTTGGTTCATCCGTCAGAAGACTGTGGCACAGAGTAATCATGAGCAGAACGTAGGTTAAGGAACTAATGAAGTTGGCTAATGAATGAGTAGCTCATGCAAAATAATATTTTGTAATAGTTGAATGTGATTAGTGTTTCAAGAACTCTGTTGGATTCAGATTTTCCTGCAAGCATATATTCAGCATCACACAGTATTGCATTTAAGTTAATGTTGCCTACTTCACATATAGACATATAGCAAAAGCTGTGGGAGTGTACTGTACTTTGTCACAATGCCACCTGCTCTGATGACTGTTTTTCAAGCAGATGGTACTGTGATGAATTACCCAATATTCAGAAATCATAGCATCTTCCTGAAAAATTTGCGCAGATGTTTATAATGAGTTTCATGATTACACAGCGCTTGCACATCCACAGAGCAAAGGGGCCTTCTGTTCAAAAGTCACTCAGCCTGAGAAGTTTGCTTTTCTGACAGGACTATAGCAGCACTCAGCAGTGCCTGAGTTCCCATAAGCATAATAATCTTTGGGCATGGCCCTACGGCAAGAGGTCAGTGAGTGCCTATGCGCTTTGTGCCGTGGGGTAACAAAATAAGTGCAACCTCTTCTAGGGTCATCTGTTTTTCATGGAGTTGTATTTTTTTCACGAATCACGTAGGCAAAGAGATCAAATCCTCTGTGAATCACAGAAAGTAAGGGAAAAATAACTGGAATATTTCAGTTTTGCTCTGATCGTAGAAAGGAAAAATATAACACATGGGCTGATGCCAACAGCCATCAACAGCACTTTTTTCTTCCTTGAGCAGAATTGTTGGACAGGTGTAGCCCAACTGCCAATGACATGGGCTGCAGAAATCTCCTCTCCAATGCACTTTGGACACATGGAGAGCAGCAAAAAGGCATTGGTGAATCTGAAGTTTTTCCTCGCCTAAACTATTTCTACTGTAATCTATAGCTGTGATACATCCAGGTGCCATGAGCCATTTATTGAAGAGTGGACAAGGGCACATTGAACTTGTTTCCATTGTAATTTCCCACCAGTTGGTCCCTCTGGGTCCTCATGTGAGTCTCAGTTCTTTCAATGTGTTGGATGAAATTGAATCTGAAATCAACAATGACTTAAGCTAAGCCTTTGAACACCTCTATGGCTTTTTCATTAGAGAAACACATCTCTGACACCAAAACTGAAAGATAGAAAATCATATTAGTGATGAGGTCTAAAACAAAGAGTGAGGATTGGGAATTGGGAAGTTTCCACTTTCCCCATTCAAGATTAGATTGAAACTTTTTAGATATTCACATATAAAGGATGGGTTGTTATTGACGAAACTTTGTACCATCCATTTTGGTTTTTCAGAACTGCCCAGGTATTGCTTGGGCATTTCTGCTTTTGGTGCATTAGATAGCTAATGACTTCAGCTGACAAATATATTATCAGAAGACAATAAATAAGAATTTTTGTGTGTGTGTCAGCTTACCTTATTATGCTCACACAAGATTTCAGCTCTTTGACACTCCAGCCTGGCCTGTTTGCTTGAATGCTAAACATCAAGGCTATAATACTGTCATGCAAGACATGTTCTGCATACATTAATCATTCTTTACTTTCTTTATTGAATCTAATCCTTATATGAGACAAAATAATGGGTTATGTAAGAATACCATAGGAGATTAAGAGCAAATGAACATTCAGAAGAAATAATAACAGTAATGCCTCTGTTTTTCAACTGGATATATTTCCTCATTGGCTCAGATTTCTCCAAGAGTTTTATAAAAATGCAGGCCATAATTGTGCTAATAAAGAGGAAATTATACCAACCTATAATTAGAGTAATAAGAAGAAAGCTGAAGTAGATTATAATTGAACCAATAAGAGGAAAATATAATCATGTTTAATGGCTTATATGGATGTTATTGTCTTCTGTATATTTAATAAATTGGTATCCATTTTCATGATATGTACCAAAGACATCTTTCCTGATGTTATCAAATTTCCTTTCAGATCAGTTGGCTCTCATGACTGTTTGTTAACAAAAATATTGTTGGGAATTCCTGCTGGTCACAAACAACATCTGAGGTTGTCTGGGCGGAGCAGACCTATTCTGTGTTCGTTGTCACAGTCCAGAAAGGATCATCATGGGTTAGGGTGATGGCATTTCAGAACATTAGAAATCAGTAGAATAGCAGCTGTCTGCAAATGAATTGCATAGGAGATCAATATATGGAGGGGCCTGATCTCCCCTGGAAAGCCTTGTGTTGAGACAATCCCCTGCTGTTCACAGAAGCCCTGCTGTAACACTTAGATGGCAACTACTCATCACGGATGTCCCAAGCTCTGCTTCATTACTCTTTTGGTTCTATTAAACACCTATTCCTCCAGCTGTAGTGTGTGTTGCCATGTTGTTGGCTTACCCATCTTCACCCTGTAAGCTCCTCTGGAATGAGGCTTCTTCAGATAACCAGCATAAAGGCAGAATTTCATGTAGGTTTGGAGACAGCTGCAATCACCCCTAGTAACACTCAATCTCAACAGGCTTCTTTAGTGTGTCATTGTTTCACATCAATGTATACACAGAGTTGTGCAGCACCAAAACAGGTAAAGGTCCCTCTCATGGTCATTGTGTATGGACAACTACTGTGCAGAGATGCTTTGCAAGCACGATAAACTCAATTTAAAAACAAAGGTTTATGTCTTCATATGCACAGTCATTTAGTGTGATTAGAAGCTTTAAAGCTGAGCAGTAGCGGATCCTTACTGCCACTGAGCACCTATCTTCTGTTTTTTTTTTACCTGAAGGTTTCATAGCTTTTGGTTTCTGTCTTTTTCCCCCTTGAGTTTTTGAGCTGCTAACTGTTCAAATCTGCAGTTTCACCTTTCTTATCTTGTGCAGTTCGAGTTTGTTTACTTCACAGCTTTTTTTCTGAGGCCGTAGCAGTTTTCTCAGAAGTGCAAGTCAAGGTCATCCACCTGCTCTGTGGGAAAACCCAGCTTGGAACTGGAAATAGTTGAGGCCCCAAGGAAGCTTACCAAGGCTGGAATTTAAATAAAAGCCCCTATCTCTTTTTTCTTCTTTTTTTTTTTCTTTTTTTTTTTTTTTTTCCCCTAATGTGGCATTTCATCTAGGATAGCCATAATTTTTCTTTTAATTTTCTTCTTAGCACTTAAGAAAACAAGAATGTTTCCTCCTTCATATACTGTCACACACTTCACATATGATTGCCTTTACTTTGAAGTGGCATTTGAAAACTTTTCAGCCCAGCTATGCCCATGGGAGTCCAGGTGCTCTTTCTGTGGCTGCATATGGCTCAGAAGGGTCAAATCCAGAGAATGGGACCAATGGGACCCTTCTCATCTGAACAGGCCTTGAAAGCCCAGAGGTCATGCTGGGAGAGAGGTGTGCTTTTCATTGGGAGTATCTGAAATAAATCTCTTTCCAAATGGGACCTCTCCTGCATCAGTGGGAGGTCTATTTCATAGGTACATGTTGAGTTCTTATTTTTGGTGGAGATTTTGTTGAAAACCTTGCCTTAAATAAAGGTTTGCATGACCTCAAAATATAGTTTGATGGATAGATAAGTGAGTTAATAGATGTAGACATTTGAAATTACTGGTGTATATCTATATCTATCTATATATTTATGTGTGAGTGTTTTTATCATGTACATATATATGCCTCTATATATATAACTGTTTATTTATCTATATATTTTTTTCTCTATATATATATATACATATCTTTGGCTGTGTGCTTCTTTTTATTTCATGCTCCCATAGGAAAACTGAAGGAAATGTCCAAAGAATTACCAAAGGTGTTAAGTGTATTTAATCTCTAATTCTCTGTCAGGTATTTTTAGTAAGCTAAGTAATAACTAAAATAAGTGTTTCCTCTCACTCTCACGGTGGTGGAACTTTAATTTATATGTTAATTTTTCTAATTAGAGGAGAAATCATAAAAGAGGGCTTACTTTTCTTAAGTATGGTCTAACACTGGACTAAAATATAGTAGTCAGGAATTATAATGATGTGCACAGTCTGTCTTGGTTGATGGCAGTTGGGTAATGCCAAGGTGGAACTGACAGCATTTCCTACTGCCCCAAAACCAGCCTGAATACTCGCTTGCCATGAAGTCACCTTCTCAGGGGTGTGTTTCAGTCTCCTGCTGCTGTTCTGCCACTGAGAATACAATGCTTTGTCTTAAGCATTAGAAATAACTCATTTAAGTGCTCTCTAGCACAATTTGGGGCTTTTGATTCATTCTTCTGATATCACAGTAATGAAGTAAATGTGTGTCACCTGGCAGTGTTCCTGAAAGAGGTATTAGAGAAAGCCAGTGCATTTCAGAGAACATGTGGAACTGCCTTAATTGAGATAGCAAAACATATTGCTTCATGCTGCCCTTAAAACATTTTAATCACCTGGGGTTGCCTCTGGAATTGGTTCCAAATTAATCCTTGTTCGTTATTTATGTAATTGTGACCAAGATCCTGGCCAAGAGTTCTGAATTTCAAGCTATCAATTGTATTGGGTGCTTCCACGCTAAAAATTTGGGGGTTTATAATCTGAATTAGGTTTAGACTGGGACATATTCTCTCTCACAAACATGTCTCTGCAATTTTCCTATCAGATATCTGATCCTGAAAGTAGACTGTAAAGCTATCAGAATAAACCACATGACAGTGCTTTCTTGAGCTTTCCTGTATTAAAACACTATTTCATGTGCTAGCTTCTTAAAAAAAAAAAATAATAATAATAATAAAAAAAATCATTTACAGTCTCCATGTCAAGGTCTATAAACTTCATACATTTTATTTCTGCTTTATTTCTGTTCTATGCATTGCCAAATATTGCTTTTGTGTAATTGAAACAGAGCTGTAGTTTGATTATTAAGCAGAGGGAAAGTAATTGTTTTGAGCTCTAACGGGAAGAGACCTTGAAAAGTGGGTATTTTTCTTTTTATTTTAGAGAGACATTAAAGAGTACATCTGCCCAGGGCCAGGAGCTCCAACACCAAGGGGTGGTTTCATGTGGTAGCTCAGGGGTGTGAGTTTGATAAGACATTTTGTGAAGATGATTTATACACTCTCTCTTCTCTTTCCTCTTCTCTATTCTTCCTTCTTCAGTACTTCAAAACATCTTCAATTGACAAAATCTCTCAGCAATCAACTCCATCACAGGCAGCACCACGGTCCTGCTCCCAGCTGGGAACAGAGCAGACAGGGGTCACAAGCACCACGGGTCCCTGCCACCTGGCCTGGGCTGTGCAGCAGCCCTGACAGCTCTGGCACTTACACTGGCTTGGCATCCCCAGCCATGCATTCTGACGGAAACAGTACTTAACAGGCTCAGGTGAAAGGAGGGCATCACATTGAGCAAGCAGAGGGATGATTTCTAATTTTAACCCTAAGAGGAGAGTGAAGGCATTGTATGATGCCATCTGGGTGCAGTTCTTCACCGTGAAGCCAGGACCAGGCAGAGCAAATTTTAGCAGTAGTCCTCAGATGGCTGTGAGTCAAGTAATGCCAGTGATGCTTGCCAGCTGTTGACATGTCTGCACAGCAGACACTCCTCTTTTATCTGCCAACAGTCGCTTATAACCAAAAATAGTGACTTATACTACAGCGAAAACTAAAACTTGAAGTACTTTCACATTGTGCTAACACTGAGCTGTACAACAGGAAAAAAAAATAAATTGAGAGGTACGGGCAGCGTTCTATGCATGATGAAGGAAAGAAAGGCAGGGTTTTACTGTATTCATAAATCTGTTGATCTTCCCGGATTATCAAAGCGTCGCTCTGTGCTAAAAGCAAATCGTTGCCTCTTCCCTTTCCTATACAAGTGGATGGCTGATATTTCCCAGAAGGAGTTTCCCTTTTGTAGCGTTTCTCCAGCAGCACCATGTGCCTCGGAGCAGATGTCGGCTAACAGGGAATGCTGCCTGCAGATCAAGTTGCTGCTGCCAACTCTCGCGAGCTTTGTGTCAGAAACAGTTGATTATAATGTCAGTACTGTCCAATTTACGGGCTTAGAGCAGCAGCTGCACACTGCGTTTTCCCTGAAGTATTCAAAGACCCTGAACCTTTAAAACTTTGTAGTTCTTGTAGTAGAAGTGAGGTAAGTGATTCTCTGTTTCCACGTCTCTGTCTGCCAGGGGTAATTTACGGTTCCGCTTGATTTGCACGGGAATTGTGATCTTTTAAAACGCTCCGCTCTGCCCATTTGTTGCTCTCTTGGGAAAACTCACTTTGCTCTGCAAATGGAACGAGTAAGCAGGCGTGTGGATCAGACCTCGGTGTTATTTAAGGGATCCTGGGCTGAGGAAATTTAAATGAGCCAGAAATCACTTATTAATTCAGCCATCTTTTCTATTTAAATAGTGATTTTATTATTTTATGTAGGTTTTTTTTTTTTTTTTGGTGGCTGGGCAAAGATTTGCGGGGAGAAGAAACAATTATTGAAATAAATTTTATTCCCCTGCAGAATAAGAATATAAAAGCATGTTCTGTTTAACTTCTGCTGGAGAAAACTACCACAGAAGTGGCTTTTTAATGTATGCAAATGCATTACATCTCTGCTCGGCTGAGGTTGATGAGCTGCTGCTGTTTTACTTTCATAGTAATAAGTGATATTTGTTTTCCTCATGTAACGTTTCTCAGTGTAAACTGAACTTTACGTTGTTGGGTTTGTTTTAATGCAGCGTGAGAAACCTTACTAAATGTAATATTAGTCATACATTGAAGGTGTCATAATAAGCTGCCCTTGTTCAGTATAGAGAAACATGAGAGCAGACAAACTCGTTCATTCAGTAGTACAAAAGTCCTGCATTTTTTTTTTAAGCTTGATCTGTTTCAGACTTTTCTTTTTCTATCTCTGCTATTGCAGAGATCATTGGGAAACTGGTGCAGAACTGAATCTTTAATTCTTTTTTCTTCTAAGATTCCTGCCTTTGGGATCGAAACTTACACTTACGTGTTTTGCAGTGCTACTACAGTGTTATATTCCCGTCCCATTCTTTTTTTAATTTACTGGAGGGGGCAGAGGGGAGTTAACTTTAATTACAATTTAGATATTAAAAGCCTTGAGACCTTTAACATCTCTATTTTTTTTTTCTTATTGCCATTTGTTTTCTCAGTAATGACACTGAAACCTTTTACTATTTCCAGTTTGCTGCTATCTCTTAGTCCTGGGGTCATGCTTTAGAAATGAATATGTGATGAGGAGAAAGTGTCAATGAAATGATAGACTTAATTACTTTTCCCACCTCACAGTGCTCAGTAGTTGGTGCACACTTCCTACTACTGCCATTACTGAGTTGACTGTGAGGTGAGGGGCAAAAAGCTTAGCCCTACCCTAATCCTTACACAACTTTTCTAATCCAGCCTTTTGAAGATTTTGTTATGGGAATGAATGGACAAAAAAGGACTAGCACTAGTGAGGGGAGCTCAGCAGGGACTACAGGCTGTTGGAGTGTTGTAGGAGCTGCTGCACCACATGGGTCCTGATTGAGGTTTGGTACACAAGAGGACAGATTCCTACATATCAAGCTTAAGGCTGGGTGGAGTATTAGACCAAAGCTTAATGTTTATTATCCCTTTTCACCACCCTCTTCTTTTTTTCTTTTTTTTTTTTTTTTTTTAATAAAAAGATGAGAACATACATGCTTATTTTTCTCAAGTTTACCTATTGTTTATCTGTCTTGATTAATAGTAAAAGTATTGACCCTGACGGTTCTCATCCATATGTTTAATGCTATCTCAAAGTCAGGAACCTTGTTGCACGAATTGTTCCTTTTTAATTTTATTTTCTTAGTTTATTTCTAACAGTATGCAAACAAGGGAGAGGAGCTCGTCTTAAGCACAAAGCTGTACTTTCCACAGAAATTAGCCTCATTCCTTTTAAGGACACAAGTTCTTCTCATTAACAAAGAACGGCCTGTTTAAACTGGCTGGGCAGAGTAGGCTATGTACAACAGGGCAATAAGGAAAAAATAGAGAAAAGCTTTGTTGAGTGTTTTCAAATATGTAAGGCATAGAAATTGGTTTATGTAAATGCTATTTTTCTGACTTTGAGAGGATGATGCTGGGTGTTTTGGAGAAGTTGTGGTAAATAGGACTTCTAATGTGCTTAAGTGGGATACATAATATCTGCATCCTTTGCTTTAATACAATGTTAGCTACTACTTAGTTCTTAGGGAGAAAAGACCAGGCCGTACTTAAACTATGAATCCTCACCAGTGTAAATTAAAAAACAAAAACATTTAAAAAAAAAACATTGATTTTTTTTAATGTTAATTTTAGCTCATAAAAATATACTACTTGTCATGATTACGATGGTTATGAACCTGGTTAAGTTGCTTTAGGGAAACAAGATCTTGCAAAATCTATTTCATTAAGGTCTTAGTGCAGTCTCTGTGCAGTCACCCAGACAAGCTCACGAGCTGGCACTCAGTTCAGAGGCTCTTTGCACACTTCACTTGCTTCAGCTCTGAAGATATATGGGTAAGGCAGTGAGACCACCCAGGTCTGCTTGAGGTTCACAGAATTGCTGTCCTGATGGTTTGCTTCAGCCCAGGCATGTGATGTGGACATGATTCAAAGCTTAGATAGACTTGGAAATCCTTGGATTAAAACTTTCTTTCTAGTTCTATTTTTTTTTTTTCCCCCAGTGTTCACAGAATGCATGTTTATGTGTGGGAAAAGCCTGTGGCTAGTGATGTCTATTATCTGCCTTTATTCATTTGAGCGTTCAAGTTGCTAAAGGAACTCCTAGCAGAGGAATGGTTCATTGGGCACAGCTTTCTGTGTCACAGACCATAAGATGTTTCACTAGTTGTGCTGCTGGAAATGCAAGTAGTGAAGTCACCTGTTGCAGACAGTGTGAGGTTGCTGGTGACTTGTAAACATATGATCTATGACTGCTTACTTGATTCTCTGGTCCAACTTCCTTACTTCAGTGTATTTTTATCAACAGAGTTGTTCTGTAGCACTGTACTAAGCATTAAATCCTAAACATAGCTTTTACAACAAGACTGACAACAAGGTATGGTTAAAAGCTGCTTGAGCTTTGTGCAGAAGCACCATCTTAATTTAAGCACCCTTGGGATGATCGGCATCATTTTTGAATGAACAGGTTTGGCTCTGGTGTTAGTACCTGGAAATAACAATCCCGAATTTCTTTTTTCCTGTCTTTCAGGCACCATGGTTTGGGCAAACGGGATGAGCATCTGTGCCAGATTTCTTATGTGGCTGCTTCTCCTGTATATGTTCATCAGGAAGGTAGTACCTGAAGATAATATTATTACAACCAAGAAAGGCAAAGTAAGAGGAACAAACCTGCAGGTACTGGGAGGGACCGTGACAGCCTTCCTTGGGATACCTTATGGAAAACCACCTGTTGGTAGACTGAGATTTCAAAAACCAGAGCCCTTCGAGTCATGGTCAGGCATCTGGAATGCCACTAAGCATGCAAACTCCTGTTACCAGCTTATAGATACAACTTACCCTGGGTTTCCTGGAACAGAGATGTGGAATCCGAAAACTAACCTAAGTGAAGACTGCTTATACCTTAATGTATGGGTTCCTTCTCCCAAGCCCAAGAATGCAACTGTCATGGTTTGGATTTATGGGGGTGGCTTTGAGACTGGGTCAACTTCTCTACCTGTCTATGATGGCAAGTTTCTAGCCAGAGTAGAAAGAGTCATTGTAGTTTCCATGAACTACAGAACTGGTGCATTAGGATTTTTGGCTTTGCCAGGAAACAAGGAAGCTCCTGGAAATGCAGGTTTATTTGATCAAAGATTGGCACTTCAGTGGGTTCAGGAGAACATAGCATCTTTTGGAGGCAACCCAAAAAGTGTGACTATATTCGGAGAGAGCGCTGGCTCGGCTTCTGTCAGCTACCATATCCTTTCTCCGAAAAGCCATCCCTTATTCACAAGAGCCATCATGCAAAGTGGATCTGCAACTGCCCCCTGGGCTGCAATTACAGCATCTGAAGCCAGAAGGAGATCAGTGGCTTTAGCTAAACAACTCCAGTGTCCCACCAGCGATGAGACAGAGCTGATTCTTTGCCTCCAAGACAAGGACCCCAAGGACATATTGGAGAATGAAGTTTATGTAGTAAATTATTTCTCTCTTTTACACATTTATTTTTGTCCAACTGTGGATGGTGATTTTTTAGTGGACATGCCAGAAACATTGATTGAGAATGGCATTTTGAAGCAAACACAGATATTGGTTGGTGTTAACAAAGATGAAGGAACAAGTTTTCTAGTATATGGAATCCCCGGCTTCAGCAAGGACAGTGACAGTTTGATCAACAGAACACAATTTGAAGTAGCTTTAACTCTGTCCTTTCCACAAGTGAGCCAACTTGCTATAGAATCTATCATTTTTCAGTACACGGATGGGGAAAATGAGCAAAAACCAGAATATTACCGTGATGCCATGGATGATGTTATTGGGGACTACCATATAATATGTCCTGTGATAGAGTTTGCCAAAAAAAATGCAGAAGTAGGGAACAATGTGTTCTTTTACTTCTTTGAACATCGATCCTCAAAGATCCCTTGGCCAGAGTGGATGGGAGTAATGCACGGTTTTGAGATTGAATTTGTATTCGGATTGCCTTTAGAAAGAAGAGTTAATTACACCAAAGCTGAAGAAATCTTGAGCCGGTCCATGTTGAGATACTGGGCAAGTTTTGCGAAAACTGGGTAAGTTTGCTGTAGAAGTCTGTTTGGTCAGATGGTTGCTGTTGCATGGGCGAAAGAACTTAAACTGTGTTGATGGTGGTTTGATTCCTGATGGAATGCTGAGGCAGGATTAACTGTTCAGCTAGCCGGAATTCCTGTCTCAGTTCCGATAAAAGCACCGTCTTAGTAAAATAAACTGTTATGTAGTTCACGGTGGTGAGTGAGCTTAAGAGAATAATGTGCATTCACCTATGAAAGCAAACACAAAACATTTTTTTTACCATGGTAGCAGCCATTACAGAGGAAGCTAATGGTCTCAAGTTTTAAAAATAAAATACTTAAAATTTTGAAGACCTTAAACAGTAGAAATAAGAGCAAAGCCCAAGTAGCTGTGAGATGTAATTTGTTCAGAATGTGCACGTGTAAATGTGGAGGTCTATTATGTTCACAAGATGAAATGATTCAGTTTGCTGGATGTTCTTCTCAGAAAGCTTTATGTTCCCATCTGCACTGTAAGTATAATCCTGACTTTCACTGAAGATGGTAACAAATCACTTGCTATTTCCATTAGGCTCATCCTTAAATGAAATACATACTAGCCTGCATAAGAAGCAAATAAACATATTTCATTTGGATGTTTGAAATGGATTAAATATAGCCCCTCATTCAGTCTATTTATCTGGTGTCCAAGAGAAGAGTGAGACAGCTCTTGCTCTGCACGGTGGCATCCTGGGACTCTCTCAACGTACTGTTAAGTTTGGAATGAAAACATTTCAGAGCAGTAAGAAAAACAGCTGCTACCAGAACCATGTACAATTGGTCTCAAGGCTGCAAGCCTCATGCAATGGAGGAGCTATCTTGCCTTCTCAGAAGCTTGGTTTACACTCTCTCCTAATTACACGTGTAGAAACCTGTGCTTGTGAGAATATAGAATCAAATGCTTAAACTGTGCTTTTAAAACGTTTCATTTTAAAAATCCTGTATTGTAGTTCTTTACTATGAGAGTGGTGAGGTGCTGAAACAAGCTGCCCAGAGACATTACGGGTGCCCCATCTCTGGAGGTGTTCAAGGTCGGGTTGGACAGGGTCCAGGCAGCCTGGTCTTGTATTAAATGGGGAGGTTGGTGGCTCTGCATGTGGCAGGGCAGTTGGAGATTCGTGATCCTTGTGGTCTTTTCCAACCTGGACCATTCTGTGCTTCTGTATGTCATGGCAGAGCTTTCTTTTTTATTCATGAAAGGCATATAGATTTGGAAAGAGAGAATGAATTTTGGGACAGTATCTAATTATTTTTCTTATGAGATTTGACATCAGAAGAGAATGTAGTGCTCATTCAGTCCATGCAACCTGGTACGTAAAACAAAACATAGGTAGGATTTAGGCTTTAGGCTTTTCCAGTGATGGAAAATTCAGCACAAACATTGGCAGGTTCTTCTAACTTAATACATTTACAGCTATAAAGAGAACTTCTGTGTCTGATCGGAATGTGCCTATTCCAGTTCTTCACTTCCCAGATGCTAAATTTTGTTTGGCAGTTTCTGAGATTTGTATTGCAGTTTGTGTTCCAAGCAGAGAGAATTCTAGGCTCTATTCAAATAACCCTTAATCCTTTCTCTTGTTGAACAAAACAGGTTATACTCTCGAGTTTTTCACTGTTATACATTTTTTCCAAGTCTTGAATAACAACTGTGCCTCTCCTCCGGAACTGTGATTCATCAACACCTTGTTGGAACTTTCCATGTTAGAATTAAACACTGTCATCCCCAATGAGTCCTAATTACAGGTGTCATCTGTCTTCTATATCAACCTGATATTCCCCTGTTTACTCATCCAAGGGAAGTGTTATTTGCATTGACCATGCTGTTATGCTAGGAGCTGCTGTGTGCCTATGCATGATGGTTAACTGATCTGCCACAACCCCACAGTCTTCCCTTCTGTGCTGGCTCTGATTCAGCTCCACCCTGCGTTTCCTGGCTGGCACCAGCCTGAGGGCAGCCCAGCTGCTGCAGCCCCTTGTAGCTCCTTTAGGTTACACTCCGAGGGGGACTTTTTTACATGCAAACCTTTTTAAATCAGATTCACTTGTGACACAGTGGTTTATTTGTTTGTTTTCCAGAAGACATATTTTTTATGTAGAAGTATTAATTATATTAACAAGTTCTATCTTGTTTATGTATTGGATTTTGAAATATACGTATATATTTACTGTAAGCGATGAGCTTTTTAACTCAGATTAATGACCGTACAGTAAAATATACTCATCAGAAGCATAATATTTTTACATCGATTTTATTCTACCAAAATTAAATGAAACATTTAATCTTAGAGTTCTTCCTCCTTCCCTCTCCTTTTGGAGCCTGAAGGCACCACTCCCTGTGAAGTGAAACTCCGAGTGAAAGGCTATTGCAGAGAAATGCATCCAGCAGGGGCACACATTTTGGAAATGAGCTGTGTGCTTGATTTATCAATACCAGAATGCATGTGATAGATTCCCAAGATGAAGTCTGCATGATGAGGTCAGGCAAAACTTGGTAACAACTCCCTCATCGTGGAGACGTGCTATGACAGCACTGCTTTGATGCTGGTGTCACTTAGGATCTCACTGAAGGGCAAAGACTCCTTACTGCATGCTGCAACCAAGATCTGATATCAGCCATCCAGAGGCCATAGATTTTTCCATTTAGCAGAATCATTTATTAGAAGAGAAATTTAATTCTACGCAAGATATTGCAGAAGAATGTTTACGTCTCTGTCAAAATCAGGCTGGACGGGGCTCTGAGTACCTGATTGAACTGTGCTTGTCTCTGTTCACTGCAACAGAATTGGATTGGATGACCTTTAAGGGTCCCTTCCAACTCAAATGATTCTGTGATTCTATGATATATGTTCATACGTATATAAAATCCAATTACCTACTGTGCAAAATAGAGTATACAATCCTTGTTGTTGTAGCTGGCTAAAATTAAGTTCGCTGAGGTTTAAGTTCACAGCGAACTTTAGCCATCAGTCCAGACATCTTGTCTGATTATCATTAGCACTGTAATTAGATTAGCCTACAGATCAAATTTCAAATGGTTTCCACAGCAAATAGCAAATAATCCCTCCCTCTGCTTCCAACACAAGTATAAAGAACCATCAGTATTAGGGTCAACAATACACTCATGGAATTTATGTAACAGGAAATGATCTGGTCACTTAACCTTTTATGTGCTACTTTTCTCATCATCAAGACTGCAGATGTATTAAGTTTAATATTCATAACGTAAAAGGAGTGAGGGAATAAAAACTGTTAGTGACTCCAGCAGTAATAGCTGATTGTTGTTTTCCCATCACCTCTCAACACACGGTAAACATTTATATAGAACTGGGGAAGCCCAATTTGACATAATGTTTATAGTCAACTCTGGCATGATCAAAGGACAAACATCTGGGGAAAAAATTACTATTCATGTCTCCAGTAGATGAGGAGAAGTTGAGAAAAAAGATGAAAATCAGAAATATCATATAGCACAAGTCTTAATGAGGGTGGTTGACCTAATATGCTAATATGCAGAAGTTCAAACATAGAAGAGAGGGAAGAACAGCCTGCAGAAGAAAGGAGATAAGATAACATTAATGTGAACTCGTAAAAGTCAGTTTTATCCTGGTGCTTTCTGGCTGGGAAGGTCCGGCTGAGCTCACCTCTAGCTCAGCAGCTCGCTATGGGCTACTGCTGTCTCTATGTTTCTCATGAAGAGTCTACAAGCCCACACTTTGACCCAAAAGATAGCTGTTTTTTTCACTCTCGCTTGAGCAACTGGATTAAAAATGGTCCTATGAAAAGATCTGATCTCTGTCCTGAAGCAGATTCTGTTTCTCAGAAAAAAGGAAGAAAGGACAGAGTGGGAAAACCCATGGGATTCCTGGTAGTGTCATTTAGGCTCAGCCCTTAAGATTATTTCTAGCTAGTGCTACCCTTGATGCTGGCAGGTATGTATAGGTGGGCACCTAGCACAGAGTTGTGGCAAGGCAAACTGCTGTGTGGGTATCTTCCCCTCCAGCTGTGTACATTCCCAGGATTCCTTCTCAGGAATATGCTTGTGATTTATTCCAAGAGCAGATCTCAGTAATCAGTGGAACAGGTTAGCTGTTAGATTCTGTAAGTGTGAGCTATGTGCAGAGAAAAATACCATGCTCTGATTCGCGGTGTTTAGAAGAGCGTGGCTCCAGTGAACAATATTCTGTGAGAGCTGATCAGAGTGCCACTAGGCGTGGGGTGGATGCTGATGTCCTTTAAAATGCAGAGAAAGGCAAAGATTACCGAACTGCTAATTAATTCTTGGGATTGTATGTCAAAAGCTTTAAGGCATA
>JAPSGF010000026.1:5728030-5827782 GCA_035772895.1 Perdix hodgsoniae
GCATAGATGCTCCTGCTGTTTCAAAATGAATGCAATTTTTACTAGCTGTACTTTCAGTATCACACAAGTTCAGCTGTTTATCCCAGCCTTTCCTTAGTGTTGTTATCATGATATCATCCAGTGTCTTTTCTTGACATATGTTTGAGCCTTGAGAGAACAACGCTGTCATTGCTCCCTTGGAAATCTCAAACACGGAGAGAAGAGGGTTATTACTGGTGCTTTCTAAAAGAAACATCAAGTCTAATATAATATTTATATTATGAGAAAGAACAGATTCCAAAATCGATTGTCATGATTTATATTTGGGTTTAAGAACATTTCATTTTCCTTCACCTAGGATCTTCTCATCTGATTCTTGTCTTTAGGACTATCGGCAGATGAGCATCACTTAGTAGTCTTAATAACATTAGATAGAAATCCAAACATCAACAATTTGGATAGGCAAACGAACGTGGCCAAACTGTATTCAAATGGAAACGTAAGTGTGACATTGATGCTACATGGAAGGGGGAGATCAAGGCTCGGTATTACCGTGTTTGTATATAGGTGAAGTTCACTGTAACAGTTGGTCAGTTCATCATAGTTGGCCATCTGAATGCTTTCCCAGCATACTTGATTTTAAGTGAATTTCACAGTGATATAAATAAATTTAAATATTTATTTTGAGATAGTTCTAAAATTCTTTTCTCTGCTGCACTTTTGATGTTCTGAAGAAAGCTTTTGAAAGCAAGCGACACTAACAGGTGCTATCAATCATGACCAGCAGAATGCTCCGCTAGCTCCAGTAAGAAGAAGTTTTATTTATCATGAAAAAATATATGGCATCCCAAATCAGTGGTTGCTAGGTTATGCTTTTTGCATTATTTTATTCATTAGATTTGGTAACTGTATTTTTTAGATAGAAGTGATGTAAGCTGACAAGGAGATAGACAAATCAGATGAGATGAGAACTCAAGACTGTAGTGGAATGTACAGAGATAATATTTTTTAAGGCTTTGTGAAAAATGTTTTGGATAAAAGGAAACTGGCAAAACTTGTCCCGCTGCCAGTTTTACAACTGCTGAAACAAATCTTTGCAGCTTTTTCTACAAAGTGAAGCCTTTGAAATATTTCCTCCTATGTTTTAAGGGAATTTGTGAGGCTTTGATTGTCCCACTAAAGCTCTGAAGCACTTTGCCCAGTTATTATTGCCTTTCCCTGATGTTCCACTGGTAGACACATAATAAATTTCAGTGCTTTTGTTACTAACTTATCACAGCATGTTTATAGATAGTAGTTTCAGAGCAGTGAGAACCAAAACAACAGCCTCATATAGAGTCCAGACAAGAGACTGAACTGGGGACCTATATCGTCTATGTATGGAAAGGGAAGAATATACTGGGAAAAGAAAAAAAAATAAAATAAAATAAACCTTCCAGCCACTTTAAGTTATTTCAGTAACTGAAAAAGTTTGCATACCACTGAGCTATTTGGTGATAGGAAAATATTCCATTCCCTGTGTTGGTGAAAAGCAAAGCTTTAATTTTGACCCAAAAGAGCACATGCATTCTCACATTCTGTGTCATGAGATTTATGTGTGAGATATGAAAAAATACTGTGGGAAACATGTACATGTGTAAAAAATGCTCTAATTTTAGGAAATCTATTGTCCACTCTACCTGTTTCTCCACCTTTCATTTCTGGAGCACTTAAAAGTGGCTCATCATCTTTCCATGGTCCATATGTATTCTTGTATTCAGAAGCTGTAATGGAAATGAGTGAAGCAATACAGTTGAAAATAGTGCATCATGAAAAAAGATCAGTAACTAGAGACTCTTGGCAGTCATCTCTGTTTCTGGCTTGCAGGCTGACAAGCTGTCACCGAATTTCAAAACTGAAAACGGGAATATTTGATTCAGTCATTTTCTGAAAAGAGGCCTGGGATACAAATTGTTTAGATTGGCTTAATATTGCAAATACTGCAAAATTACAAGAAGATGCCTTGTTGCTTTTCATACGTGCAGCAAATGCAATTCTATCCATACAGATTTTGTTCTCTGCAAAAGATGAGTCAAATCATTATTTCCAAACATGAGATGAGAACATCTATTAAAGAAATGTCCAAATATTGTAGGAGTAATTGAACGAGATATAAAACTAAACCCTAAAACTATAATACAAAGCTTTGCCTTGAGTAGAGCACTGGCAATGCTTTATGGAAGAGAGTGAGCTCTAATGCAATTGCCAGGAAAGGGGCAGTGGGAAAAGAATCTCTTCCTTATGACGGGAGAACTAAAAAGCTTTGTGATTAAATCAGTGGATTTCAATTAGAGGAAAAAAAAAGAAAAAAAAAGAAAAAAAAAAGAAAAAAGAATTCTACTATAACCTTTTCTGCTTTGTACAGAAAGCTGTATTAGTCTGGGTTTTTCTAAGATGAATTCATTTGGAATTAAGCACCTGAATACTTTTGTCCATCTGATAATCTGTTCTTTGCTCCTAAAATGATTTCTAATTTAGCTCTCTGATTCCACGTTAAATTGTGGGGACAATAAATCAGTTTTGGCATGTGCTCAGTTACCGCAGTGACAATCACAGCTTGAAAAAACTGCAAATACCTTTGAAATACTGTCAAAGTCTGCAGGATCAAGTCCACCAGTGATAATCCATAGTGCTGGAAGCGAAGAAGGTGAACCTTCTGTGTCTGGAGATGTAGGCAGAGATGTGCATACACAGGCAGAAGAGAAGAAATAATATAGAGGGTCTCTTTGAGGTGGGTTCTGTAGAGCTATGCTGCCTTTGGCTGACCATGTGCAAGAAGAGAAGGAAATGTCTTGGATGCAATGCTTTTTTACTCTCTTGACTAAGAGATATGTAGAGAAACCCATACCAGACATGCCTCCCCATTGTATTCAAACAATGCAGGAAGCCTATCAAGGTATGTTTTGGGAAAGAGAGAGAGGCAAAGAGATACAGCTGTTCCAAGACTTAAAATAAAATCATGGTATGCTTTCTATCCTAAACTTGGGGATAAGACTAAGAAGCCTGGATGGAAATCATTTATCATTTGATATAGCACATATAAGTATAAAAGATGGGAAGACAAGAGAGGAAGATGCTAACAGATGCAAGAGGCTAGGTGAACAGGAAAAGATATAAAGAAGAGAGAAAGAAAAAAAAAAACAAAACAGAGGAAAAGGTAAAAGAAAAAATATCTCAGATACTTGCTATGAGTTATTTTTAGGTGGATGTATCTGTGAACGGTGAAATGCATGCATTAACCTCGTATGAATTATATGTAAAGAGAGTTTGCATATATGAACAATATACTTCAGAGATAATCTAGAATTAAGGATTACTTTACCTGAATCATAAGTACAGACATGTAAAGACATGGTAGCAAAAGTCACCTTGAAGTTCTAATTAGTGTTCGCGTGCAGTTAATTCTCTTTTTAGGGATACTCTTCTTCCATGCGGCATTTCTGCAGCATAGTCCTTGTTTCATCATCAAAAGACAGAAATTGGAGTTTAAAAGGTCTGCAAACCCCATTTTTCCAGTTGATTTTGGAACATTAATCTGAAGTCCTACTGAGGAGTTTCACACAAGGAATGGAAAACGTGTGGTACAAATTTTAATTTACTACCCAAGACTGGAGATTGGCTTGTTTCAGGGAAGTGGCAAAGGGGAGAAAAGAGGAAATGAGGAGCAACAGAGGTTACCTAACTGTATTTTCAAAGGTAGCTCAATATGATGTTTAATTTATTTTTTTTTTCAGTCAACTCCAAGAGAAGTCAGTTGTGAGTAAATGTAGTTAGCAATTTAGTCACAGGATTTGTGAGATTCTGTCCTCACAAGTCTAGAAGCCGCAGAATTAGAAATCAGACATTTCATGCTTATAGTTACTGATGTTAAAAAATTATACTCCAGATATGAAATTAAAAGCTGCTGCTATCATCTTCTTTCCCAGACACCCATTGCCTTGACCTGTTATCTACCTTTCCTCGAGGGAAAATAAGACAACTTCCTAATTTCACAGAGTACAAACTCTGTGGAGTGTTGCTTCAAACTTACACCAGGGCAGTTTTATATTCTATTGGAGCTGCTGTTCAAATACTATGATTTTTCTTTTAACTAATGAAGTTTAGAGGATCTGTCTCTCATGAATGGTATTTATCCATGATGGTGTTCTCAAACAGTAGCCTCCAAGTGAATTTTCTACATAACTGGAAATGCTTAGAGGTTTAAATGATTTTTTTTTCCTAGATATGAAGTACTGTATAGTTTATAGTTTGCTATAATTTCCACAAACACCCTCTTAATTTTGACAAAGAAGGACTTCAAACAGGCTCAGATATCCTCTCCTCTTCACATACTCTTTCTTCTTGAGATCATGATTTTCATGATTCTAAGTTTAAAAGTTTCTACTTAGAGATCTCTTTCTCGGTTCCAGGATTGAGTTTAAATCAGGGTCAGAGAATGTTGTAACGCTGGGACAATATTTTAATGTGTTTAATGTAAAAAATATATATGATCTCAACTTACAGATGTCAGACCTACAGAGAATTTATAACAGAGATAAGTGAGTAATTACAGTTGTGGCAGTTGAAGTTTGTAACTTTTGGTCTTCCTACCAACAGAAATAAACAGTGGTAGTAGAGGAAAACATCAAGAAAAATACTGCTGTGATCAAATCTATCATGACACAATGCATCTAGATGATTTTGTTTGGTTCAGAGCTATGTGGAGTATCCATCTTGAAAAGAAATCATGATTAGGGCAATTACAATTGAAAACAAATCTCAAATATTACATCGTAGTTGTATAGCATCCATTACTCAGCCAGTCTTGAAAATTTGGTCTTTAGAGATAAGGAAAGCATTGCATCCATTTATCTAACAATTTCCAAGTGTCTGTGAATGAACTCTATTAATGGCAGAGAAAGTGAGAATTTGAAACAGCAATCATATACATATGAGTACAATATTTACTCTTTCTCACAACCAACAGGGTTGATAGTTTTTACTAAAGCCACCGGGAATTTAAAACACAGCATTAATAGTTCCATGGAAATAAAACATTTTTCTCTCCTTTTGCACACTCTCTTTAGATGTTTCCAGGGAGCAATTCTGGTTAAAATACTATGTAAGTTCAGATTTTCCCAGGCCATGAGAAAAAGTGTGGTTGTAAAGGAGATAAGCGAGTTTCAGTGGATGATTGGAAGGGAAAATGCTATGTCAGTTCCTGTCTACTTATTCTTTTACTTACATTCTGTGGAAATGACTCCCTCCATCAAAGTCAAAATAGGATTCAGCACCTTGTTTCATTTCCAAATAGCCCTCCTCTTCAGCTTCTACAAGTAAGACTAAAAGCTATCATTCCTTTTGATTTTCTGCTGAGTGTCAAAAAATGGTATCTTTGAACAGTAGTCCTTGAAAGCTAAAATTGGTATCATATGTAAGGTCATAAGGGTCTTACAAAATGCTTTGCAGGAACAATCGACAAAAAAAAAAAAGTTTAACTCCTATGGAATGAAAAAGTCTTAAGCCATAGTTTGATTCTCTTTTGTCTGTTCAAAAATGACTTAAATATGAACTGTGAATGTTTGCACTAGAACCTCAAGTCCTGGAGAAGGTGTGAAATCATCCAAGTGAATTCTGTCCAGAAGGAGAGAAGCTTTTTCTGTAAATAGCTGCAGGTATTTCTCCAGCTGGGACTTGATCCAAAGCTTTCTGAAGTCAAATAACCTGCCCCATTTGTTTGGATTTGGATTAGCCTCTAACTTACCGATTCTCTTCAGAAAGTGTTGGACTGCTCTTCAAACATGAACCAAAATAACAAATCAGATGCAAGGTATGTTAAACTAAAAGAATAAAATACTTGCGGATATAGCACCTAGCTTTGCTGGAACATTTTCACAGTGCAGGAAGCCTAAATACAAGGGTTCCACCCAGCATGAACACAGGAGGTTCAATATACACTGCTGGGGTCTGAAGGGCTAATTAACTTTGGTTTAGCTGACCTGGCTCATTATTAGTCCTGATACCAGAGCAGACTCCAACCCTGGAGCCAGAGATCTGAGGCACTGAGCTCTTAAATGCATTGCAAGCATGCCCAAGTTGCTAAGACAGAACATCCTGCATCTAAATCTCTCAAATACTGTATTAATAGTCAATACCTTAAGACTTTCCATTTTAATCCTTTATATATAGCAGGAATTCATGAATAAGTACCAAGACGTGCACAAACAAGAGTTGTTTCAACTTGATAAACTCGTCATGAATCAGTTTTCAGCAGAAATCAGACCAAAAAAAAAGCAACAGCTTGTTACTTCATTTCCTGAAGCTGATATTGTTTGTAATAACACATACCATGTTAAATTATAGCCTAAGACACTTAAACACACCACGGTTGTCACCAAGCTGGAATCTGGAAGGAATATCCTGAGCTTTATTTAGCCTCTGAAGACGTAAGAAAGCCTAGTTGCAAAGTCCTTCTCCAGTTTCTGTCAGTTAAAAAGTATGCCAGCTGGATCCTACACGTTTCTTCAAAGATCAGCACAAGAAATAATGTTTATCTTCAGTATAACTTGCAAAGCAGTTTCCTTTAGCAGGAACTCAGAAATGCTTTATGGTCATTAAATAATGAACTCATGTTTGTCATCTGTGAGCAAGAACAGCAAAAAACAATGAACTTTCCATCAACAACCGTTTAAGAAAAGTAATTTGAAGGATTCAACTCTGCAATCTCTCTCATACTTGTAGTACATAATCACGTGAGCCCTCTCATTCAGTACAATGGAAATCCAAGTAAGGCTCAATGATCACAGGATCACAAGAAATGGTTTTTATGTCCCATTAAGGAAATAGCAAACAATTTTCTTGCAAGAATCAGATTCTAATTAAAAAACAAAAACCGAACAAAAACAAACAAACAAAACAGTGCTTTTAAACATGGTCAGTATTTATTTTCTAAACTCCACTATTCTTCCTAGTGCCAGAGGAGCACAAGCCAGATGTCTTAAGAATGCCAGTTCCACAAGGCTTCAGAGAAGCTTAGTATATAAAAGAGATAATTGTGAATGCTTTCAAATCACTCAGTAAACTGCAGGCTGACAATATCCATGTCTGAGTTGTCACCTTTCAGTATGGAAGTTTTTAGAGCTTGGTTATTATAAATGACACCACTCAGACTTTTCAGTCGATAGATTGGATAGTTGTTGTCTTTTCCAGTAGTCTGAGAGGATAAAGACCATAAGAGGATATTTAAAAATAAAATATTAAGCATGTCGGGACATCTGCACAGAGAATCCATCAGGATAGTTGGTTAGTCATTCCATCAGATGGTTAGTGATTAGCTCTTATCAAGGAATGCCCTGGAGATCTGTCACGATGAAATAAAAAACAGCAAGGTAACTTATGTGGTACTATGTACCAAGAGTACCGAGTGACATCAAAGCTAATATATGCATTTGTGAATGTCAGCTTTCCAACTCGCTTATTTAGAAGTGGCACTTCCCCTTGTCTTTATATAGTATATTTTAGTGTGAAATTTTTTGGCATACTATAGAGATTTTGCACAGAGAGTTCTTCAGATCCTTCCAGCATACAGGAAATGATAAACTGACTTCAGAAAATGTTCTGAAAATTAACAATTTTTCTTATAAGTGGTACAGATGCTTGTTGAACTTTTTCCTTACTGAATTCTCTAAGGATAGGCTCCAGAACAGGTTTGTTGTCTCTGTTACAAGAACGTGAGGTCTGCCCTCAGATAAAAGATTTTGAGTCTTCCACACCATGGCTTTCTCCAGCGTCTAGTTGAGAGTGAGTCAACTGAAACTACCAGCAAGGTAGGAAGACACCAGCAGAAATCCAAACTGGCTGGGAGCTGGAAAAGATTCAGCAAGTACTTGATCTTCTTTTTGGTTGTATTTGTCTGGGAAGTATCTGTTAAACTCCCCTTTGTACCTTGGGAGCAAAGTCATACATAGGCCTATCCTGTCCCTGTAGGGACTGCATCACCACCCAGATCTGTAGTTATATCACTATGCTGGCTGGCAGGGATTGCGTTGTGACAAGATGAATGCAGGTATAAATATTGTGTATCATGGCCTTTGGAAACTGCATGAGATATCTGGAGATGTTTGCCTGACTAATGCTGCAAATACTTCTGCCTCCTTGGCTGCACAGGCAGCCTGGTATGTGGGGTTCTCCTTCACCAGCAAACCACTGCTCCATGCCCAGATGGAGAAGGGAAAACAACAGTGTGTTCTCTTCCAGGATGAAAAAAAGAAAAAAGAAAAAAGAAAAAAGAACAAAAAAGAAAGATTCATCCATTTGGCTCAAATGCTAAGTGAAGTACTTAAAGATATTTGTTTGGGTGTTTTATTTAGTGCCGTCGTGATTAATGGAGATGTCCTACACAACAGAGCAATTACTAAATCAGTTAGAAAACAGATCTATTTTTAGGCTACAGATCTCATGCCCTTTCCTCAAAATGTATGATACCCTCAGTGGGATTGCTTACTGATTGAGGCATGGGCAGGACGGAGTCAGGCTTTGTACTGCAGGAAGAGTAAAGCACTGCCATATCCTGTCCCTCTGAGGAGAATGAGTTGGAGGCCAGAGCTTTGGTGGGGACCTGTCACATGACATTATTATTCATTAGCTCTTATCATCCTATAATTTTTCATTTGTCTACATACTGCTTTATCAAGGCAAGTGGCTATGTTTACTCATGGCATCATTACAATTTAATCCATGGTATCACTTGTGAGTTTAGCATCTCTTTTTCTGACAGCATGACTCTGCTTCCCGCCTCTTATGGATATCAACAGTTGATCTTATAGCCCAGGTGATGTTTTCTCATCCTTTTATTCATTTTGCCTGCTTTGTGCTCTTAGTCTCTTTTACCCTCCTGAGAACACATTAGAAGAAAACACAAAGTTTATAACACATAAAAAATACTTTTGTTATGCTTTTCTACAAGTGAAAACTCAAACTACAGTATTAATTGCATTCATTGGGTTTCACATTTTAACAGTTAGGTATTGTTAGGCATCACATCTGCACTGGGCTGCTGCATGAGAAACCATAGGGATGGAACCTGCACTGCTACCCTGGCTGTGCTGCTGGGATGTACCTCGGGTACATCTGTGCAGGCTTCAACAGCTCCTGAAATGACAGTGTAGTTCTTATTTGATGCTGAAATTACTGTTTCCACAATTCTTAAAGACTTGTTACGCCGCTGCAGAAAATGTGCAAGAGACAGCATTACTGCTGCTGCTGCATTCCCAGGTAGCTGGGAGGCACTTCCCCCTCCCTGTTATCCTGTGCCCATGGTAACAGAGTAAAATGGCATCCCATGAAGAACAGCTCATTGCCAGCTCTGCCTGATAGCTGCAAGGAACCATGAAAGCTAATAAAAATGATTCACATTCATTCTCTCCTCCCTTTAAACCAACTGTTTAAAAGAAAAGGGGGCAAAATTGAGAGTGAGCATCAACAGATACAACCCTGGTGAAGTCAATAAAGTTGCACCTAGCAGGAGCAGGTCCCCATTTAATTTCAATTCTTACTGCACGGGGGAAGCAGAGGGTGCAGCAGCATTATCATAACCTTTCATTAATCTCAGCAGGCACCTCATTCAGCTAACGAGACACATGCCATCAGAATACCAGTGTGGTGATAACCTGCAGAAGGCAGCGAGAAAGAAATTGCCTTGCTGTGCATTGTGTTGTTGACTGGTGCTGCTCTGATGAGAGCAGCAGAGGTAAGCTGTGCACAGAGGGGCCACCTTTCTATTGCTCTGCAGATCAGAGAGGAATGGGATATCCTATGCAGGGTAAGCTGCAGGCAGTGAGCTTGCTGAGCTGCTTTCAGAGAGGGTCAGAGGAAAGCCAGCAGCTACTGAAGAGACAATTAAGAGCAATAACATGCTGCTCAGGGGAAATTAGTATGTGCTTCTTCTCAGGGAGCAGTTTGTCTATGAGCAGCTGCTGCTAGGCAGAAGCAGTGTGTGTTTGTGGCCTTCCAGGCAGGTCTGGCTGGAGCAAGGGGCTGCCAGGCATTGGAGGCAGAGTTCTTTCAGCCTCTGAATCTCTTAGCGAGTTTGGGTTTGCATAATTAATCTGTGTTAGGTGGATGAAATAATAGATGAACATTGTTGCAGTTTTCTCTAGGGAAGCATGCAAGGTGCTGACTAGATCCAGTTATAAGCAGAGCAGCTAAATAGGAATAGAATGAAGGCATGGGACAGTCTAAACCAGCATGCGGTACAGTGTTTGCAACACTCTTTACAAAGGTAAATTATGTCTAAGCTGTTTTCCAGGAGAACTATCATAGAAGATTTTAATTTGTGGATGACAAAGTATAATGTAGTAGTACAAAAGAAGCTCTCTCTTAAATGGAGACACCACAGCAGAGTGAAAACTATTAAAAGTTCACTCACAAAAATAAAGTGAAATAGAAAATTAAAGAAAAAAAAATCGATGATTAATTAATTTTTTGTGAATTTGTTTGATAAACCATCAAATTAATGCTATAAATATTAATAAATATGCAGTGAGCTAATGTTGTTTTCCAGGCTATATTGATCATATTAATGAGAATAGTAACGTTGGCATTTTGATTATGATAAACAGAACTGTGTTCAGGTTGTTGCATTTTCCATCAGAAACAAATTAGCCTTCTTTTTTTTTTCTGAAGCTTTGGAAGAAGAGCACTAAATACGCAGAAATGATCATAGAATCACAGAATGGCTTTGGTTGGTTGGAAGGGTTCTTAAAGCCCACCCAGCCCCAACCCATGCTGTGGTCTGACAGCCCAGAGCCCATCCAACATGGCCTTGGGCACCTCCAGTGAATTATCTCCTCTGAAGCCCTCTTCACTCCTGCTGTCAAATCTGGAATGCTTCCTATGAAAGATCCCTGAAGATAAAATTCTATTGACAATTATGGTTATGCAGCATCCAAAAAGGGAAAGTATGACCTGTGGAACAGTAAATTAAAACAAATAAATTAAAACAAACAAACAAACAAACAAAAAATTCCACAGATCAAAGGATTAAGGTACAGCTTATGAACTCTAGTGGTAGCATATGTATGTAAAGGTGGTACGTGAGAGCAGCTTTAGTAGAGATGAACTGCTAAAAACCATTTTGCGACTTATTGAGAAAATGTTTGGCTGCCTTAAACACTTATCTTTATAAGCTAAATGAGAAAATATCAGTGAGCTTCTGCCAATATTGAAGAGCCCAGCCTGAAACCTCATGGAATATGAAAAGCAAAAAAAAAAAAAGAAGAAATATAGAAATAAGTTCTGTTTATGCCAAAGTTTAAGCACAAGTTCAGGTTCTTTTCTTCTGTTCTTACATTTCTTCTCTGGGAGCAATTCAAATAATTGCATTTCTTAATTGCCCTAAGACTCCTGCACATGTAAAAAGTGTATAGAAAATAAGCGTATAGATAATGCACTAAAATTATTCAGTGAGGAACCTTGCATTTTCTGTGAACAAAAGGAAGATATTTCCTGGCCAGAGCTTAAGGATAAGGACAGAGATCTAAGGAATGTTTTTAGAATTCAACAGAGTTGATGCACAATAGAAGCATGGTTCAAGCCCTACTGGGCATCCTTTCAGGTCCCACTGACAGCTCAGGGGTAGCCACAACTGAAACGTAATGAAGAAAACGAATGAATGGTATCAGAAGATGAAATAGCATCAAAACGTTAAGAGGTCTTAGAAGCTGATGAAGTCTACAGGATGTTTCCATAGAAATTCTGAGCGTTGTTTCAGTAGCTGCAAGTTCTGATCTGTCAGCAAAGATCTGCTCAGTTGTTACAAGCGTATCAGGTTCCTCTTTGTTTGGTAAGGATATTCTCAGAAAACTTTTAATTTTTTATGTGAATATTATTAAACTTGGAGTTTGGTCCGGACACTATGTGATTTTTGTAGCTTTTTCTGTGCACTGTAATTCTTGCCATGAAGTTATTAGGAAGAAGGAATGAAATGTAATTGCAGTAGGACAGTGAGGTCACAGTCATAACTTGTTCTTACAAATTAAACATTGCATTCTTGTGATCTCTGTGTTTTGCTTTAACTTGGAACTTCTTTTTAACTTCAGAAACTTTCAGTAGTGAAGCTAAGACAGAAATTACTGGACATGTCTTTGAACAGTAAGCATTCTGGAAATTAAAGAGAATGTCATGATCAGCATGTTCACATATTTCAAAATGCTGCACTCTTCTGACAGTTCTTTCAATAATTTTTAGTAAAATACATCTGTAGCCATTGTATAATCCCCCTACACCTGCATATTATAACACGGAGTGTCATGATTTATTTCACAGGATAAAAGCTGCTAAATGAATACTGACAGCACTATTAGTGTTCTGATCTTGAAATGAAGTGCAAGTCAGCTCTGCTTAAGTTGTCGTTCTCCAGAGTCGCAAATAAATGTGCAGTTAAAAGGGTGCCATAAGTTAATCAGAGCAAAATTAGTAAAGAAATATCAGTAAGGAAGTGAGCCAACCAGGAAATGGCATGTTGAATCTCTTGCTCTGTAAGAGTTTCTGTAAGTGAATGATACTCAGTGCTATGAACTCTAGAGTAAAGCAGAATGCTGAAACGGGGCAAACATTTGATTCATTCTGCATGGACTAAGAGATGTCAGTACTATTTCAGTGGCTGAATCTTGTGCTCCGATTGCTCCCACCTGTGCCCATTGCCTTGTTCCCACTTGTGGCAAGCAGTGCTCAAGCAGGCTCCATGCACGATGGACTCCTCTCTGACCGCTGCCTTCTGGGAAGTCTTGGTGAAAAGTAAAGTAGAGAAAAGCAAATTAACTAAGCTTCTAGTTCTCCTTAATTTATCCTGCCAAGGATCATCAGCTACCATCTTTCTCCCCTAAAAACCATTCCTTGATGTTGTCTTCTAGCAAATAAAATTTGTCCTCTTGCTTGCACAGAAATAAGATATTTCATTTGTCTTCCAGCCTCTTCAAAACTAATTCAGATTTGTATTTTAAACAGTCACAGATCATCCACTGTTTTTCTAAAATATCATATTCTGTCTCATTTGATCCCTAATGCAGTGTTTCACATTTTGTTCTTTTTAAACACACTCAAATTTATTTTTTCTCTAGTCATAGAGATCCATCCAATAGATACTACATGTTGTCCTTTTTGGAAGGGGAAGCTGGATCTGTCTGTCCTTTTGAATGTTAATGTTTGTCACTAGAGCTCTATGAATACCATTGTATTATAAATATTTATCACAACTATTTTAATACTAGCAGCTGTGATCCTTTAATGTGCAGAGTCTGTGTTGTAAAAATCCAAATGCTCTGTAGCTCTTCCCAATTTCCAGAAGATTTGAAATTGTTCATATTCGGCATTCCTCTAATAGAGCTCATCATAACCCAAGGAGAAACTTTTCCTTGTTAATAAGAAATAATTCTTTTCTCTTCCACTGTAGCTCCAATGCAAAATTTAGTCAATTTTGAACCTTTACTTGCATTTTTTCAGAGCCATTTAGTCCAGTCAGTTTATCTATCTGAAATGGTCTACAATGTTGAAACTAAAACATGAATCACGAAACCTTCCAAACTAGTTTGTTTTTTTTTAAGGCACTGGTAATAATATACAGCTTCTGTGAGAATCTCCGTATTCAACACATGTGTCTTATGCATAGCAGTTAATCAAATATTTTTATCATAAAGTGTCTATACAAGGGTTGCTCTGAAAGTAATGCCTTCTATCTTGTTACATTGGCCCAGACAGTCAGTTGTTGGTGGAATGGCAGTAATGGCTGAACCTTTCCACCAATCATAGGATCTTAGAATTGTCTGGTTGGAAGGGACCTTTAAGATGATCTAGTTCCAACACCCTGCTATAGGCAGGGATGCCTCACTCTAAACCAGGTTGCTCAAAGTCCCATCCAGCCTGGCCTGGCTGATCGGTTATGTTTTGTTGCATTATGACAGATGGCAGCAGAGGGGCAATCCGACAAAATGGCATCAGACATGGAAGTGCACATGAAGCAAAAGTGTGGGGAAAAAATGACACCCACTGACATTCATTGACATCTGCTGAGCAACCAGTGGGTGTGAGCACAGTGAGGTGGTGGGAGATACGTTTCAGCAGAGGTGACAGCAATAGTGGTCACAGATTGTGACTAGTTGGTGCAGATTTTTATGCGCACATTCTGCAGGCTCTTGTTTATCACTGGCAAAAGTGCATTACTAAGGGAGGCGTCTGTGTTGGAAAACAGTGTTTTGTAGCTGAGAGTTTGCTCTATCAAATAGTCTCATTTTGCTCTTTGTATCTGTTGCGGTTTCCATAGCAATAAATAGGAGGCATTACTTTCAGAGTGGCCTATGTATAATTTTACTTTTTTAAAAATGAATTTCAAGCAGTTTTTTTCAGTTGCTTAAAAAAGTGTACTCCAGTAATTCCAAACTAACATAGTTAAGTTGAAATAACTGTTGACTGAAAACAACCAAGCAGGAAACCTTATATGATGTGATGAAATGAATTCTCATTCAACAGGAAATATTTCTCTTTATCATTTAGAAATCCAAATGGGACCCTGATTAATGGAACAAGATGGCCAGTCTTCACCAGTACTGAACAAAAATATTTAACATTAGATACTGATGCTTCGGAGGTACTTACAAAACTACGTGCTCAACAGTGTCGATTCTGGAATATTTTTTTCCCCAAAGTAGTGGAAATGACAGGTAAAAGTGCTTTTTACATACTTTTATCTAAATTGTTTCATGCAAGGCTTGTTTGCTTGGTATTAATGCGATAATTCAATTTAAGCCTTTACATTTCTATTTGTAATTCTATTTCCATGAGATGTTCAGATGTTGGATAAAATTTCCCGTGCTGTGATGATGGGCATCATACTCTCTGGAAAGGAAAAGGAAAGAATCGATGTGCCTGAATCCTAATCTAGCAATGAGACAAGAATGTTGTTATGTAGTCATGCATCTACTTTGTCATGTATCTACATCTATCAGTCCCTGAAATACTGTAACAGGAATACTGCTTTTATATTTATGTTCCCTACGCAATCTTGCACAGTTCTGACAAAGAAACATTTAAGTTTCTACTTGCAACCATGGCGTAATACTTTGTATTGTAACAATTCTCTTCGCTGAAATAGTATTTTGCATTTCCTATCTCCATTTATGCCCAAAAGAACTCATGGGACAGTACATTCCATATATATATTTCTTCATCAACTGATGCCTGTTTCATCATTTCTTCTACTGAAATTGACAAGCAGGGTTACTTTAATATGATATATGATGATAGAAAACAAGGTACAAGGAAATGTTATATCATTGTTGCTGTAAGTTGTAGTTAAAGCTTAGTTCAGATAGAAAAGTAGGATTGTGTCATTCAGGGCAAGAAAACAATCAAGCTGAATTATCCTAACTCCAAATGGTCAGTTTGACATGTTTGTGCTTGTCAATGAACCACAGTGATCATTGCGTAAGCTGTGCTACGTCTTTGACATCCTCATATGCCACTGCTGGGTCTGAGTGTGTTTCAGCACCTGGGCAAGCAGGTTTCCATGGCAGATCAAGGCAGGTTTACTGAGGCTGTTTTAGTCCCCACTATCTTTGTGTATCTTTGATCAGGCAAAAAGATCTGATATGTTCAAAAATATGCGTAAATAAATGTTGTGGTTTCAGTGTGAGAAAACTAAGAAGAAAAAAACTAACATAACACCCACATAGAAATTCTGGCCTTTCTATCTCTACTGTATTTTGTATGATTTTTGGAAGATTTCTTGAGATCTTCCCCCTTCAATTTCGGTATGTAAGATTATAACTGAAGGCATGAGTTTAAGTGTCAAGGTTGGTAGGCAGATACACCAGACTTAAGACCTGTTATGTGGGTTCTCAATCCCAACTTGACACAATTGCTACGCACACACACACATAGGTAGCTCTATGGCAAAGGGCTAACTGCACCCAGGGTACTCTGCCTTCACAGTCACCCAAAGATAAAGCAGAAGCATTCAGCATTTAATGTTTCATTCGAGGACAGAAGCACCGGGACAACCACCAGAACATTTTCTGATGACGGCTCCTAAAAGAAACACACTGGAGGGACAATAAACAGTAAGTGACTCTTAAGAAGCTTTTAGAGCAATCATATGTTAATTATAAAAGCATCTCCGTAAGACTCTACCTCCTCAACACAGTCTTTAACACATCCTGAGCCCCAGCTATTTACATTTCTGTTTCCTCTAGATTATAGAAAGCTGCAGGTAGCCAAGATTTCCATTTGTCTTTCATTACTATTTTAGTGTCCAATATATATAGTGCATACATTTCTGTTTCACTTGATATTATTGCATCATACATCATCTATAAGGAAATCAAACTTCAAAGTGGCCACTATAAATATATTGTAAATAAATAAGCTCTGAAAAGATATTAACTACAGAGACAGAGGAAAGTTCAACCTCTTGAGTAGTAATAGCCAAAATCACTGTGTTTGCTCTGAACCTCTCAAAAGCATCTGGACTCCATAAAACAATACTTAGAGTTTTCAGACTATTAAAAATGTGATGACTTAGAAAAGTCACCATCAGAATTAGTTGTCTATTTCCATAGAGCTATATACTGCAGTCCTTATGCATGCAAAAAAGTGGATTAGCCCAAACTAACCTCACTTGCAGATGCCAGAGAAAATTCCACTTAGTGTACCTATGACAGCCATCTGTGGACCTTCATAATCCTAATTCTTCCCAGCTCCAGCATTTTGCATACTGGATGGTAAGAGGGAAAATAGTTCTTAAAATTATTAATCCCCAAGATAGGGTTATTTCCATTTGAAAGATGATAGCAATAATAGCCTGAAGTCCTGGAAAAATAAATAAATAAATAAATAAATAAACAAACAAACAAAAGAAAAAAAAAGTTGGATTTATTTATTTATTTATTTATTTAAAGCATTGATTTTTAAAGCATGTGACTAAAAAGCATCGAATACAGAGATACTCAAGTAGATATTCTCCTTTCTGGAATATGGTGTAGAAACTATCATCATGAGAGAAACAGCAGCATAAAGCTGTAGTGTTTATGATACTGATGATCCAAGAAGTTTTGCAGGTACCAGCATTTTTGAGCTGTTGAGGAGGACAGAAAAAAAATAATTCCAACTTGTCATCCCTTATTAATTATACTGTGTCATAACAGCTACTTGGCCTTTGTCTCAATCTTAATGTTAATACTACAAAAATAAATTCAAGATTAGCACTTTATTGGCACAAGTAGCAGAGCAACAAATGATGGTATGGAGATAAATATAACTTTGCTATAATGCCATTCAATTGAGGGCTGTATGCCTATGTGGAAAGAAAAGAAATGCCAGCTGTCTGTGCTGACACTGTGCTGAAGAATCAAAACAACCCTTTTTTTTTTTCTTTTTTTTTTTCTCTCTCTGTTAAACTGGGACCTTTCTGAGCATTAAGGTATGATTCACTGCCTCCTGAAATTTCCCCCCTTCTCCTTGTGAACTTGTCTGTGCTTTGCATTGGGCTAATTAGTATCTCTATAGAGTCGGGCTATCTAGAAGATGGCATATAGCAAAATAACCTCACTGTATTATCGGCTCACTACCAGAGAATTGCAGAAACCAGTAATCTGAGCAGTAATTATCAGTCAAGTCGAATTCTCTAATCTTTTATCCTTTTTTTTTTCATCTTTTTTTTTTTTTTTTTTTTCCTGCTTTCCAGCTGTCAGCTCATCCAAGTCATAGGTGGTTGTTTCAAAAGGATTGATGATGTTGGTGATAATGGGATGCATTGACTTGTGACTTCAAGTTGAATCTTATCACTGAAAAAGCAAACAAACAGGAATCCAAGTTCTTACTTCAGTGTTTTCCTTTCTCCCTCTTGTCTTTTAGATTCATAATGGTGGCAAGTCTGAATTTCTCATTGTCTGTTTTCTCCAGCTGAATTGTCTCATAATTTATACTCTCAACCAGTGACTTTTAATTGAAGCTGTGTGTATTATAAAGCTGTTTCACTTTCCAACGTCTTTGGGCACAAATTCTTTCTGCACATTAAGACTTCAAACACATCTAAACCTGAATAATTAAAGTAAGAACAGTTTTTTGAATTTATAAATGGAATCTCTGCCTGGATAAACAAAACTGAAAACTAGAAAAAGATACGAAATGAGGTTTAAGTTTTCTTTCTTCTAATAACGCCAGTGATAGTTCACATCAAATGACCAGTTCATCTGACATTTGTGGAAAATCTGGGTCTGAAATCCTGGATAATTCCCTAAATTAGAAATGTGCAGAGATGAGCTCCTAAGGTCAGGAAAGTCAAACAGTGTGTGTGTCTTGTCCCTCTATTTCTGTGAATCATATCAGCAAAGCTTAGTAATCAAAACATGCTGTTATTGTTATCAGCATTTACAAATGTTCTCGGGGTTAATCACAGCTATGGCCAGCAGGAAATAAATAAATAAATAAATAAATAAAATTATCTGAACTCTTCTTTGAACTCTGATGTAACCACGCTTATTTACTTATTTGAACTGAGAGCAATTTGGTTAACTTTTTAATATTTCTTCCTATATTTGTACACAATTTCACTTCTGATTACAAGAAGCACAGAACCTCCCCAAGAAAAAGTATCTTGGTTTTATTTCTGGTCTCACTGGAACAAAGTAATGTAAATCTCATTTCAAAGTCTCATTAAATTGCCATCTGGATTTCCAGAGCAAAAAGGTTTGGATGTGTTGAGCTGAACTGCAGATAAGCAACCGAATTACTGGATGCTTCTCCAAACTAAATCTCTGAATCTGTTAACTCTCTTTCCAGAATATTTTCTCTACTGATGTGTAAAACACAAAAGTATTTCATTTTCACATAACCAGTTAAACTTGCAGTGCTGGCAGATCATAAAAAATGGGTAGAAAAGAGTGTTTTTATAGAGGGAAAGGGCCTATGCTCTATTGCAGCAGAAGAACATAAAGTCAAAAGAGCATAAAGAACTCATGGAGCTGTTATCTAGTGAACACAATTACTGCATTTTTTGGAAGCAAGCTACATCAATATGGGACACTGAGATAATTAGGTGCAAAATGAGTAAAGACATTCATAGATCATCAATGGTTTCTAAACTTTAACAGAAATTCTGCAGCTGACCCACAGTATGTGATGAGCCATGTATGCTTTATCTTTCATTTTGTGGTTGTATGTGTTGTTCCTGCAAGGTCACTGCATCCCTCTCTAGGGTTAATTATCTTCTGGGACTGGAGGAAGTGATCCCTGTCCATAAGATACTCTGGGAACCTTGTAAAATGATATATTTTTATTACTCTTCTCATTTTCACCCTCTGCTCTGATGCCTATAACAAATTTGGCAATAAATATTACCTTGGGATACAGGATTAGTCAGCAAATGTTTTATAGGCTAGAACGAAAGAGAAAAAAAGAAATTGATTTGACGTTGACATTATGCACATTTTACAGTATCCTTCTCCAAACTTGTGTCACTTATACATTAAACATGAAAATTTATTTCAAAGCAGGGTGAAATCCTGGTCATCCATTACAATCCATTGAAACTAAAGGCAGGACTGTTGTGGCCTTCAACAGATCTGTGATTTTACTGTAACTTTACAAGTCATCTATCTCAGATCGCATATCATATTCTTTGGGCTATGTAGGCTTCCCTGTAGAATATATTGAACTAATATTTCAAGGGTTTCACAAGAAGATGGCTCTAAAATGATGTGTGTGATGGACAGCATATTATGCAAAGCAACAATCCCATACATAAACTTCTTTATTCCCCTGATTGTGCCTGAATGATATCTTTGCAGTTGTTCCTGATCTATCACTGAATTTCCAGTTATTCCAAGTTCGAGAAAAAGATACAAAAGAACATCCTAAAATGTATTTAGAGCAAACAACATTGATAATCAGAATTATTTTTCAATTAGCATGTAAAGAGATTCAAATTTAGATTAATGTAACCCATTTCATGTTTTACAGGAAATATTGATGAAGCAGAACGAGAGTGGAAAGCAGGATTCCATCGCTGGAACAATTACATGTCAGACTGGAAAAATCAATTTAATGATTACACCAGCAAGAGGGAGAGATGTGCAGGCACTAATTAATATGTTTACCCTATCCCGTATGTTCGTATTACTGATCATCAAGGCAAGTATAGTGGTAGTTATCTGACATGGCTAGCATTGAATACGTTAAGCAGATTAAAAAAATATTATGGATATAATTGTGATTCCCCAGATCTTTCATTTATATTTTACCTCATATCTCAATAAACAATATAAAACATCCGAACTCTTTGAAGCTTCACTGCTTCATTGTGTTAAATAGGACTATAGAGATTAAAGTCTGAAGATTAATGGTGTACATATTATAAACACTAGCTGCTTAAATTCTCACTTCAAAGATACAATGTAATCTGTTATAGAAAAAAATGGATTTTTTTTTTTTTTTAGCAGAAATGTCAGTGTTTTATAGTATTGCTACGCAAAACACAATTGTTTTTGATCTTTAACTGCGATGCCACAGCACTTAGGCTTTGCTTCAGACATAATTTAATTGACATAAATATAAAGAGATTACAACTTTGCTGGACACACCGAACAATATGTGCTTGTTAGACCAAAAAGTTATAAGACATTAAAGCCTGAATCATTGCTTTATTTTTTTATGCCACTCTATCTGGCAAAATCTGTAGAACAAAGCCATAGTAGGAGAGTATTCAGACTATCTACTGAAAGCCTAAATCACTCTGTGCAAGTCCAATGGTGAAAGCAGCCAGAAAACCGGAGGTCTGTGCTTCTGCTAGCTTCATTTTTTCAAGGAGTAAGGAAGCTCTAGTTTCTTTAAGTCAAACTCACAGCTTTCGTTGTTCAGGTGCCCAGTGTCTTTGTTCTATACAAGTCTCTGCAACTAAGGTGAGATCTAGCTATGAAAATCTTGTACAGTGAGTTATCTTGTAGTTGAAGGAGAGGCCCACATTTACTGGAACACAGTGGACACATTTTTAAACCTGTAGAACACCGATCTGTGTATTTTCAAGCTCATCAGATGTCAACCATTGAAGGAAGATGTCAACACTAAGGAAGGCCAAGAAGGAGCTCACTGCAGAAGGACATGGGGATGTGGTGGGAAAGACCCAGTTCTTTGGCATGGTCAAATGAGCTCCATTTGTCATGCACGTAGGCATCTCCTCAACTGCTTTCTACCCACTCGAGATGAATCTATTAGATGGTCCTAAAAATACCCCTTGGATTGCTCTTCCTCCCACTTTTCTGCTTCTGGATGAAGGTGGAAGTTCTATGCCTCAATAACACCTTAAATAGCTGCCTTTTACTGGCTCATCTGGGACGAATAAATGTCAAAAATTTGATAAACATAAAGAGTATGTAAAATCAACAGCCCATCTCATAAATAAATTATTCTGATGCTTTCTGTAAAAGTAATAGCCTTCCAGTGCATCTATTTTCTGTTCTAGTGATTATGAGCTCTTGTAAAATTCGTTCTTGAATTTAATATATGGACGAGATCTAGATAAATAACAGAGGGTGGTCTCTTTGTGGCTGTCAGTCTGACCAGATGGGATCCCCGTTACATGAACAAGAAAGAGTGCAGAAAATCCATCCTCTGCTACTGAAGATGTCTTACCTTTTCACAGTTATTTCTAGGCTATTTTATAGAAAACTATCCTTAATGCAGAATTTAAAAAAGCTTCATCCTAAACAGTCAAAAAATTGGTCATTTTGGGGCAGGCTGATTAAAACTTTCTTGTATCTAGGATTAAAAAAACCTTCACACAGTATGTTACCTTTGTACAAGTAATTAGATCACTACTTACATTAGCACAGTTACTGCCATTAATAATAGCATGGAGAGCTATATCACTTTGTGGCTATTTACTGGATATTCTTTGTACCACTGAAACGCTATTAAGGGTAAACTTCCTTTCATCACTGAGGTGGCGCTGGATCTCCCCATTTTATTTACACAGTGTGCTTCATAATTATGTTGGATGCTAATCTGCCACAAAGAGCCTTGAAATAGAACCCAAGCATATTTAGAAGCAGCATTTGTCTGTCTTGATATCCTCTTTTTGGTTGTGTTTCACTATCTGTCTAATCACTTGTCTTTTGGGAATAAAAGAAAGCTAATTAAAATGCTTAAATAGCCTTTGGGAAGGGTAGTCTATAAAATATTTTGCTGCGAAGGTGTTCTCTGTATGTGCTGTGAGTTAGTCTGGATAAAGTCTCCTTGAAGACTAACGCTCTTTCTGGAGTATTTCTGCCATGTCTGTGACATGTTATTAAATAAAGGGAGGAAGGAAAGAAAAACAGAGTAAAATAAATCTTAAATCACTTTGAAGTTATTTTATGAGTTGCTTTACTGACTTTCTATGTGTGAATGTATTGCTAGCTTTCTTTTTTTCATATGCTGGGAAATAATTAATGTCTCTGCTTGTCATTGATGTGAAATCAATGTATCATTTAGTCCTATGCTTATATCCCACACTTAGGCAAGTAAAACGTTACGCACTTGTACAAAAGTGGCTAAGGGAACAAAGGCCTCAGACAACCATTGTGGATGGCTTAAAACTAAGGGACAAACAAACTTTTATTTTGAGGATATTGAAGATATTGTGTCATTGCTTAAGAAAATTATGTATCAGACATCTTAACCTGACCTTGCTGAAGATGCAGTGTTAATTTATGTTCATCCTTGGCTTAAAAGAGACAAGAAATCAAGGTTTTCATGTGTAACTAGGAAAGAATGTGTTGATCCTTTCTTCCTGTTCCTGATATCTGAAGAAATAATTCTGAATTTAGTCCCAGAGTTGCTGAAAAATTATAAGAAAATGAATAGCAGTGCCAACAAAAATGTTGGCATTAAATCAGTTGTCATTGGATTTATAAGCGAACAGCATGCTGATTAAATTGCAGACATTTCACACCTATTTTGCAGATAGTCATAAGAGGTCTGAGCTGAAAAAATTTCCTAGCAAAAATCTCTTTAATTAACATCACTATCTTTTGCATTTTAAATGTTTTGTCTGAAGGGTTACATAAGCTTTTGGTAAAGTTAAGTGTTATCTGAGTGAAATCGGATCAGAGCTCCCCCTAGAATACCAAATCCTAAAGGATTTGTGGTGCCCAGGGTATGTGGCAGGGGCTCTGCAGAGCAGAACCAGGCAACGTTAAAGCTTTCTGGCTTCAGACAGTGGTCCTTAGACATGCATGACTTTCTCTAGCAGAAGTAAACCTCCCACAAGGTTTCCAGGCTTCTTAACACAGATTTTACACTTATAAACTGGATTTTTGGATGGGCAGTCACTGTCCTAAGACCTGTTCATTGCTTTAGGTTTATCTTATTGATAAGGCCAAATTTCCATGTAAACAGAAGCCTGGATTTTGGGCCCACTTTGATCAATCTGTTTATAGAGAAGAGTTTACTGCTCTGTAAATACACGCAAACAGACAATTCAAATGTGCCTGCTAATAGCAAGGGAAGTCTCAATCAGCTCAGAAATATCTTTGCAACATAGGGATTTTAAGTCCATCTTTTATTTCAAGGAGGGTTTTGGGGGAGAAAATTATCTTAGATTATGGAAAACTGGTGGAACTGTCAGAAAAATGTAGGTATATTTCATGATACACAAGCTTAAGATGACCTCTGGCCTCTCTAATGTTCTTATCACAATGGATCGTCAGCAAGAAATACAGCTGGTTGCCAGATACAACATAGATTAGTCTGAAAGGAACACTAACCTTGCAGATAAATATATTTGTCTCTGTCAACATCATAATGCTGTATTCTTCTCAGACGCGATTATGGTTCATGTGTTTCTACTGGCTCAGCACCAGTTCTGCAACATCAGCGGCAGCTATTTAGGGGGACATAATAAACATCACCGTGCTTCAGCTACACCTGCAGCATGTCTGGCTAGGAAAGAACAGCCATTGCTAAGTGCCAGCCTGTACGCTGCCCTTCCATTCCCGCACAGTGGAAAAAACACAAGTGTTTTTTGCCCCAGAATGATCAATAATGGAAGGGCTTTGCAGTGCACTTCACAGCGGTACTACGTATCACAACATCTCTGTTCTGATAACTCCAGCCAAAAAAAAAGCCTTCCCCTGGAGTGCAAAATGGGTATAGGAATTTGACAGTGATTCAAAATATGGGGTGAAGAATGAGACTGCAGCTTTGGCTCCGGCCTGGGGGCTAATCTGGAAAGTGCTACTGCCAGCTGACTACTTTCTCACTATCTTTTTCAGTCAGTGGAACCATGGGCATTTGCCAAAAATTTTGACTGCTCTTGGTCAGCCAACAAGTCGAAAACCAAGCACCTGTGTAACAGATATGTGCTGCTATATGTTTACTATGGCCAAGCCGTCTGTAGTACACACCACGTGCCAGTTGATTTATTCTGGGTAGACTGGGAGCAAGAGTGCATTAGAAAAAGCTCCTGGCAGAATTACAAGTATTCCTCAAAGCTTTGTTTTAATTTCCCCTCAACTGTCTGAGGTTCTGAGCGGGTTTTCTATTGTTAGCTGCCCACTGATGTATGAAAGTGAAGAAACTTATTTTATTATTTTTTTAATCTCTAACAAAATGTAAAATTTTAGATTCTTTGAAAACTGTATTTTAAGGGTCAACAAGAAGTATTTGGAAATGGTGTGCAAACAGAATTGAGATTTAACAACCTCAACTCTGTGTGGTGAACTGAGAAGACCATTCCTATGAAACCATATGTATAGGAACTGTTGAATCACAGCCTGTAGTACTGATTGAGTACCTGGGGAAAGGACCTGGGAAACCCTGGGAGTACAGGTGAAGCCAATTCATCTGTGTGAGTGGAAGGGGTTGAGCCTGGCTGCACCTCTCTTACACCTCATTGAAAGGCTGACCTCCACTGGGGAAGGATCTCTGGTTGGTGATTCTTTTCTTGTGGAGCCTTCCATACTAGCCCAGATCTTCAGAGACAGGTGAGCACCTTTTGTCATTTCATCTCCTGTATTGCCTGCGTGGATCTTTCTGGTTACACCATACGTTGCAGTTTTCAGGTACCATTAATTTGTGAACACATGGCGTACTGGTATAAATCCACTAGAAACTGCCTCTTAGCAGTGTGTTTCCAATCTTTGAGAGAAAAGTAGGCTGGAAGATGAAGGCTTATGTATTATGGGTTTTGTATTTCTGAAATGTACCTTTTTTAGTCTTTGCTGAAGAATAAAATAATCACAAGACTTTTTGCTATAAATTAACACCTCAGCCAAATTAAGTATTCACCTTTGAAAGTTTAAAAGCTTTTATTCTGATTTCAGTTGCTTCAGGTCTAAATTTTATGAACAAACATAATTAGCCATTTTTAAATGCTTCATAAGACAAGATAATTCCTTCCTGATCCCTGCTGAAATCTTTAAGCATGAATACTGATTATCTTGTTTTAGCATGTAAATGTTCTGGCATTTTGTTGATAAACTACATTAGTTGCACTCATAGAAACTTTAACTCATAGACTTAATGACTACAAAGCAGTGATGTGAATCTACAATTAGCACAGGTGTGAATTTGAGAGGCTTTTAATTGGATTGCAGGTGAGATTAAGTAAGGTTTCCAGGCACATTGTAAGCGGGAGTGCTGAGAAGGGAATCTGGGTAAGTTGCGTAATGATTTTGCTTAGTTTGGGGCAGGAAGAGAGGAAAAAGAGGCTGAATTAGAGTACATTGACTTCTGCATAACAGGTCCTGATGAGAAGTTTCCATCTTGATAGCATCACAGCAGTATGAGGATGCTTATGCCGGCTCTGGGGCTTTGTCTTCTGGGTTTTATTACCTAAATCATTGTGTTCATTACTTTCTCTTTTAAAATGCTATGACTCTGGGCAGGGATCTGGGAATTACTGTTGTTTGAAAGGTCTGTAGTCCCTGCAAAGTCGTGTGTGTACCTGGAGAAGAGTATCAGCTTCTGATCTTTTCAATTCTGTTTCATTTTAATGTATGCTATGACTGTAGGAGCAAAAGTTTTAGCCACTATTAATAGAACAATGTACAAACGGTGTAGGTGGTTCTTGCAGTTTGGGAATGCTGTGGTTAATTTCTTTAATTTATAAAGTATTTATAAGTCTTCAGTTATACTGAGTAGTGGTAGAAGTGTGTAGGCAGAAAGTAGTTATCTCCACACCTCTCAATCTTCTAAATTAAATTCGCTTCTGCAGCATGTCTAATCACTTCAGGGTACCTCATCATCCTCTCTCTGCTACAGGCTAGGCAGCACCATTTCTTGCAAAATAGATACGTACCAATGGACTCTTCAGATTGATATTGTTATCTCATATGTGAGACAATCAGGGTTTTAACCCACAGAAAACAGGAGGAGATGTGACTGACCATTTATCAAGGACTGTTTAGAAAGTAATTTGTATGGACTTGATTTAGGATTGTGAAAGTCAGCCAGAATTGCGCATCTGAAGTGATACTTCTGAAATACTGAACTTTTCCTACTCGCAAATTACAGAGCTGCAAATTTTATGGGTGCTGCGAACTCAAGTTCTATCAGCCGCTAACACGTTTAAAAAATATTTGCTTTACACCAGGATAAATGAAGCATAGTTTAAAAAAATAACTCAGAATTAGGATTGCAGAATAATGTTGCTGTTATTTTGCAGCATCTATATATATATTTAATCTGAACATTTGTCCCATTTCATGTTTATTTTCAATGCAGTTGTCAGTTGGATTCTTCTTTTTTTTTCCTCTATGGAAGAGTTTTGTTCTTGCAGCTCTTGCTGAAGGTGTAATTTTAGTTTCATGAATGATTATTAGAAATCAAAACTGCAAAATATGCTTGTATACAGCTGGCTGCCTCATTTCAGTGGTACTTCCGTGATGTATTTCTCTTCAGGAATGACCTCAACGTTCTTAGTTTTGGACTACTGAGTAACTTTCAGTTAATTAAAGTTCTGTTGTTGCCTTCAGCAGAAGTGCCTTTGACTGACACTTTCAATCTTCTTTATCACTTAATAATCTGGGAGATGCTTGCTATTTAAGAGGAAAAAAATCCACACCACAAAAACTACTTTTTCAGAGTTCTCTTAATGACACGCTAAATGGGAGAGTGAAGCTGTAGACAGACTGTACTCGTGCTCATCTTTGCAGAGGAAGTTTCACTGGATACTAACTAAAATCTGTAATGGTTAATTTGCTTACACATTTTGTGTGTGTGTTCTGTAGCTGAGCATCCTCTGTTGCCCCCAGCAGACTACTTCAGTTGTATTATAAATCTGATACCTTTCAGCAGTTCCTGTCTTTGTCTGCACTCAAATATGGTGTTTGATTATTAAAAAATATTAAGATCAGTGTATCCAAGAACTCCTTTCTAGGGAGGGATGCTGGCAAACAGCTGCTGCAGGAGCTGTCAGGCTGTCACAATTGCTTGTGGGTCCACAGTGGCAGAGTGATCTTAGAACCTTGTAGGCTGACTTTTTAAACTACTTTTACTCCAAGAAGCATTTTGATTGTCTGAGCAGTGCCATTTGACAGCGCTTTGAAGTGAAGAAAGCAATGAAGGTGTTCTTCATTGCTTCATTGTGTTATTCTCCCTTAACTCTGGGCACAAAAACACTGGATTATCTGGACTTCCACTACCTTAAACAGTGGTAAGACAGAAATGGGGTGTGATTCTGAAGGTGTTTGCACTGGAGCCAGTCAGTATGAAGTACAGGGAGGGTCTTATTTGCTGCTTGTGCCTAGTTAACTTCTGGCTAATCATGTCCCACAGTGCCAGCTGTAGGACTATGGACCTGAGGACCACAATCCTCTGGACCGATGGAAACAAGGCTGGACTCCCTTTTTGAGCATAATGATCCTTTGGCAAGACAGGACTTCTGGGAGCACTTGGAAGCCTCTGGATCTCCATTAGCTTTTCACTTGTTTAATCTTGCCCTTGTTACCAGCGAGCCAGGTGTGCTGTAGCATAGGAAAGGAGGGTTTGCTGTTGCAGACCTTTGAACTCTTTGAATAACAGAGGGAATAAAGCCCATTCAGCAATGGAAAGGATTCAGGGAGGGTATAGTCCAGGCTGTCATCAACTCCAGAATAAGCTCTGCAACTTTTGTTCGTGTAACAAGAATCCTTATGTCAAATCCTTGAAAATAACACACGTCTAGTTCTTGTGTTCAAAGAAATCTGCCTTAAGCAGATTTGTATCTGCTTAAGCAGTTCTGTATCTCTTTAGTGCTGGAGTTAGTACCCTAGTTTGTAGGGGTTTCTGTGGCTGTATCATGAATTAACTGCATTTAACATGCATAACGCCACACTTCTAAAAATAGATTAGTCTGTTAAAGATCTTGTTAATAACGGTTCTAGCAAAGCATACATTGCCTAAAGCAATACAATTATTGGTCAATAATTCCTCTTTAGCTCTCTGTATTATTACTGCTTTATTTCAGTGCTTGGCTTTTTACCCTTTGATCTGCTTGTTATCTTTATACCCTCTGATCCTCTTTGCAATTCCTTGGCAATTTGATCTGTTAATTACAGTACCCATATTCCCTAATTTCAGTAGAATGTGCATTTCTTCTGACCGTCCTCACCTTTCCTTGTATGAAGACTTACTGTCTTTCTGTAGGCTATATCTTCTCTAAGTCTGCGTTGATGTAAAACACTATAATTATAAAGTATCTTTACACTTTCATTGCTATCCTTTGGACTTCATAAAATATCTCAATATTTTGGCTTTGACAAATTTTAATGGATGTGGGCACTCAACCCTCATAAATTCTTTGGCACTGTGTCTATTGTAAGATTTTCTTTAATATAAATTTAGTAATTGTTGGTTGCATTTGCATCTTAGAGACTATTACAAGCATGCTTTCTGCTGTGTTTTGAGCAAGTAATATCAGAAAATACTTTTTTTTAAATATAAGTGTTTTCCTGCTTTATGAGCACACAACTCATGAATTACTGAATCTTCTGCATCACCAGATTCCCAGTTCCTTCTAAGACAGGTGTAGACTTTGAGTGTAACGTAAGCATGTTTTGGAGCATTAGAGGTTTAGTAAGTTAAGTTCCAGCTTTAACTTTATGGTACAGAAATGATGGTACTAGGGATTGGGAAGGCTTTTGGGACTGGGAATTGACAACTGGGATGTCACCTCAGCATTTGAAAGCTGGATTTTTTTTGCTGTGGTTAAAGATATCCTATAAGAGTAAAAAAAAAAAAAAAAAAGTCAGTCTTGCAGTCTTTCTGATGTTGCCCTTAAGGTGGGGGATGGATAATGGATGGTTTCCCATTGGGTAGGTTGTGTGATTGGGCAGACCGTGGGTTGGGTCTGGGAACAAAGAGAAGCGGGTTCATGTTGAGGTCACTTCTTCTCCTTGATAACCCAGGCATGGTCTTTCCATGGGGACATCTGTCCAACAGCCATCTTACATATGCCTCATTCAGTGCTGTTATTCTACTGTGTAAGTGGTTGGTCGTTGTTTTCCTTTCCTCGATTAAATCATCCATTTTGGAGGTTTGCAAAATAAAAGCCCACTCAAAAGTCATGCAAAAGAAGGACAGACTTCTTTTAAACTTCCCGTGTCTTGCTTTGCCCATCTCTGCTGTGGGAGTTCAATTGTTGGTATTTATCTACCTTTTTCCCCTCTGAGGGGGCAGACTTAGTTCAGCACTGAGACTTTGAGAAATCTTTATCAATAAAATGCTGCAAAACAGTCACTTCATTCTCCATATGGTGCGTGCAAATACTTGCTTAGTCCATCAGCCAAAGTAGCAGCTATTCAAAGGAATATTTTTATGGTGTATCCTTGCAAATGAACTCAAACTTCTCTTTCCAAAGAAAGCTCTATGGGAGTACCAAATAACAATCATTTATCCAACCTTTCTTTTACTTCATTTCTGCTTTCAAAAAGATGGATTAGATGCTTTTTTTTAATATAATTGTGAATTTTTTTAAGACGGAGGTTTCTTTTTTTAACTTCTTCACTTTAAAATAAAACATTTCATTTTGTGTGCATCCAAATCTTTTCGATCAGATTACTCTTATGAACTGTGGAGAGTGCAAGGGCAAAATGTGCATATCTCACTCTAAAATCATAAGAGAGATCTCCCAAGAAATAACATTATTCTCTCAAAATTTTCAAGTAAATGTGCATATTAAGTCTAATTCTAGCTGACTTTTCTTCCTTTTTACCTTTTAGACTTCCCTTGATATTGTGTAAGTTGCCATTTTTTCATGTTAGTTCTCAAGTAGTTCACACTTTGTTGCATCACAAGGCATTTAACTGTTTTTCAGTAATGTGATTGTTCAATTGTTGGCATGTTCCTTGACATGGAAAAGCAAAGTATAAAATCAGCCTGAAATATCTTGAAATACAGTAGTCCATTTCACCGCAACTGAAGCAAAAAATGGAGAATTTGTAAAATAAAATTTAAAGAAATGAATTGTGGTTTGCAATAAATACATGTGCTGCTCCAAGGGTATTTCTATTTGAATTATGGCATTTCTCATTTATTGTTTGGGAACCAGGGCTTATTTGCTTGGCTTCACTTTATAGTCCCCTAGCTAGGTATCTTAGCTGCTTCTGAGACAGACTATAATTCAGTACTCTGTAGAGAAGCTCAGTTCATTGATTGTAGGTCTCAGATTTGCCAAACATAACCAGAAAGGTGGTCAGAAGTGCTGATGCTGCTGTTCTTCTTTACTACCAAACTGTGCTGTGAAGGAAAACTTCCTGCTCTCTCTCGGCAAAATTCTCTCTTGTCAAATATTCCAAACAGAGCAGCAACCCCAACAGCGACCTGCTTAAACACTGAGCCTCAGCTGAGTCATACCTGGCTTTGTGCCTAATCTGTAATGTAAAATAGCATTTCTTAATTTTCTTGTGTTGCCTATACTATTAGTATTAAGCATTCTTAAGAAATTTGCAGGATTTCTGTTACTTGGCATTTGTATTTAAAAAAAATAAAAGGTAATTTTCCACAATGGTTGCCAACCAGGATGTTTTCTAACGCAATTCAGCTGCAGTCCATCCATTTCCTAACAAATATTATTTTGCCTTTCATAACACTCCCACATGTTTACAACTATTAAAGCTCTAACCTGGCAGAGATTTCCCCATCTCCTGTGTTTGCTGTGTAGCTCTGGACAGCAATTAAAAACCGAGATTTAAAGAAAATTTTGTGATTTCATTTTCAAATGCGTTTGGAATCTGTTTGCTGCAAATAGGGTTCAGCATTTTGCACTAGAAACCTTATCTAAAAGAGACTGAAGACAATGAAAGCTTCTCAGCTGAAGTTTGCAGGCTCTAAACTGAACACAAATTCAGCAGCTGAGCCAACCCTCTGTCTTTTAATAGAAGTCAATAACTCTTTCAACAGAAGTCAATGTCCAGGTTATGCCATGACATAGATGCAGCAAAAAAAAAGAAAAAGAAAAAAAACAACAACAATGTATTTATAACTAAAATGAATGGACATTTAATAGCATGTCACACACACAGGAATTGCAAGTTATTGTTGACTCTAATCTTAACCACAGGAAGATTTAGAAAAGACTGAGATGCCAGTTCCGCTTTTGTAGCGCGTGTGATTACTTCTCTGTTACTGCTGGGAGGGGCATGGACTTTAAATATGGGCTTTAGTGAGAACTATTGGTGACAGGTGGATGGTTGGACTGGGTGATCTTGTTGTTCTTTTCCAACCTTGGTGTTTTTGTGATTCTGTGAAATATTGTTTCTCTGAATTAATCAGACAACTTCCCTCTTTTTTTTCTTCCTGTATTGTTTCAGCGAACTTTAATTGAATCAGAGAAGATCTTTAACCTTGTCATAGTAGTGTTGTTCTTGTTGTGTCCTTCTTATTCATGAATTTAAGCTCTCAAACTTCTGCTGTCTCTTCTTCAACATCTGTTGATGGTTGTTTTTGTTGTTTTTTTTTTTTTTTTTTTTTTTTGTCTTTTGCTCAAATCACTTGGGAAGGAAACAGTTTCCAAATGTGTCTGTAGGGCTTGGAATGTATCCTGTAGAGATTGCTTCCTTTCAACAGCGCCTTAATGGCGCTGTGGAGAGTGGAGAGTACTGCACCTGGAGAATATGGATTCAAAGGGCCTTTGAGGTCAGACTAGAGAGGTTTTATATACCCAAGGCAGATAAAAAGGGGTATATGTTAGATTCAACTAGGCTCCCCATATTCAGTGGGAGTCAAAAATTGTTTTACACTCCACATATAACCAGATTTTGGTCAGCTTTAAAAATCTCTTTGCTCTGTAATCAAAACTCTGGTTGTCGCCATCTTTTTTTTCTTTTTCTTTTCCTTTTCGGATTTCTGTAGTAAGATGTAAACATAATAAACAACTTCTGTCATCTGAAAAATAAACCTATAACTTGGGACATACTTGGAAGTGTTTACAGATGCTCAGTAACTCCATGAAAACTCTGCGTCCCTTTGAATTTAATGGAAGTTGACACTGAATTCAATGAACTGTGATTTTTCCTTCCAATCCCACTAGCACTTTTTTCTGGACTTAGTATGCCTGCAATTTCAAACAGTGTCTGTAAACGGTGTTATAATACAGCCACCAATTCAACCATAGCATATCAATTGAGAAGTCAGGGGGACAAAGTCTGCAGTTAGCTGTCTCCAGTTTGCTTCTAGAATGGGTTCTTTGGACCTAATGCACTTGAAATTCATATTATTCTACAAATTGGTTTAATTTATGTTTAAAAGCTTATATTTATGATTTGTATTTATTAGTAACTTACTATCAGCGGGTCTACTGCAATCCTGAATTGTATGTGGGAGACACATTTTGGACTTAAGTTCCCCCACTTCCTTCATAACCAACCTTGCAGATCAGGAAGGATAAGGTTTTAGCTTGTTATCCTTCTAATCCTATTGCAGTGCTTGCTGCCCTTGATAGTTTTCAGGCAAGCAGGTGCCTGGAAGGAAGTGGATATCTAATTACTGTATCTGCCACGCTCTGGGGAGTGATGAGAAGTTATGTTGGGATAAATGCAAGTGGGAAACGGAAGGCAATAGCAGAAATGCCATTGCACTGGGCTACGTACCAGAGTGAAGCTGCTCTGCTAGAATCATCTCCTCCCCTTCTGGCACAGACCTGTCCTTTGGCTAGCAAACAACCTCAGGGGTCAGAGAAAGGAAAGGTGCTGTGCTGGCAGGCAGTGAAGTCCCGGCTTGTGCTGCGGGGTCTCAAGAGACAGAAGATAATGCAGGACCTAATTCCTGGCCTCTGTTAGGAAAACTTGGTGATCTTCATTATGCCATTTTCCTGTTTCTTAGATTCAACAAGCAGCAAAGCCCTATTAAAATCATCTGACTTACGTTGGTACTTAAGGCATTTATTTTTTTTGTGGGTAGCTTTGCTGAAAGCTACCTTTGCCTTTAAGCTGAGGCACTTTACTGCCTAAAGTTCTGAGTCAATATTTTAACTGGGCTATGTAATTTCCTGTTGCTTAATGTGAAGAACCTCCTCATGTCTTCAGAATAGTCTTATACATATAATCGGGGAGACTGTGCTCATCCTATGCCTCACTACATCTTATTATGAAATTATAATGCTAGTCTATAACCTTGCTGGAGGGAGAATTTCAAGCTAATGCAAGAAAACTTGCCTCCCATACCAACGAACAAGTATTTTAAAATAGGTATCTTAATATCCATCCAGCGCCACGATGCAGCAGCAGACCTGAGTGGATTTCTGTTGCTTATCATGAGAGATCTGCAGTTTTACTGTTTAACTATTACCTCCCAGTCCCAAAGGGTGCTCAAAATTATAGAAACTTTGTTCTGTGTGTTTTATCTTATATGGCAATTATCATGCTGCCTAAACGTGTTGTTTATGAATTTCAAACCTGATGTCTCTGGGAAATACTGTGCATGTTTGCTTTCTGGTTACAAACTGTACAAAAACTTCAGACCCACTCTTCATCAAAAAGCATTAGAATATAGAATTAAGAAGTCAGCGCTTTTTAAAAGCTCAGTCTGCTCTGTGCTCTTCAAAGCATGAGAACTTCTTCAAAAGTGCAGTAAACAGTCAGATGTTCCCTCTGAGCCTGATAAAACCTACTGACGTCTGCAGGGAGCTATGCTACTGCAGGAATATTGTACCTACTCCTCCATCACTGCTAGCATTGCATATATAGTCCTAGAGCCAGCTTGAAAATGTTCAAGCGAGATAATATCAGTCTGTTTGACAATAACCACTTCTCTCATGTAAAATATCTACACAGACTGCACTATGTGCTCATAACTATACAGGCATGGCAGCTTTTTTTTCTTACTCTGAAATAGTCACTTTGTCTTATTATCTAAGTGTCTGCCAAATATGTGCAAGGATAGGGAGAAGAAAAAAACAAGGGAAGTTGTAAAAACACTACGTGCAGTCTCTGAAGAGGCAGAAATAATTCCGTGAATGTTATTCTGCCTCTCTTTGTGCAGTCCCAACCTTTGTATTTTGATGCCAAGAAGTGTATGTGAAAAGCAAACTGGCATAATTACAGTACAGAGGAACCTGTAAGAAATGGCAAAATGGCACTATAAAGAGAGCCACGGGGAATAATATGAGCAAAAGCAGAAAGAAAATAATGGTATTTGTACAAAGAAGAATTTGTTTGTAATGAATGCTGAAAGAAGATCTCTGCTAATTTAATTCAGCATAGAACTTTTCTGCTGCCCCATGCTGTATATTAGGAATTTAGCTGGGGCACTCATGATGTGATCCATATTGTTTGCTCTGTAACAGCTCTCTGGGTATGCAGAATTTATGCAAGACTTTATATTTTGCTTAGAAGTTTGCTTAAAAAAAAAAAACTGCATTATTTTAAAGGATGAGCACTATGGTAATGTGAAGCTTTGCCTTTGCAGCGACTGTTTGAAGGGCACTCTTCAGAGCAGGTGAAGAGAAGCAAGCAGGCTCATAAAAACACTGGAACGTTCTTGGGGTTTGTTTAGGTCCTACTTTCATTCCATGCTGCTTCTTGCCTAAGAGATAAAACACTAAATGGCACTAAACACTAAAGAGAAGAGGTGCTTTTTTGAGGAAAGAATGCCACTCTTGGTAACATACTGTGAAAGCAGCCCATTAGTTTTGCCAAAGTCAGGCTGGTCCCACTGATTCCAGTAACTTGAGATGCTACGTGTCTTCAAGTCCTTTCAATCAGAGATCAGTTACTTCCCCATCTACTTTCTAGGGGGTTTTCTGTCCCCTCCACAGGCACATGGAAGCCAGCTGCAGCATTTCTGCTGTGACGTGACTCTTCTGGGGACAGCCTTGGGTGCCCTTCCTCCAGGCTGCTGTTCTTACAGAGGACACCGAGGCATGGCATGTCTCAACATGAGAGAGGACAACTAGGGACTCTGGAGCTCAATCTCAAGTTGTCACACCATTTCCACACGCACACAGCAGAAGAAATAAAGGCATGATTTAGCATTCCTGCTGCGAGGAGTGCTGTATGCATGCTGTAAATACCATGGGTGAAGTTGCACAGGCCTTTTATTTTAGAAGCGCAAAGCTGGGCCTTTCTATAAGGACTGGCGCTGCTCCCCCACCAAGGCCTAGCACTATATAAAGATAAAACCTATGAGGAAAAAAAGGTGGGGATAAGCACCCAGCCTCCTTTTGGCTTTCTGCTGTCTGCAAGGTGATAGGATAAAGGCTGACCAAACAGAGGAAAACAGAAGCAAGGAACTTTTCCTGTGAGAGCATGCATCGAATGGAACGCTTTGCAGAATTTTCCAGATGGGCAGAATCTTTGTCATTCACAAACTGTCCGTATGCAGCCTGAGCCAGGTTTCCCCACTATTTGTGAATTCCTGATTCTGTTTGTCTTGATGGATATATTTCTCTCTTTTTCATACATTTCAATTTCCATAACGTTTTTATATTATATGTAAGCTATTCATAGTCTGCAGCGGGATAGCTAGATCAAGAAAGAACAAGATTATCCTTGTTACTCCTCAAAAACAACAGAAATAGCGTTTCTCTGCTTTTGTTGTAGACTGGCAGTGTAATATAAAAACTGAAACACAGCAAGTATATTAATTTACTGTCTCTTAAAGATAGATTTCATTCTTATGAAAAGTCCTCAATGCCTCCTACCTGGTGGAGCAGTTTCATATAAAATATATTGGTGACACTTGTTACTATTAAAAGGAAAAAGAAAAAGCAATGGCAGCAATAAAATTGCTGACAATAACGTAGTGACTTAGTCCACTGAGATTTGGTGACAATCAATATGTAGTGCCTTCTCTAAAAATACTTTGGCTTTTGGCAGCTTTAAAATTTTTACTTCTTGTAGCTTTAGAATGTGTAAGATTTAGGGAAGTTGAAAAAGTAAAAACAAAGAACTTTGAGAAATCACTGAAAGGATGATGAATATTTAAATTTCAGAAGTTCACCTCCAGCTGGACAGGAGTAGACAATATTTCAGATATGCAATAGCATAGAAAATCAATAGGATAGAGGCTGTGGTTATTTCTGCTGAAAATGTAATTCTGGTTGCTCTATCTTAAGGCAATAATCAAAGTTTATTGCAAACACTATGGACCTTTCTTTTTCACAGCTATATGAACGAGGAGCCTCTCCACTGACACTTGGGAAATTATCTCAGTGAGCAGAAAATCAACTCCTGTTTTTACAGAAATGAGGTTTCTAGAACATGTGTGTTAAACTTCAGTAACTGTTGAAGCACAGCATTGCAACATGTTTTTTTTTAAATTTCTTGGTTGGTACAAAGGGTCAGAGATCATCATAGACATCTAACATTCTTGATTATGGAAAACTAACTATGAAGAGAAACTAAACAGTACTGATTTGAATTACGTCTTGTAATTTAATCATTGTTTATAAAACAGATGAAGTTTGTACCAGAACTGATAAATTAGTGTAAAGACTTCAAACACTTCATCCTTTAAGCCTCCATATAATCTTCACTTTTGGTACACAAGAAACTCTGTATTGCCCTCACAATATTCTTGGTACGGTTCTGCACTTCAGACTTCCAGCTTGGAGCAGCAATAGAAATTGCTAGTTTTCAAAAGGAGGCCTGTCATCGTTATATGTCCTATTTAAAGTCAAGTCATGTACGCCAGGGTAGAGCCTCAGATAAAGTCCAACTCTGAGTCCTAACCAGTCTGGACTAAATTTTCTTCAGAAAGAGTGTCCTCAATTACTATGGCCACTCATGCTTGTTATGACATGTATTTGATAACTACAGATACGAAGACACCCTAGCATTTTAGTCATCTCTTATGAAACATAACCCATGGCTCAGGGAATCATCAGACCTATGGGATCTTTCTTCCTTTTAAGAGCATTTAATGAATATCTTTACATGTTCCCTCTGTCCTTCCAGTGCTCCTTTTAGATGCGAAGACTGATTTTTGCAGTGGAGCTGCAAAGCTGCTAAGGGAGCACTTGAACAGAAAAAGAGTTTAAAATATTACAGGCTGTTGACATCTGAATGAAAAGTTTAAAATCATTATAGCTCTATACCAGATTGGGAGAGAAAGGGGATATTTTTTTTGAGTTTGTTGGATTATTTTAAAACTTTGTTAAAATTATGTTTAATCCAGACAATGAAGAAGACATGATAAAAGATTTTATTTTGTGGAGTCTCCAGTGCTGAGTCTCTAGAATTCCCTTTATATTCTCATACTTTTCTCTGTAATTAGTTATAAAATTTATCTAAGAAAGGTGGTTACAAACAGCACCTGATACTATTGTGCTACAGGCCTCATAGGGGCCTTGGGTGAGCTCAGGAAATGCTCAAATGGAGTTTATTGCAGGGACTGCAGGCTGAAAGGTAGCTTCTTCTTGTTCATTGGTACAAAATGTCATTTATATTTAAATAATGATAGAGCTTTGTTTGATTAATGCACAGTAAGTAACTTAGGCAAACCAAAGTTCACAAATGAAGCATCTGTGTACAGTTCTTCAGTGCACTGTTAGCCACAAAGATACAAAAATACTATGGGAAAACTGAATATGGAAGCCATAACTTTATTTGACGTTAATGCTTCAACTGTGTGCTAGGATACTGATACTTTTGCTTTACAATATGTATAGTACATGTACAGCAAATCTGTTTTCATCAGATAAATGTAAGTAATGTAGTTGTGAGGCAATGAAAACAGTCAATTGGTACATTCTGTATTTTTTAACGCAGCAGGTGTTTTTTTTTACCCTTTTTGCTGTCTATCCAAGAGAATCTGCATGAGATTCTTAATGTGAGGGATTTTTTATTTTCTTTCATGGCTAGTGGTACTTGTGATTAATGAAGCAATGATCTGAGATGCCTTTCATAATGAAATATCTTCCATTTTTTTACCTAGCTTTTATTCGTTATTTCTTGTGCACATAAAAGAGAGCGGGAAAGCAAGCCACCAAAATGCAGATGCACACAGAAATAATCTGTACTATCTTTAAAAAGATTGTTGAGGTAATAGAGAACATTTTCTGATGGTAAGAGTGGAAGGCAAAGAAAGATGGGACCTTTGGGAAAACGAAGTTCCCTTTAAACCTTTTCCCACTACTTCTCCTATCACAGTGATCTTCTTTTGGCTATAACATTGTTTAGCTGTAGCGTAACTTATTTTGGCAGTTATGCCAGTTCAGTTGTCTCAGGGGCTGCATACTTCCTAAGATGCTGCATACCATAAATACTTTAGTCCAAGTATAGGTTAGAGGAAGCACAGAAAGGCTACCATATGTGTACTCTGAAATTGCCTCTAGCTGACAGAATTCTAAGAAAATATGTTCTTTCTAATAACTTGATGCGTCACCGATTTCCAAAGTCAACCTGGCAACAGTGGGAAATAATACAGTATTAAATCCAGTAGGTTAAAAATAATATTACTGAGCTTCCATTTCAAACATGAGTACAGTGCAAGAATTCACCTTCATGGCTCAATCCCAGAATATTTACGAGAGATTCTGGAGTGCATCCTCCTATCTAGACCACTTCTCCTACACAGTAATGGAGGTTTACAATTAAAGTGGGCGTTTCAGATGACACTTTGCTCATTTGGGAAAGAAAATGAAAGGTAGAATTGGAAAACTATTGCTCAGTTGTGGACTGTATGTTCATGTGTACGTAAACTCTTTTAACAAAAATTAATTGGTGTAGAGTTGCACAAAACAAAACAGTAATAACAAGGTTTATGAGGCCAACAAACATCAAGTGGCAACTGCTGTTTATTGGTATTTCCCCAGACTCAGGTGTTTTATTGTGAAATGAAATGCTGAAGATACCATAATTGCTATTTTTAAAACAGATACGAGAAGCACTACGCTGACAATTTGTCAGAAGTGTGAGCTATATAACTATATAGCTCCAATTACCGTGGTTGCCATCTTTATAGTGGATATTCTTGTGCTGTAGTAAGCAGAAGAGGGACAAACTGCTCATGGTAAAAAAAATAAAAATAAAAAATCCCTCCAACTAGGAAACAAATCTCTAAGCAGCTGTGATGGAGTAGGCACATCTTCATCTGTATGTGTGTGAGTAGTATTGAAGGGAAAGTGCCAGCGGGCTCATGATGCCCATAGTTAGTTGAGAAGCTGCAGTGTGATTGCGTATCTTATGCAAGTTCCTTGGAAACGCTTTTTGAACTTGACTGTACTCTTTCCCCAATCTGGATGATCTATGTCCAAGTCTGTTCTCATGTTCACACATGGACTTAGTGAGTTTCTTGGGTCTCATTGCATTCTACTTGATGTTTTGAATTTTTTACATTCTTATACATTTGCTAGCTAAAAAATAACCATACTCAAGTCCTATCCCCAAGACACTGCAAATTGTAACATTGCCTACTTACTAACTTTATTTAATTTCTCCTGTTCCCGAATTCACCTGTAGGTGTGCACCCATAGACCTGTGCTGCCATGCCACACATTTAAGAAAATGTAAAATAAATCACAAAGAACTACCATAAATATAATCCTTTCATTCCACCTCTTTTTGAAGAAATTATGAGACTGAATACAGTGGGGGGGGGGAAGGCTTTGCAACCAACCCAGAGCATGAGAAAATAAATTAGGGCATAATCTCATCTTGAATTTGAATGTTCAATAAGGGAAATTAATACCAGATGTAGAAAAGGAGTAGGAGGAGTAGAAGTAGGTCTCATTTAAAAGTACATTCTAGTCAAAAATATCTCCAAGGTTTCATGTCAGTCTTGTAGTTTCCCTCTATAAAAGAAATAAATCAAGTGAGCAATAATAATTTAATATCAAAGGGTGACCTATTTTAGAAATAAAATTAATATGAAACCGTTCTTCTGAGATTAGGAACAACTTGTATGGACCTCCACCCACCATGTCATGTACCAATTATATGATGAGCACTTTAATAAATCTTATTTTGACTCTCTGAATAATTCACTGAATCCAAGATAAATTTCTGGTGTTTGGATGCTTTTCAGGGCTGGAATCTTGACTGTGTACTATTAACAAGTATTTAAAATTGTGCAGTTATTGTTTTTCAGAACAAATTTCTGCACATTCATTTCTTTAAACAAGGTGTCGACACAGAACTTTAGAACTCCTGAAATGTTTGCATAAATAATGGATGGTGTAATACCAGCGAAGTTATAGAGATAGGCCTGGGAGAGGTCCTGATTTAGGATGCCAAGGTACTGATTGGTGACACCCAAAAAGTCATTTGGATGAAACCAGCAAAAAATTATGTAATAGATTTATAAAATCCACTGTGTGATTAATGAGATTAATTGACTTTGTCAACTACATTGTGGTATATGGAAAAATATTTGTAAGCTCTGTGGAAGATAGGCTAAAGCCAATTGTTTTTCTAATGCATTCCTGGAGGTAGGATGTCTTCCACAATAGAAGTGCAATTAATCATTATTAGCATAAAGAAGCTGCTGATTTTGCACATTAGAAATATATTAATGTTAATAAACAGTCAATGTAGTGTTAATCTATTGAATGAAACACGGTGAAATATACTGTGTGTTATCAAAGCAGTGAAAATGATTTACCCATTCATGCATACGGTACATCGTTTGGGGATAACACTAACTTTATTAGAGAATGGAAAATGTCTTTCTGAGATGAGATTTCTAGCACTGTCCTTTATCTTCTTTCAGGAAAAAACAAACAAACAAAACAAAAATACAAAGCAACCAACCCACAAGTGAGAGCCTAAGTTTCAGCTTTGGAAGAGAGATTACTGCATAATTAGCAGTGAGGAACCTTGCATCAGTATCACGTATCTTTCCTGCTCAAAAATGAAAAGTTTCTCATAATAAATTTAACAGCTAACAGAGCACTGTTTATAAGGACGATCCTGAAGAAAATGGTTATTTGTGGTTGTTTACCTTTATCTCTGTCTTTCCCTACCAGCTGTATCTTTCTGCCTGATTAGCCTGAGTATACAAATGCCTCTAGTCCCTGCACAATCACTCTTTTTATCTGCAAACAGGTTTTCTGAACACCAATACATTCAGAATTATTTCCACACACATTTGTCCCAGTAAAGTATTACTTATGTTGCCCCAGTCCTAAAAAAAATGAGTGCCAAGGCACAAACGATACCAAAGCTTGCTTATTTGTATACAACACTTGCAAGAATATTTGCCATTCATTTAATGCTGTTTTCAAATGTCTTTCAAGACAGTGCTGTGAGTCATTGTTATTACATGTGTGATGTAATGATACTAAATGATGTTGAAGCATTAAGTTAGCATGAGCCTTTAGTCAAATCCACAGATTCAATAAGAGTCACAGATGATGCTGGAAGGGAAGAAGAAAGAGACCTCAGCTAAAAACAACAGATGTCGATTTTTACACTTTGCTTGCTCTAACATATTATTTTTTGACTTCTGAGCAGTTTCTTTAATCTTTATGCTTAAAATGGCTCCATTCCCATTTTTCTCCCTGGTCATGCTTATGATTTCCATTCAGATAGACATAGATAAACTGCCTGTCCTAGAAACCCAAAGTAATGGTTCAAAAGCCAAGGGTAGGTTTTGTTTTAGCTGTTTATCCTTTAGTAGTAAAGTTGATAGAATTTATCAGATAAGCTCCTATAGGCTGTTATTTGATTGCTGAGTAGAACATGACATGGAAAGATTGGACGGCTTTTTAGTAATCATGTTTGTCATAATTTTGTGGAAGGGTTTGCAAGCTCTGGCCATGATGCTGATGAGTGCTGTAGATGCCAAAGGGCTCTGGCTTTGCATCCATTAAACACGGAGACAATGTTTGGTTTTGAAATAATTTCTGTACTTTGTGCATAATCTTATGACATGGAGAGGATTGGAGGTTCAAAAGCCTCTATTTTCTTCCATTACTTTTATTTCAGGCCAAAAATTTTGTTGAGCCAAGCACATCCTTAAAACATAGTAGGGTCCATGGGTAGAAACCCCATGGCAAATTAATCAGCATTTTCCAAAGTTTTCAAACATTTAAAAAAAAAAAAAAAAAGACAATTAGGTGATGGACAGGATGAGGAATATTGCATAAATATGTCTGTTTAAATCTCAGGGCTTGGGCAGCAGTGGTTTGTGCTGCAAAATACAATAATATGTCATTCAATGACACTTTGAAAAGTGCTGGATGGAAAGCAGCCTCTGTGCTTGTGCCAGATTTTATGTGGACCTATTTCTGATTTTGCTGACTATATATTAAGCAGAGTTGACAGATAAATACCGATGTTTTATTTTCGTGGAGATTATAGAGTGGCATGCTCTAAGGTCTGGTGAAGTAGATTACTTAAACCATTATTACTTCTAGTGGATTTTTATTATTATTTGGATTTTCCAGAATCATCATCTTGCTTCTGCTGTCCTTTCCCTTCTGTCAGCTCTGGCAAAAACTGATATCCAGGTGACTTGTCTGCACAAAAAACTTGTTCACTTCCCAGGCTGCCACTTCAGTCCCACTTCATGCTAAAGAATGAAAGTGTTTGGGCTCTGCCTTTGGTTTGCTGATACTGATCTGTGATCACTGCACAGCAGCACACTGGAGAGATTACTTCTTGCTGGCATTTTATGAACTGGATGCAATTGTGACATTGCTGATTAGCTTGACTTTTACTCTTTATGGGTTTCGTAAAACAATGAATTGCTACAAGCTTATGTTATTTGCCATATTAAAGGCAAGTCAACTATGTTAATCTTTTTTTCTCCACAGATATTTTTTTGCACAATGAGGCAGGGGCAGATCCCCCTTGAGAAAACTAATTCTGTTAGTAGCTTTGTTGCTGTCTTTTGCTTATGTTTGTCCTTTTAGATTAAATGATTGTGCCAAAACACTATGATAAAACTCTTCCCCGTATTCTCTGTGGTGGAAATTTTAGCATTCTGATTAAATCCTCCAGCTGAAATAGTCTTGAACAACATGGCTAAACATTTGAAATGTTGTTATCTGGTTAAGAAAGCTTTAACACAAATTTCAATAAGGAAAGGACTAAGCTGAAGGACTTGTCTCCAAACTAGAGTTGTATAGAGCTCAAAAAAAAAAAAAAAAAAAAAAAAAAAAGGTAAATACAATAGCAGATGGTTTATATCAGCTTGACAGCATCATTTTTGGCTGGCACCCAAAACTACAAACTTCTGAGTTAGAAGTTGGAGCTGCTGTTGTTTGAAGTTAGAAGGAGAGACTTGAGAACTATAGTGCTCTGTTATCCGGCCCATGTGTTCACGGCAGGGCCATCGGACAGTGGGACAGAGCAGTGGTTCAGGAAATCATGTCAAAAGAAGGTGAAGAATGGCTTAAGAATATAATATGTATTCAGCTAGGGAGGCCAGAATTATATTTTAAATGAAGTACCAACATGCAAAATATGAGAGGACTGATTATGAAGAAATTCATAGAGAGGTTTCATTTACATAAATCTTTTGAGGAAAGGCTAGTTAGAGACTTCAATTATAATCACATTCTTACAGAAATTCTTTTAATTGACTGTCTAATGGTGAAAATATTTTAAGCATGCGATGTTCATGACTAGCTTGGGTTAGAATTGTTTACAAGCATACCCATTAACAAGGAAAACCAGCATAATCAGAAAGAGCTTATGCAAAAATAAAACTGATCTCCCATAAGAAATCTTGCCACTGCGTTAAGAGATTCTGAATCAAGCCCAAGTCAGCAACTGAAAAACAGAATTTGCCGATTTCCTGGTAATAATTATTACAAGAACACATAGAGCTTTAAATCTCTTTCTGCATTTGTCCAGAAAGTTGTCTCTAGAACTTCATGGCTGTAACAGAAGTAGCGTCATTGCTTCAGAAAGACAAAGGTATTGAAAGTAGTGGGCTTCTCCAGGAGCTGGAGATATTCCCCCACGTCAGGTGTGTTCCATTATCCTCACTGAGGAGATATTTTTCTTTGCTTCAGATATATAATTTCCCCAAAAAGGATCTATTACAGTACAGTCGAAGCGAACTACCTCAAATAAGAATGAGGATTGAAAGTGTGGCTTAATTTTCATTTCCTTGCACAAATCCATTAAAATATCATAGCTGGTTTGTCCAGCAGAGAGCCTGGAAAGTGAAGACCTGACAAGATCCCCACACAGGGGAAAGCACTGCATCTTCTTATGAGTTCCACAGCACAACCATGTGCCAAGCAAAATCTTCACTTGATCTAAAAGTACACAGAATGTAGAGTCGTACGGACAGAGTGATCCAAAGACAAAGAGATTTGATGCTTCTACCCACACAATTTCTTGGTGTGCTTTTGATTTGCAAACTGCAGAGCTTTAATCACACTGGCATAGAGGACGTGCTTGTCCCAGGGTGGACAGGTTTTGAGCACTCGAGGTCCTTATGTGTGGGATGCAGCAAAATCCATCCTCTGAATATAAAGGAATTTCCTCCTCTGGCAGATTTTGTCTTTTTTAATCCTGAGTGAGTGCGTGGTGAGAAGGAATATATTTCACTGGAAATGGCAAGATAATAAAACCAACATAAAGAAAACCCAAGTTCAAGTGAAATATATACAGGAAGGGAAAGGGCAGTCTCAAATTTATGAGTAAAGCTTTTCAGTGGAAAATTGGGTTTCTGTCTTCAGTTCTGAGACTCCCTTTTGCTGAGAAGCCTCATACATAGCTCACTGTTTTATACCATATTGTACCAGAAATGAGGTCATCACTGAAGCTTCATTGAAGAGGGAGAGACCAAAGAAAGACTGAACTATCATTCTGACACACTATCTCTGCATAGCTATGTGACAATGTTTTGAGTCTTTTGTGTGTATATATATAAAAGCCAGTTTCCTATACTTTTGTGAAAAGTCCAAACTTCCACAGCTACAAACCTTACTTTATAAAAATCTATTCTGTGGCTGTTTGGATTTCACCTACATTTAATTTTTTCAAAGTGACTTCTGGCATAAGCAAGTAAAAAGCATGTGGGAATTTAAAGGTTTTCCATCTTCAATTTCAGATATTGTTTTGCTCCCAAAAGAAAATTTCATCCTCCCTGAATGCTTCTGAGGACTTTTCCAAAGAACACTGCCAAATACAGCTCTCTCTTTTTTCCTTTCTATTGTGTTGTTGTTGTTGTTGTTTGTCTTTAAGAGATCAGGGTGTCGGGGCAGTTTGAATTTATCATATCATAGAATCTTAAGAGTTGGAAGGGACCTCTGAAGGCCATCTAGTCCAACTCCCCTACAGTGAACTGGGACACCACAGCTAGATCAGGTTGCCCAGGGCCTGATCCAACCTTGCTTTGAAAGTCTCCAGGTACAGGGCTTTGACCACAGCACTAGTTGACCTGTTCCAGTGCCTCATCACCCTCATATATACAACTAAGATGAACTGAACAGGGGTCCTTCCACCCATCCTCATGGGTTCGGAGCAGCAGGTGTTCCAGACTGCAGTGAGAAACCAATTGCTTTCACAGGCAAGCAAACTGATATTCAAGTATCTAACTGGATACAATATCAGCTTTCAGCAAGACAATTCCACAATATTGTTTTGTACTTGATTAGCCACGTTTTTTATTTCTGGTTGTGCACTGAGCAGGTTCTACCCCTCTGTTGCTCACTTTTCATTCTATTTTTCTCTTTCTTGGCTCATTTGACCTGTCTCCAGGTTATCCTTACACAAATCTCAGCATAACAGCGTTGTGATCTCAAATGAATTTATATAGTATGAACATCATGGTAGAAAAGAATTAAAAATGAATTAAGCTTTGCTAAGCAATATTTCTTGGGTGAAGTGAAAGAAGCTAAATTTGTCTTACACTGATCAATAAGGGACATACTAAAAATTAATGAGACAAACCAGTAAAGCTAACATTTACCATTCCAGAGCGTAAATGTAACATTATTATTTTCAAACACATATGGAAATCAAGAACAAGTTATAACTTTCTGTTTGAAATAGGAATATGCCAGGTATCATTGCCAGTACCAGAGCATATTTTCCAGCACTCTGAACTTGGTGCAGTAATGACAGCTTGGTAATGCTATTAAAGTTTGTACTACATTGCTGGATTCAGGAATGCATTGTGTTACAATTATTTCCATCTCCGTGAGAGCCACTTTTTTTTTTGTTTTATTTATTTATTTATTTATTTATTTTAGATTTGGCCAGCAATTAATTTTTTAATCAAGATTAAGATACAGTGTCATTACTGATTCAGGTCTAATAATGAGCATTATAAGCCTAGTAGGGAAGGCAGCTGTTTGCTTGCCTTTTTGTTCTTTCCCATTCACATTTGCCAGGTTAATACTGTGTATGCAGATTTTCATTTGGACCGTATTAGTGTATAATCTTAAAGTTAAAAAGCCAGAATATTTTGAATTCCAGTAATCCTCAGCTGTACTCAATACAATAGGCTTTGTAGTTATACATTAACTAATTATCTCTGTGCAGCACTCTAGGTGAATTCCAACACGAGTGTTCTAATAATGTAATTAAAAATGTATAAAAGAATTAAAAATGAACTAAAGGGAGATCATACAAAACCTATCAAATGTGGATGAGATTTAAGCCCCTCAGTTTTAAAGGACCTGCAGTCAGTAGATTAAGCATGTTTGGGATGCCAACCTCATGCAAAGTAATGTAAGCTTCAAATCAAGCAAACAAAAGATCTCCAAAACTCTTGAGCTGTCGTGGCTGAAAAGCCAGCGTTACCTTGCAAATAGAAATAATATGCAAATAAACGTTGCTGTCAATACTGATCAGCCCTGTTTAGCAGACATCTAAAGGTGGTAAGAAATTGGAATATTTTGTAGCTGAATGGAGTCCAAACAGCGGAGGGATTTCAGCTGTTTCTTTGGCCCAAGTCAAGGTAGTCTTGGGTGTCAGTGGGCAGCTCAGCTGAAGCAGTGGGCAATGAAGGACAACACCCAGCAAAGCTGGCCCTGTCTCTTTTCAGCTCTGCAGATACTGCCCCCAAACAAGCTGGAGCCCAGACGTGTTCCAAGCATACACAAAAGCATGATGTTATATTTCATCCTGCTTTTTATACAAACTTCTGCTGCTGCTCTGTTCTCCCTCAGGCGATTTTCAAATGTGTATAGAGCAGGAACAGCCCTGGGGCCTCCCATGTCCTGCAGACAGCCCTAGGGAGCACAGGCAGAGCATCACAGGCTGTCCCATCCTCCCATGTTCTTCCCAGAAGGCAAGGATGAGGCATACAGGTGGCTTTGACCTGAAGGAACATTTAATGCCAAGGGAGGCCACGAGGAGAAAGGTTGCTATTCTTCTCGACATTGACTGCCAGGGAAGCCTCTGGAAAATAAAAAAATTAAATGAGGATAGGCCAACTATACCAGAGTATCTATTTATAATCAGCATGTATTTATGATCAAATACATTTCTCAAGTAAACACAGCAAACAGCTTCCTCTGTTTGTAATCTGCAGCAGTTCAGACACATCTATTTTGCAAGGAAACTAACAAGCTACTTTTTCTTTCTGCCAAACTTCTGTCTCAGGGCTATATGCTTCCCTTCAGCTCTCTGTGTGACTGCATTATGAATTGAGGACAGTGAATGACCTAAGCCAGCAACATCACATAAAGGACCAAGTATACACAGTGGAATTTACTGAGGAAACTGGAAATAATAACAAACATCTACAATAAAACATCAAAGGCAAAATGTTCTCTAATTTATGTGTACATGGAAGACAAAATGGATAATATAGAATATCATTTAACACCCTTAATTTCAGATACCTTAGTGTTTCTATTGCAGCTCCCTTTCTTTGTGTTTCTCTGTAAATCCACTGTTATTTTATTTATTTACTCCTCCCTTTGAGATGCTAAATATGTGATATATATATATATTTTTCTGTATAAGTCGTATTCTTGTAAGTCTAACAGAAGAAATGAGGATATCATCATGTGAACAACAATACTAAAGTATCCCAAGTCCAGAAATGCCTTCTGTAACCACTCAGTTTGCCATTCAAAATGGCAGCAGGAACTGTACCCAATCATACACACCTATTTTTAAATTCATTATTTCCTGTTTGCTTATTTCAATACACAAATTAGCATGAGGATTTCATATCTTTTCCTGCACAGGGAAGCTCTGGACATTTCTCAGATGGACTTCAGCTGAGGGAAATGCTTTAGGAATAACTACCACTTCAGTGGGGAATCAATGGGAATGAAGTGTGTGTTCTCCATTATAGTGTTTTCTTGAACCGTGCCTGAGTTTTTCAGAGGTATTCCTCTCCTACTCAGTTGCTACACTGTTTTGCTTTTGCCATTATTAAAGCATGCATTGCTACAGCTATTTTTGAAACTCTCTAGGTTGCTGGTTTGTCTCGGGGGAAATAATTTCAAAATGTAGGTAAAGTATAGTTTTTTAAGGAAACAAAATATCGTGCAGGATGTAGCTTTCCTCTGTGATATTCAATCCTAAAATGAGCTCAGGGTGCTATCCAACAAAGGTTCACCAAACTGAAGGCATTGTAAGGAAAATGCTTTTCCCCAGAATCCTGTGAGGTTGAGACCAATATCCATCACCTCTGAGAAGAGGAAAAGGCAAAGCTGTGAGCAGACATCCCAGAAAAATCAGGGAAAGTTCTTTGAAAATGAAGGTGCTACCAACTTCTTTTTATCTCCAGTAGGTCATATTCAGCATGGAGTTCACAATACAAACTTAAAAGTAACATTTTCAATAGGAAAAATAAAAGCACTTCATAGCACTCCTCCCAAATTCCTCTTGCAGCTCTGTTGTTACACTCAAGTTTTTCTCAGACAAAAGAGAAATATACCCAGGCCCTTACTGAGAACAGATGAGGACCACAAATCTGTCTCAATCTGTGTTCCCAAAGGACTGATAGCAGGCACCTGGTGCGACAGCTGAAGTTCACTTGAGCATGGGTCAAAACTCTGAGTAAGCCATCTCACTCCATAGATAGTGATCAGCCCAAGAACAATAGCTCTTTCTTCTTGAGTAGGGATATGTTTTCAGGTTATACCTGCTGCAGAGGTCCCTTACTCTTTGGCATTAATATACCTTGCTGATACAGCTCATTGGTAAGTGACTAATTGTTTTATACTTTTTTAGTTTTGCTAAGATTATGTCTTTGATTTTTCACATAGAATTTCTTAGGTATAAAGTGCTGATCGTGTCTAGGACTAGGATTGGATTCAGCTATGCCTAAGCACCTTTGTGAAGGAGTTTAAAAAGTGAGGAGTTCGCTCTTGAATCTTGCTTAAGGGGAAGGTCTCCTGGATTGGTCTGTTTAACTCTGTAGAGTAAATCATCAAGTCTACCTTGTTATCTCAAATCTTAAGTTGCTGCCTTATTTGTGACAAAGCTTTGTTTTGTCAGTAGATATTTATTCCTGTTTCTCTCTTATGTGTGAGTCGAGTGTGGTTTCCTTCTGTAATGTGTAAGAAGCATGTTTAAAGCACACATCAGACAAGGTTTAGAAGGCTTTCAGTGCTCAAACCCAACTGATGCTAATGGAGCTATATAGGGTAATTAGTGACTTTTGGTTGTGTGAGGATCCCATTTAAGCTCGGGACCTAAATAAATCAGTTGGTCTTAGCTTTTGTTTTATTGCATGATTTATTGCATTTTTTTTTTTTTTGGTAGCTTTGTGCACCTAACTGATTAAGACTATTGTGATGCCATTCGTTAGTGATGTTTTTTAGCGAAAAAGGATTAATCCCATTTGGGATTCCCATTGCTGTAGGCTGACTTTCTCACTTTTGCTACTGTGTTGTTTTTTTGTTTCTTACTGGTAATTAATATAAAATTAAAACAACAACAAGAAGTTCACAGTGAGTTCTTTGTCAGAGAGATAACCAGATGGTATTTTCAAGTCATCTGCTTTGGGCTGTTCCAAAACTTTATAATAATAATAATAATAAACCCATGTGCAATGAATAATATCCTGGTATTTCCATGCTATAATTCAGTGAGAATTCAGAGTTCTTTTATCCAGCTGAATTTCTAGGAAAGAGCAGAGGAAAAGAGTTCATTAGAGTAACTTCAAATACTCTAGTTCCTCCCTGCCTTGGTCTCTGTTATGAGTTCAAGGATGTAGCTGTTGGTGACTCAACAGACTGAGCACACTGCCCTTTTTACAGCAGAACTCTTCATCTCTTGCTGATGTTCAGTTATTTTTGAACAGGAGTTTGTACTGGGCATGCTCCCAGCGTGGAGAACTTCTTCCTTCCTCTCATGAAACAGCATTTCATGATTTCTCATCCCGAGCTGACTGCTTGCAGCTAACTCCCTTAGATGAGTCACGATTATGCAAAGATACCGAACCTGCTGCCTGCTACTTTTATTTGTACACCAGGCATCGTTTCAACTTTATTGCTCCCATTTGCTTTCTGTCTCTAATAACAGTCTGCCTACAAAACCAACAGAATCCTTTAAAACACACAGTTCATTAGTTCTGTTTTGAGAAGCATTGTAAACACTGAAAATACATCTCAGACATAGATATCTGGAATTGATAATGAAATTATGGTTCATTGCAGAGCAGGGGGAATCGTAAAACAGCCATGAATGTGGGACTTCGCTCCCTGGATTCTGCAATATTAAGAAAGTTCTCGGATAATGTGCCATTAATTATGAGTGCCTTCCTTTTTTCTCAGAACCAGTGCTGTTTATCCCAGTGTTACTATCCTTTTTTTCCCCTTTTCAACTGTAAAAGCAAGGCAGTTTATATTGGATGACAACCTGAGAGCAGTGCTACAGCCTCAGTGTATTATAAGGAATTAATTGCTCCAGTTTGCTGCATAGTTTTCTGCAGGCTTCTATACAACACCATATAATATATTTATGCTCCTAGTTTGGGATGTGAGAAAGATATCTAACAAATCTAGGCCAAGTTAACAAACCTAGAGATAAATGAATGGTTTTTTGTACATATAATTTCCAAACTGTATTTTACCTGTATGAAATGCAGTCTCTGTGCTCTGTCACTTTGGAGAGCACATCTTAAATAAAACAAGTTTTAGCAGCATTTGTTTTTAGTAAGGTTTTTTTCTTTCTAAGATTACTGGAGAAATAAGAAAAAAAATTATTGTTATCAAGTAAAAATCTGATTTTTAAATATGTATGAACCTTAATAGTGAGAAGTTATATTCTGTTCTTCCCTTGTCAGAAGTTCTCTTTGTTAGTCAGATCAAATAGTTTATGGAAGGGAAGATGTCTCCTGATTGTTTTGTACATAGTTTGAACCAAGTTACATAAATAGAAGAAATAAACCTTGCACGCTCACGCCTTTGCTTACCTCTCAAGCTATCCGTACGTCTGTAATGCCTCTTTAAACAATGAAACACTTGCAATGAAACTTTAGGAAGAGATGGGGTTCACAAAGTTATTTGGTTCCTTCAGACTTCATACAAACTAAATGATGGATGAAATAGAGGATATTACCTGCATAGGGACTGAAGGTGACCCTTTATTAGATATCAGAGAATCCAGGTGGGTGTAAAATGCCACCTTCATGAACTCAGCTGTTCTATATTAGCCTTCAGCTCTTCTGAAGCAGCTGAAAGTTGCATTTCTGCATATCTTCATGTGAAGGATCTAAATTTTGTGATGCTGGGTTGCACTGAAGAACTGTTAAATCCTTCTTTTCACATAAATGCTTCCCTATGTATTCATGCTATAGGGCTGCCACAGGAATAGGTGATTGGTCTCTTTCTGTGGTGTTTCGTGCTCTGTTTCCAAAGCTCTTGTTCTCATTAAGTTCAGGTGTCCTACAGTAGCTAAACTGGAAGTGTCTGGATTTCTGAGGATTAGCAATAAGAGTCTGTGAGTCTAGATTTGCATTAAATTCCTCTCATTGCCTAAAGACTCCTGCAGAGGAGACAGTTGTCCTGATGAAGCAGCAATGATCACTGGATTATTAGTGTGTTAGCTACCGATATGGAGTACTTCTTTGTAAGACAGTACAAAAAACAATAGCATCATTCTAAAAATGAGTTTGATTTTTTTCTCAGCTGATCAACACTCTTCCTACAAAATAAACATAACTTGGTAAAGGCTGCTACCAGTCTGTGCCTAAAGAAGACGAATAGTCAGCAGAGAGAGCAAATTGCAAACACGTTTAAGTAATAAAACACAGCAGGGTATGCTGTTGTTAGGGTAGACACCCAGAAGTGTCTAAATGTGATTATGATGTGACTTCCTGAAATAAAACAATTATAACTACACTAGATAAAATATTATTAATATTCTATAGGATTAAATGAAAGCCACACATTGGGTTTTTTTTAACATATAATTTCAGTTCTAACGGCATTTCAAGAGAGAGCTTTATCAAAAAATCCTTTTGTTCTTAGTAAAGATATTCAATGTGTTATAGTGCTGTTCAAAATTACAGTTGTGCCCTATATTTAGCACAGCCACAGAAGTCAATAGAACAAAGATTTAATTTAAAAAATGCATGTAGAAGTTCTATTTTGCTTTGTTAGCCGGCAAACAAATGCAATGTTTCTTCGTCATGCAGCTGTGAAGTTAGAAAACCTTTATTTTTTGACATTGAAACTGATCAAACATCAGAGCAAGTTGCCCAGAGAGGTTATAGAGTCCAGCCTTGGAGACACTGAAGGCCCAACACGCTCTGTCTGCTCTGCTCAAGAAAGGCTTAGGCTGTGTCCTCTCCAGAGGTACCTTCTGCCTCATCCATGCTATGACTCTATGATGTGACAAAGAAAATGAGTGGCCTCATTTCCAGATAAATGCCTAAAAGAAACGCTGTATGTCAAGTCTACCTCTGGGCACAGGGTTTTCACTTCTAACCTGTGTGTCTAATGGCATTAGAAGTGGTTTCTGCGATGTCGTAATTGCATTGTGACTTAAGTCTTATCAGTACCCACTGGTGATATGAGTAGCTTTGCCGCCTTCTCCCTTCCAGGTTAATTTGGCCTATTTAACATCATATATTTTACAAGACTTCTCTATGGGAGGATTTGATATGAACACATTGTATAGTCTTAAAAGCATAACAGAGCCAAGAATTCAACATTCTCAAGTGTTTTTTTTCTGGCAATTTAGCTTAAACTTTATATTAAAATGTGTCGTGGAAGCTTTAAAAATGCATCAGTGAATCATCTTTAGGTGAATATTTACTTTGTGTTTGTATATTTAAACATCTCTTCATTAAAGAAATCCAAGATGACTCAATTTGTTGGGTCATTTTTTATTAATGAGTCTTCAAAGTCTGCATTCCACAAAATTGCTGGGAGCCTTAACTCTTCTATCACTACCAGACTACACTAGCAGAGACTAAGTATTCATTTTCAAATCCTTAAAAGAAGAATTGCATTTGCATGTGGTACTGCAGGCCTTAATATTCACAGAAGGATGTTCTTGAAGATGGCAGATACGCAGCAGCAAAATGAAGCTGACATAAGTTCAAGATGACCAGTGATTTAAAATTTGGGAAGATAATAAGATGACTTATTTACAGAGACTGCCTATGCTACTGTTTAGATTTTTCACAGCAAGTTACTTGTCAACCTGATAGAAATGCTGACACACACAGCCTTAATTCCTGCATCACCCAGATGACGCTCTGATCTGATTTGTGACTGTTTCCTTGGATGAAGATATGAAGTGGATGTGCTTTCCAAAATATCTACAATTCCTCCGTAGGACAAAGAGTCTGTGCCAGAAGTACTTGTGATTACATGATTCAAGCAGATTTTTATGTTGGCTTTTTTTTGTGCCAGTTAAATGACAATGCAACGCATTTTATACAGTCTGAACTACAGATCTGTAAATAATAGCAATATTTTCAACAGATTGTACCATTCCTTGACCTCTGTGCCAATAAAGTATTGTGGCCTTTACTGACTTTTTTTTTTGCGGACTGTAGTAGCAATAATTTTTATCAACTACTTCACATCATTGTGTTGTCCTGTGTTTATCAATTAGCCAAATTAACATATAGGATTTATAGCACTGGGTATGTCAGACTACGTTTTTCTCCAAATCTTAGTTTTGAAGCTTCAAAAAATACGAATTCTGTTGTTTGTTTTCCTTATTTTCATTATGCTGAGAAAGACAATACATTACACAGCAGAGAGAAAGGAAACAGACAAGAAGAGTAAAGTAAATAATACATAACTTAGCTACAACAAAATCACCAATGTGTTAGTAAGATTTGCTCATCAGTACAAACACAACTTTGGCCATAGTCTCTCAGTCCTTCTGTTTTCCTCTGTTTTCTTAATGTTGTTTGGGGAGGGGAGCTGCTGCTCTTTCACTCACCTGGAAAGATTTTGGCTGTAAACATGTGGCCCTGTGGTCCACTTTTTGGTAGATATTACTAAAACACAAACTTTGTCATTCCTCCTTTTCTTTAGGAGCAGCTTTGCTAACCTGGACTATGTACAGTGACACTGTGCCACTGGTCCTACACAACTATAGCTGGGGATTTCCCTACTCAGGGAGGAGGGGGTGGGGAACTGCTGTCAAATACATATAGATCACTTGTGCTGGAGGTTGGCTCACACAGGCTGATGACAGTGATGCTTGCCCTAGTAAAATATAGAATTTTGAGGTCTGAAAAACTTGCAGGAAAGGGTGGACAGGTCTAGAAACTGCTCTATACATGTGAAAACAGAACAGCACAGGTCAGGGCATGACCCTGGTTTCACAGTGGGGAATTCCTCTCTGAATAGCAACCTTCTACTCTTGCATTTGGTCCATTCTCTCCTTTCGAGTTTATTGGAGCAAATGTGTGGTTTGAAGCCAGAAGATACTTCAGTACTTCATAGTCACCTTTGTTTCTCTAAAGCAAAAAAGATTTTGCAGTCAGTATTACTTTCTGTAGCAAGCATTTATGGAAAGTCTGAAACTTGATACACAAATACTTGAACCTTTTCCCGCATCTGTACGGTGAATCACATGTACAAATACGTTCTGCAGGCTTAGCAAGTAAGGACTTGTTTGAGTAAATCTCCTTTGCAGAAAAACATTATTTCCCTAATCAACGTTCTCTTTTTAGTTTCCATTGATACACGTGTTACAAAGTTGTTAAAAAAAAAAAAAAAAATTAAAAATATTTTTAATCAAAACCAAGTGAGAGTCATAATCAATTTGTCTTATGGAGACTTTCATTAAACTGATTTTTATTTGTATAATATGTTCTTGTTTGCTTCCCCTTTGAAAATGTTTGAAATGAGATGCTTAAGGGCAATCAATAATTTAAGCCACAGAAGAAGTGGTTCCACTCATCGCTTTTGCTAGGAGTGAGGTTATTAATTTAATTTCTCTTTTTCAAGTGAAGGTTTCAAAAAGTGATAGGCCTAGGCGCTGAATATGGTTTGAGAGATGTTTCCATTTGACAGTATCTGTGCAGAGGAAAGGAATCGCATTTCAAATGTTTGGGGATCAAAGGAAGTGAATGTGATCGTGTAAGCTCTAAATTGGATTGTTATGGCTTGTTTTAGTTATGTAAATATTGGTAAAGGAATAAAATCACTGAAATTGAAATACCTTATTCAAAAGGCTATCTTGTGGGAAATAACAGCAGATTATGGGGATGGTGAATATAAACTCTCTACCTGCTAGTGGCAGTAAAGGAAGGAAACGAGTATTATTCTCAGCTGAAAAGCAGTGCTACAAAGACAGAAGTCATCTGTCTGAAGAAATGCACCTCTCAATTATAATGATCAAGTATGATTTGCTCTGGGAGAGTAGAGAGGTATAATATGATCTCCTTGTCAAAATAATCACTATCTACCATGGCCGTTGCTCTCTCACAGTTCTTTAATGATAACATGAAGAGATCCAGCCTCTAATTTAGACCTATAGTACTTGTAGAAATGACAGCAAATGACAGTAGATCTGATTAAATAGATTGGCAGCAGAAGCCCAAAGATACTTTAATAGTCTGCTTCAACTTAACAGGAACAAGGTGCTCAATGGTGCTATCTCCCTTTGTGTAATTTCTGTTTCTTATCTAAGCAGATGAAGTTATCATTAGCAATTTAAAAGATACAAAGTTCAGGGTTGTCTTATTTAAAGCTGTTTAAATGGAAGTATTTTCTGCCCACCCTTGACAGCAATTTATTCTTGGAAGTCATTCTCGGGTCTCTGGGACCATCGTGGAGCCCAGGTAACCTGAGAGCAGATGGTCTCCAAGTTGAGTGATGGGATTGAAAATGCCAGCAAAGTCCTGATCTCAGTGTCATCTCAGTTTCTCCAGCATTTGGGTTTAATTTTCTTTTGTTTGTTGCTGTAGCGTGGTTCAATTGCATGGATAACGACACCTAAGTATAGCAACCGTCAGTGTTGTCTGCTCTGTAGAGACAGAAGTAAATACAGTCTAATTTTGCTGTTATAACATGGCAATAGTGCAATTTGGGTTTACATTAGTAGCAGATTGCTTTTTCAGAAGAGACAAACTGCTGTCTCTTTCCTAAGTATTGTCAATGCTTTCACTCAGTTCATGAATTTCTGGGAACCTTTAAACTCGTCTGCTGTTTGCATTATGGTCTGGCAGCTTTTTGGTGTTTTTTGATGCCTTATATTTCTATCAGAAAGCTTACTACAGACCAGCACTCCTTAAAAGAACACATGGGAGTGAGGAGTAAGCAGATCTTGGCTCAGTGCCCCAGAGGTACCACAGAGGGAAGCTTTCCAGCCACTTATAATTTTCACTTAATAATAATAATAAAATTACAGATTACCTGTTTGCATCTATAGGAGCCTTTTGCTGTTGAACAGTCTCCAAAACCGAGTCTTGCCAGTACAACTGTTATGGGACTCTATGTCCATGGATGGTTTATTGTTTGATCAGGATAGGCCCTCTGACTGTGCATCCTGACCATAAAGGATGGGCTATCCCTTTGTCAGTGATCTTGGCCTGTGGTGTAACAAATAGCCGGTGGGGACAGGAGAGACAACTTCATGTTTGATAGGATTTCTCTTAAGTTCTTTTCCCCACCTGACATACCTACATCAAAAACTTCAGAAAGCTTCCTGAAATGTGTGCAGGTAAGGTCTGGGATGACACCACCATTAGAGCAGTCAGTGACACGCAGATTCTGCAGGCACTGCACAGCACTGGGTAGGAGGTAGCAAGGCACTGCCAAACAGATTTGGCTCCAACTCTGACTCCTCTTCATAGCACTGTAATCTGCTAAGGATTATTCCTTTGGAACCTAAGCACCAATTTGCTTTAAAATCTATCACTGTCACAGAGGAATTGCCAAGTGGCAGTGGCCCCATTACTGCCTGACCCCACCGTATTTTGTTCTTGCTGCTGGCAGAGGTGGATGGCTGCCCCACAAAACTCAGCAGCTGGCAAGCAGTGGTGTCATGTTCACGCAGGCTCTCTTACAATTCCCATAGTTTCTGTTTTGTTTTAGATTTGTGAAATAATTTAGAATATTCATTAGAATGAAGGAGCAGTGGGATGGGCAGACGTTGGCCTTAATACCAGAAAAATCTCTGATCTGTCAAACCAGTCCCCTACCTGCCAAAAGACAGAATAAAACAGGGTAACAGATTCTCTGCTTAATTTCCAAGTATGTCAGAGAAGGAACTGTATCTTTGATTATACAAGCAGTACTTTGAACTCTTAGCATCTTTAACTTCCAAATGCCAAAGCACAATACATCTGGAGGGACCACAGAGACCTTATTTGAATGTCTTTTGCACCTTGTTGCTTTATTTATACTGGTGACCTATGGAGATATTTGGACTTCAGGTCTTTTTGAAGGAATGCTGTGAGACAAAAAAATGATGTGGGTGTACCCATGGATGTGGGTTTGCAGGTGCCATAGGAATGTGAGGACTAAGGAGAGCCCTGCAGAAATCCAGCCCCAAAGATTGGATTTTGAGATTTTTCTGTCATAATCAAATGCAAGATTGTGCAGTGATTTTTCTGGCTAGTAATTATTCACTGATCTCTGCAGATTTCAACACTGTTTTTTCAGAGTCATATTCGTTCAAAATAGCTTGTAATATGCAACAGTGAGGCAGTTTCTAGAAGGGACAATTACTCGTCTGGCTCTGCTCAAGTCAACAAGATCATCCACCCCTGATTTTCAAAGTATCCCTGCCAGGCTAAACGTATGCGTCTAAAAGCCTGTTCCTCACTTTTTGGTTGCCTGTCAGCATTCTAGCTGCCTATTCTGTGTTCTTGGCAGTTACTGATATCTTGAGGAAGGCAGCTACAAAAAACACTTGAAATTATATCTGGGAGCTCTGCATATGAATAAGAGGCAACTGATATTTATTACTATAAAGTGAAGTGTGTGAATCTCAATGGCAAGAGAACCAGCTGAAGACCTCTGATTTGGTTTAGGGAATGCTTTGAGAAAACCTAATTTTTTCTTTCAGCCTTATCAATTACTTATTCCCCTTCACACTCAAAGCGGTAATTTAGCTGAAATGTTCTAGCTGAACTTCATAGAAAGCATCTGAATATGTGCATCTTTCCTGCACTTCAACTACTTTTATTACCAACTGTAATGCAGCTTCAAGTATTTAACCACTTCAGGAGTAACTTCTGACAGTCAGCAATGCTGGTCCGTTTATTAACATTTATATTTCAATAAAGTTGGTCACTCTAATATCATCTTTACTGAGAATAACATGGCCAGGAATAATAATGCTTCGATTTCTTGTATGTGTCTTGTGGGTGCATATATAACTTTGCTCTCTTTTCTGATCTTTTCTAAAAGCCAGGCTTGCAAAATTGTAAGTAGTATTTCATAACGTGGTACAAACAAATCAGTAGTAGCAACTGGTTATTTCGTCTGGTATTGGACCTGGCAACACTGAGCTGTGCTGCAGTAAGGGGTTATATAGATGGTTTTATTCTTGAGAGTACCAGATCAGCCATGTAGCTCATCCCAGCCTGTACTCTTTACCTGTGCTCTTGTAGACCTGGTGGAAGCTTATGAGAGTTACTCAGATTTCAAAGCAGTAACTGCAAAATAAATTCCATAGCCTAAAATACTCTTTCTTTGTCGACACCGGGGATGTTTGAGCCTAAAATAAAGGAAATCTATAAATAAAGCTCCAGAAGGATAATCATATTCATATAACTTTGTACATGCCTATCCATCCATCATCTATTAACTCATTTTCTTCTCTACTGCACATCTGTTACCAGTGGATGAAAGAGATAAAATTCCCAAACACTACCAAACATTTCAGGTAAACGGTGGTCAGTGCATCTGAAGTACACTTACCATCTGATGACTTTTTTCATGTTAAGATAAGAGAGGAGATAATCTGGAATAACTGTTCAGTGCTTGATAGTACACAGCTTCTCTTAATTAATTTATTTATTCATTTTGCCACAAGTATTAAAGTAGGAGCATTGGCTTGGGAACAAAGCTCTACTGTGAGCCTTTTTATGGGGCATTTTATTGCTGACACTGAGGGCTGATGCTAAAAAGCACAGCTTTGGTGATTCATGTATACCTTCAAGGTGCAAAACCGTGAGCATGGAAAAATGATAATGAAAGCAAATATTGTTTTATGGCCGATCTCCTGCCAGATGCCCAAAGCTGGTATTAGAAGTGAAATGTAGCACTAGAATTGTCTTCAAGCTCCCAGACACATCATCTACCCTTCGTTCATTCCCAAATCTGTTGTTGCACTGCCTGCTGTTGCATAACCAAAAAAAACCCAAACACCCAAATCCTCAGACTCTCGATTTAGGCAAGGAGGTTGGTTATCTAAGAATCATATTTCACTTGTTGGGCTGCCTCTAGAGTCCCACCTTCAGTTCCCAGAGCTTAAGAGGCTACCAGGTAGCTGGTCCTTGCTGGTAATGCTGCACAATACTTAAAAAGTGCCCGAGTCTTTTTCATCCTTATATACAATCCTATATTTCTCATTCTAAAAGATGGTTTCTAACATCCAGGGTTTACATAGTTTGATAAATTAGCAGGCAGGCTTTCCCTTTCAGTGTGATTGTCATTTTTTTTCTGAAATGGGATTTTTTTTAAGAGTCTTTCTTCATATGTCATAAAGATTCCAGAAGAGCCTAACTTAATGCAAGAGGTTTCTAATTAATATGCAGTGGGTTCACCTTAAGTAATTCTTGGTCTAATAGTGCCTATAAGCCCCGCTGAGATGTTACAGTGGGGGGCTTTTGCAGGAGAAATGTGAAGTAATAGCTGTTCTACAAAACCTTCACATCCACATCTTCCCACCTCATTTGTTTAAAACCTGGTAGTTTTATGCCCAGTTTGAATCCCTCCTGAAATGGGACTAATGAAAGGAAATGATATGACTTGTCCACTGTTTCAGCATTACAAATCTCTTATCTTTGCAACTGTCATCAACAGCCAGCACCAGCTCCTAAAAGACACGAGAGCATGTTAATCAAGAGCAAACAAGAATGCCTTCTGCCTAAGGGTTTGGTGTAAAAGGGTAAATAATCAAAATGAATGATACAGCTGATTTATATTTCTTTAAGATGATCAAAGGCAAATGGGCTCCAATCCAGCAAGGAATATAAATGCTGTTTGAAAACTTACTTCTCCTGCCACAGATAAAATTGAAAAGCCTTTTCCACTGAGCTGTACCTAGTTTAAAATCCATTAGCTAATACTGCGTACCCTAAGGTTAAAAGAGGAGTAAAAATCCCATGGTGAACTTGGCATTTCAGATAAGTTTTTATGCAATCCCCCAAGTTATACGTATTCTTCTCTCTCCCTCACTGGAAGTAGAATTGATGTGGGAGTATCTGGCTTGTTTAAATAGTTGCTGGTGTTGTAAAGTTTCCCATCCACAATCAGTGCTTATGTCTTAAGGTTTCTGTACCCTTAAAAGTAACTCACTTTCTGTAGCTGATTTTGTCCTCTCAAGTAAAACACCTTCAAGTACTGCAGTCAGTCCTTGAGTACTGTGTTCCGTATTGGGCCCCTCACTACAAGTAAGACATTGAGGCTCTGGTGCATCTTCGGGGAAGGACAGCAAAGCTGTGAGGGGTCTGGAGCACAACCTGTGTGGGTAGGGGCTGGGGAAAATGGGATTATTTAGTCTAGAGAAGAGAAGGCTCAAGGGAGATCTTATTGCTTTCTACAACTTCCTGAAGGGAGGTTGTTGTGAGGTGAGGGTGGGCCTCTTCTGCCATGGGCTAGAGGGAATGGCTGCAAGTTGCACCAGGAGAGATTCAGGTTGAATGTTAAGAAATACTTATCTGGAGGAGTGGTAGGGTGCTGCAACAGGCTGCTCAGGGAGGTGGTGGTTTCACTACCTTGGAGGCGTTCAACAAATGTTTAGATGTTCTACTGAGGGATATGATTTATTGGGGAAATATTTTTGGTAGATGGATGGATGGACTGGATGATTTTGGAGGTCTTTTCCAACTATGGTGATTCTATGATGCCATTAAATTAAGTCCATATTTTGTTCAGTAACTACTTTTTAAGAAGTCAGCTTCTCGTTCAGACGTTAATTCATTATCTCTCCTTTCATTTTTATTGCTTTGAACAGTGAAAATGGAATAACAATTGAATATGGAAAAATGCATTATTTTAGGATGTGTTTCCTTAGCAGTTTAAAAAAAAAAATAAAAAAATCAGGAAGTATTTCACATGGCTACCCCCCCTTCCAACAAAGACACGTGGCCTAATTTTTAGTGAGAGCTGTGAAATGCAGATAATATCTGGGCTATGCTAAACGTTGGGAGTAAGCGATTTCACTGCTGCACTGATAATCCTTTGAGGAAGGAATATCTGCAGAAATGATGATCAATCCTCCAGGGGAGGAGAATGTGTTTCCCAGAGTGATGAGTACCTTCACTTTGCTTTCAGCCTGTGCTTTCTCAAATGATTCCTGTCATGTTTGCAACCATATCTTTAAATGCAACCATATCTTTAAGTAATACATTAACTACCTGAAATCAATATTGCAGACTCCTACTGATTACAAGGCCTTATTCCTAATTTACACCCTTCTTTCTTTCAATTTCCTTTCTAAAATGGTCTTCATGGATGAGAATTCTGTAAATAGTGCATAAAATCAAGCATTTGAAAGCAGTAAGCATATCAAGTGCATTTTAAAAGCACGTAGGGCTTTCTCAGTGAAGGAAAAAAAAAAAAGAACTTATCATTCTTAGACAATATTTATTTGATACCAGAGATTTTATCTTTTTTCATTTCTGACCTTTTCCATTTCATATCTACTTTTAGTCCCACACCTCAGCCTTAGTAGATGCTATCATTCCAATCTTTCAACTGTTTGCAAGCAGTGCAATAAGGTCATTTAGGAGAAGGATAAGGAAAAAATTTGGGTTTCCCTTTTTTTTTATTGTCCAGATCTTTTTGATTAGTGAACTTCTCTGCCTATGAACTTTTCAGCTTCCCAGAGGTAATTTGACAACATATATTAGAAATGGAAGATGGGAAATAGAAAATGAGTTCAAGGGCATCATTTAAGAAAATGTCACACAATAAAGAATCATCTAGTGGAGCTCTCAGACACGACCAGCTAAGTGGCCCTCCTTGCTTATAAGCTTCTTTAAACCATACTGAAGATCCTGCAGCCCTTAGATGAGTTCTCAAATGTCTGAGCAGAGTCACCATCCCTGAAATTAAGTTCATTACTTCTTGTCTTATTCTCATGGTCATAGCAAACAGATTTGTTTGCCTCTTCTTTTCAAGCAGTAATTCAACGTGGTTGTGCAATTGAATTTATTTATTTATTTATTTATTTATAAATGTCTGAATATAGAAAATAAGTGGTGGAAAAGAAATGGTTTGCCCTTAGTGCTTTTAGATGTCCACGTCACAGCACCATGTAAATGTGTAAAAACAGATATGGAAGACACAAACCAGTATTGATGCATTAACCCATCAACCGTCCTCCTTATTTTTCTACTTTGGAAGCACTGAAAACAAGTTTTCTATTCCTGTAACTTAAGACTGTCTTTGTTTCTAAAGATTCCTGGATCAGGAATTAATTCAAAACAAACAAACAAATAGAACAATTACTTTATGCTCATCTCATGTTGAGAAATTATTCAAATTCTGAGGGGCTTAAGTTAATTATTCTAATGCCTGGTCTGAAGTTGAAGCAAACCACTAACCCTACCTTGATCATCCCGTACCAGTCTTCATATCAGGAACAGGAATGTAAATATGTTGTGCACTAAAAAAAAATGGATATACTGCGAATCTTCTAGAAAAGCTCTACTAACCAATTGGCAACCAGAAGGAAGTTACGTAAGGCAGATCTCCTGGGCGTGTGTTATGAGTAGGAAACACCAACAGACTGAACCACCACCGCCAGCCTAAAGATGTCACAGTATTCACTAATAATGAATTATCATTGTGCTTGGTAAATTATAAGAATTGGCAGCCTGTTTCCACTGCAGATACACCTTGACCCTTGTCACAGTGCCCCGAGGGTTAATCCTTTATGCACTCTAAAGTATAACCAGATTGTCCCATTCCATCACAAATCCTTCCCTGTCTCAGTATATTTCAAAACACCACTGAATTTCTCATGCTGTTTATTTTTTATTTACGTAGCTTTTGGTAATATCATTTATTGCATGTTTGTGAGAAACAGCCACCTGCTCCCACTGGGGAATAGGCTGATGTACGGATGACAGATCCTAGAGAAAATCTTGCAGGAGATAAAAGCAGTGCTGAATTCCAATATATTGCCTGCTACTTCGTGCTCATTATAAGATGCTCTACCTCGTGACTCTGCAGCTAGGACTCTGAAATTCATGGATAGGAAGTGTAATCTTTTTGCACAATAAACATCCTGTTGTTAAACAGAAGAGTTCTGCTTAAAAATATTTCCATGCTGGAAAGGCTGAGTTTGTACTTAATGTATTGAAGCAAAGCGATGGAAATTGTGCTCTCTGAGACACAGAATTGCAGTATTGCTTTGAGTAAATGATTTGTCTTGCTACATATACATTTCACACTTGCAGTGCAGGTGATGGTAGTGGCTGCCTCTCTGCACAGTGATCTCCCTTCTCTTTCTGAATGTTTTAAAGACATTCTTTGTCTATATGTTCATAGACATCCATCTCTGCTATCGATATGCAGATGCTGCTGCTTGCAACATGCAGAAATTTCTGCAGATACCTGTTTAAAAAAAAAAAAAAGAAAGAAAAATAGTAGCAGCAGTGGAGGTCCATTCACACTGTATGGTAAAAATGAGTAGAGTCGAATAACATTTGAAATGACCAAGGGCAGGGGAAGATAGTTGAGTATATTTGCATGATGTAGTTTAAGATGAATAACACGGGTGTCTGAGGAGGCTGCAGCTTCACCAGAAGATTTTGTTGAAGCCTGTTAAAGGATGTTTGGCTACTAAGAGCAGTGCATCACTTGGCTTCAACTGGGTTTTAAGCGCTGAAAGTAAAAGGGCCAAAAGGGCTACAGTTCAGACGAAACTTTCTGTAATCTGCACAACAGAAATGATTTTACTAGGACTGTTCACTTTCCCCCATCAGTGTATTTTTTCAGAAATCCAACTGGAGTATGACCACGAGATTGTTTGCCAAGCAAGCCAACAGTATACGGCGCTGCTGCAGCCCTAGCTGGGTTCTCAGGTATGCTATTGTGGGTAAAGTGGCTTCAGATGGATGTGTGGTGTGAAGATGGCTTCAGATGGCTTTGGGTACTATTGCACAGGTAATGCAGCAATGTGACCAAAGCAGGGAACTGTTTATAAGAAGAACGAGTGAGCCAGCTGCAGGGTGCAGCTTTTGGCACCCACCCCAGCCTTGTCAAAACAACAGTGTCCAGGCAAGATAAAAATAGAGAGGGAGAAAGAGGATGCCAAAGGTTATGGTAGATTCACGCAGTCACGGCCCTTGAAGAAATTATGTGTGTTGTATTTTTCCCTGTAGTTTTATTTACACTACTCATTCTGGCAGTGTTGGTGGAGCTGGGAGCTACAGCAGCTGGAATTTGAGGGAAACCTGGCACTGGCACGAGATGTGCTGCCCCAAATGCAGCCCTGGGTGGCAGATTTCTTCCAGAACTGTAATCTGGATTTGTTGGAGGGCTTCAACAGATCAGGTCATCCCCAGGAAGAATTGCAGGGGGAGGATTTCATCACTGAGCCTTCAAACGGCGCTGCTTTTGTGTTGGGAGATGCGTATCTGCACACAGATGTACCGCAGCCTTTGCAGGGAGATGTAATCATTATTCTCAATAGGAGGACTGGTGATCCATCTAACAAAACTGTTCTGTCTGAATTTTTCTTAGCTGTGTGTCTTTTGTTAAGTTACCAACCTGTTTAAAGCGTTTTATTTTCTTCTTTTTATTTGCAATTGAAAATGGGCCTGTAATACTTGCAAATTCTTAAACATTTATGGACAAACTTATGAATCTGCAAGCGCTTGCAGATTTCCCATAAGTGCTTGAATCCCTATATTAAACCTCATCTGGTAACTACAAGCATCAAAATTATTCCTATTCTGCTGAATCAGCACCAGCTTCTCATTGAATCCAGGAGAAGTGGAGAATCAAGTGAATACCATTGCTTCATAGCTTGCTACATGCAAGGACATGTAGAAATGAACAATATGTATAAGATTAACAATTTAAATGAGTTTAATGTATGTCCTCTGGAGACAGTTTCTTGTGCCATCTTCCTTGGTGAACACCACCATGCACTCATATATTTTAAAAGAATACCTCAGGAAGAAAGCAAAATGCTTTCTCAGGATGTGATGGCAGTTCTGGACTCCGGTTGGATGTTTTCCTGATGGTTTAAATGCCACAAGAAAATGTCACGTTCGGTGAGGACAGGGAGGTGGCTATGGCACATCCAGTGTCACAACAGGTGAAAGATGGTGAAGTTCTTCTTCCTGCTGCCTAGAAGTTATAGATGACTCCTTTCTTGCCAGCTAAAATGCCTTAAGATCTTAAGTGAGTGAAAGATAGTAAAACAAATGTAATCCATTCATCTGTAAATACTTGCACCTACAAGTCCTTTTAGAGGATCACAATGCTCAGAAGAGTCAAAAAATCAAATATTTAACTATTTGTGTTTCTGACACCTTGTGTATATGTTAATACTTTATTCCTTGCCCCATTTTTCCTCCCCTTCTCTTATCCCTTTATTTCCAGTCTCTCAAGTGAATGTGGGTGGGGAAAAAAAAAAAAGCATTTTAGTGTTGTTATGAAAGTTTCACAATACCCTCATCCTCTTGTGGTCTCTTGATAAGATTTGTGTGTGTGTGTGCATGTGTGTTAAGCAGCAGGGACAAGAAAGGAAGGAACATCTTTTAATACTGTTTTGTATCTTCTTTTCTTCTCCCCAATCCTTGGAGCCAGCCTGTATTTTTCCTTCTATCTTCTTAAATCAGTGCCAGGAGGCTGATTTTGGTGTGCTTTACTCTGATTTCAGTATACTTTCTTCACAGACCCAGATGTGGGAAAAGCTTGCCCTACAGGTAAATCAAGGCTTGATTAAATTTCAGTAGATTAATCCACATTCTTCTGATGCAGGGAAGACATTAGTCTCTTATACTGCTTTCAGGAGAAGAACTCTTTAATGTTCCTTTTCTTTTCTCTCTCGCTGAGATATTTGTATCAAAAGCAAGATAGGTTAGAGAAGGCAATGCTAATTCCATCTGTTCTCATTTTGCCTCATGTGACAAAAGTCTGTGTTTTCTATGTTAGGCCAAGCCTCTTCTGGAGAGGCCCTAAAGGGCCTCTAGGGCAAGTCCCTGCTCCCCAGCTTTTCAAACATAGAATATTTCTCAAATGCAAAACAACACCATAGCATTTGATTTCCTGTTACAAACTATTCGGGACCAATTTCTGCTAGGTATAACTTTCTGAGTTCTCCAAGAAAGTGCTGCTGTTAACTTTGACTCGATAATATGCTGTTAAGTACTGCTCCTGAAGTCCTAATAAAGAGTGAGTTTTACAGAGAGGTCTGATTCCACTAAGCAATCAAAGCTTTTGAATAACCCTTTTTGAAAACTGATGGCTTTAATTTAAGTTCTTTAGCTATGTTGAGGTATCTGATAGAATGGTCTTAAGTCCAAGAGAAGATATTGGCTGCTTGGCATGACATCAAATTAGACCTTTTATGTTGCTGTTTGAATGAAAATATAAAGTTTTAACTGAGTGAATCCCTTTTGCAAATCCCTGGTTACATTAGTCTTGGTGATGAATTGGTTTTGTCCATTTGCAGTCAAAATTCCCCAATAATGACTTCTGCAGTCCTGCTGCACTCTCAAATGCCAAGGCTCACCATCTCAGATTGGAAGGAAACTTGATCCCAGCCTTGCTTCAATTTATCCAAGGTGGGGGGGGGGAAAGCGTATTTTGAATATTATGAAAAACAACCACAACAAGAAAACAGTGAAGTAACAACATTAGCATGTTTTAGAAAACCAATTCATCTTGCTTTATAACTTCTCTCATTTTAGTGCAGTCACACAGAGACTGTATTTTTACCCATCTGGTTGATAGCTCCTTCCTTTAAATTGAGTTCTTTTTTGCTTGTCTTGTCTGGAAGTTTAGAAGAGCAGACTCCATTCACTTGAAAGCCCCATTTAAATATGTAAGAGTTTTATCAGCAGAAAGCCTTCATTATTGGGAACACATGAATATGAGCTACCAAAGAGAGCTGGAGAAAATGCAAGAGACAGAAGGTTATGCTGCCTATCAGTGATGTTTAAAGGATGGGGAGGTTAGAGGAAATTTAAATAACATTCTGTCTTTGGCAGCATACATGCTGTGTAGGGATTGAGCAGAGGAACGCACCTTCAAAGCCCTACAAACCAGTGTAGGATTTAAACCATGTTTTCTACTTCGTGTTTTATGACTGCTGCTTTCCACTTCATTTTATAGCCTGGCAAGTCAGACGATTCCTTACATCTTCTCTGCAATCTCATATGAGCGTTTTATTTGTTTTTAAACCGTATAATGCTGCTTACTCCCTTTTTGCCTCAGGGTTTTAGAGGTGTTTAGCTTTTATCGTCCTCTTTTTGTGATCAAAAAACCATAACCACTTTTTATACCGTGTCGTGTGTCGTGTTTGACAGAGATACACGCATATATGAATTAGTTTAGAGTACAGAAAAGAAGAAAGTTGAGATTAAGGGCAAAGATTCCTCACTTTCAAATGCAACTCATTTTCCTCTTATGTAAAATAAGAAAACATAAAAGGGGAAACAATTATGCCTACATACAATAAAGGCTCTCTATATAATTATTTTCAATATTAATGTGTTTCGCATTAAACTTACAAATATTGAATGGGATTCTTTCATAGCATAAATAATTAGCATTGCTTTATCTCAGCTAAAGCATCTGTTCTTTTCCTTTTGCTAATATTTTTCCCTGCTTTGTATGCTGTAGAGTCAAATTAAGCGACATAACATGCTCAATTTCATGCCCTGGGGTTATTTCATGAAAAGTAAGAAAAAGAAAAATGATGATTGAACATCAGGTAAAGAAATATCATAGAATATTCCCCCAGGTTATCTCCTCATTTGGGAGTCTTAAAACCAGTCTGAAAAACTGACTTTGCTGTCTGTTCTAGGAAGCAGCCCCACTAGCTCACACAGGATGGGCTGGAGAAACTTCATCTCGTTTTGCCTGTTGTTTGCTTTTGGTATTCTCAGAGACACGACCACGTTGTGTCTCTTGCTGTTTGCAGCTGAGGTCTAGAGAACTGAAGTGGAGAATATTTCCTTTTTCCTTGCAACTATTATCTCCAGCTCCCATCATGCCCATTTATAGCTATTGTGAACGCGCTTCAAGGGTGGCTTAGAGCCAGCAGAGTACAGGGAGAAATCCTGCCCTGTCTTCAAAGTGGGGAGAATATGCTTCCTCTGCTTGCTCAGAGAATCACCAGAATCTATCTTGATATTATTTGTAACAAAGTATTTTCTTGCCTGTCTTGGTTATAGTAAATGATACTACAGCAGCTGTTGCTTCCCAACCCGTTGCATCTCTCGGTGCCCAGAATGGGGTATGGAGGCAGTTCTTTAAAATGAAGATTTCAGAACTAATGGAGTGAAATACAGCAAGGTGTGATTAAGTCTTTGGCAAACATTTTTCTTTATTAGGGCTTTAATTAGACTACTTTCTGAACTCTCAGTTAATAAAAATATTAATATTTTATATATATCTACTGCCTAATGCCAATAGCTGGCATGTTTAAAAGGACTTTCTTGGTATTATATTTTATCTGCTTTTATTAGCTCTGTGCTTTTCCACAGACAGAGTGGGCTCAAAGAGGCTTTCAGCTGATTTCGGCATGACACTGTGCAGCAGTCATTACAGTATATATTAGCAGACCCAGGGTGCCAGGAAAATCAGAGCTCTATTATGCCAGGTATGCTCTTACAAAGACACTTAAAAAGCTAATTAAAAAAGAAAAAAAAAATTATACAAGTCCTTCTTTCGTAGAGTTTATGCACCAAAGGAAGAATGACAGCAGCAAAGATAGGAACCACAATATACATAGACAACTCAGTTTGACTCAAGTGCCCTGTGTTCTAGACTGATTCACAATGGTGTAGCTGCACATCAGGCCTCAACATCACGAACAAAACAGAGGAAAACATCAACGTTCTGAGTGTACAAGAACAGCTCATCGTGCTGCTTACAAATTTCAGAAGTAGCCATGCATGTGTTTTCCGCTGTTGGCAGCCAATAAGTATACTGTAAATATTGATATTTTTATCTGCATATTATTAATATTTCAGTTTTTGAGAATAGATGGAAGCATTTCATCAGTGTGAGTAATACTATTTTGGTCGCTGGGCTCTTTTTCACCAGGACTTCAATTCTGGCCTAATCTTCAGCTTGTATAGATCACTGTGGCTCAATTTGATCTTAATTATAGATGATTTGCTTTAGATTCAAACTAACATGACAACTACTGTAATTATATTGCTTTTTAATTCTCATTGCTGAGAATGTTAGAGATATTAATGAATTAACAACCTTTGTTATGGTACTACTTCATTTAATCATAGAATCAATGAAGTTGGGAACAACCTCCACAATCATCCAGTCCAACTGCCCACTCAACACTAATACTTGCCATGAAACTGTGTCCCTCAGTACATCTAGAAATCTAATAACAACATCTGTAGCTAAACACACCTATTTTTTTTATCTAGAAGGGGGGAAAAAAAAAAAAAAAGAAAAGAAAAAATAGAAATCTGCAATGGAATTTCCCTGTTAGGAGGGAGGATAGAAATAATGTCACAAAAAAAAAAAAAAAAAAAAAGTTTTTTTTTCAAAGGTCTACTGTGAGTTTGATCTAAAGAGATGTGCTGCAAACACAAAGTTTAAAGGAGGTGGAGATCGTTAGCAACATATAAAGCAGGCTCTTCCCATTGCCTTGCCTGGTGTCAGTAATGCTATGCAAATATACCCTGGGCAAAAAAAGAGCTCATTACTTCAGAGGGAGAGGAGAAGGGTTTACTAATTTCAGGTCAAACCAGATCTCTGCCTGAGAATGCAAGTGGGGTTTTCTTAGGTCATTTGATGGCCCTGTGGGACACACTCAAGTGCCACTTGTGAGAAATTGAAAAGCCATATCTATCTATCTATCTATCTATCTATCTATCTATCTATCTATCTATCTATCTACATATATATGTATTTATATCTTGTGTTATTGATTCTCAAAATGGAGTGAGCTATTTAAAAACAATCTCTGAGGCTGCAGAGATGACAGAAAATGCTGGCTGAATCTCCCATGGTTGCTGGGAGCTAAATGCCATTATTACACTGTTACTAAATGGAAGAGGGCCGAAGTGCAGGAGATCCAAAGTACAAGTCAGTCCAGGATAATTACGAGGATGGAAGCTGATGTCTTGATGCAGGGAGCTCTGGTGAAACTGAAATCAGGTTTTCCTTGTCAGATGACAGACAATGAAAATAGCTCTGAGGCTGTTTTAATGATAAACATTCAGTCCAGAAAATATGTGGTTGATTGATGGTGTCTGAGCCCAACTGTTCATACACCACTGAAAATCTCACGTAATTGCAGTGTGGTGTAAGATCTCCTCTGTCAGAGAGCAGAAACTGCGGGCTGGTATCTGTAATGTAAATACAACCTGTTATGTGATGTATGCTGCACATAAAGGGAAACAGCTGTTAAATATGATATCCTTAAATGGCTACAGATAGGACTCATAAACCTCACCTCAGGCGTTTTCCAAACTATAAAAACTGTATTAGCCAAGGGACCCCAGTGAGCATCACCTCCAGCAGCGGGGAAGCAGCTTGGGAGTGGGCAGGACTGGTCCAAAATGGGGGGAAAAATGAAACAGCCCAGAAAATGTAAGCAATGAACTGGGATGTAGAAGTGCTGATTGAGAAATTTAGAGAACATGGAAAGAAAAAAATATTTGGGGGTGAAGAAAATGAAGTCCTTTCTCAGGAGAAATGTAACAGCATTTCAGTTTGCTTATTTTTGTTCAACATGGAGAGAATATCTGAAGGAGACTGCTCATGAACAACCTTGTTGGTTCAGCTATGAGCAGTCAGATTGTCAAAAAGCTCAATTTCTGTGTGTAGTACCTACAGATGGAGGATGATACTATTCCAGCCACGAGGATGATTACCTCATTGAGGCTTCTTCCATGAAATGCTGGACCTAATGTTCTTTTGAGGTCCCTTTTGGTGTGGGCTGTTCTATGATTCTATGGCCCTAAGTTCTTAAAAATAATGTTCTATTTTTTGCTACTAAATAACAGTAAGATGAAATAATAATGCTAGACTTGCAAAAAAAACCATGGAATTTCTCCTTGAGTGAGAATTTTAAAAGCAATTTTCATTTTGAATTCAAGCAAAAAGAAACCAACAAAAGCAAGTGATAGTATTAAAATACTACAGATCAAGATCTATTCCACTTAGGAACATACTTTGCCTCCTAAGCTCTCATGACATCTGTTCCAGTTCACGCAATGTAGTGCCTACTGCTGCGGGTTTGCCATCTCTGTTATAAATCACAATAACCTTTGTCGTTTAAAAACATTAAGCTGCGTATTTTTGTAAATTCAACATCTTGCTTTCTGTACTTTTTGTCTGCTGTAGTGAAACTGTTCAGTGCTGTGGCACTGAACAAGGGACAAAAGATAATCTTACTGTGTGCTAATTAGATAAACAGCTGAAATCACTTTTCCATGGTATGGAAGACAGCATATCTTGTTCAGTTTTGGCATTATAGAATGGCATATTATATCATATTGAGATGTCACTGAGCTTCTAGCTAGTATGGCTCATGTTATATTTATAGCAGTTCTGGTGTTTGGCTTTGGAACCTGATGACACGTGAGGTTTACATGGCTGAGGATGTGGCATTTTCTGTACAAACTCAATAACCTCATAATTATTCTCTTAGATCGCCCAGAGAGAAAGGTAATGCAAGATATTGCAACATTCTTTGAGGTTTTCAATGAGTTGATTTTGAAGAAATCCATATGTTCTTTGCACACATCCATAATTAATGACAGTTGATTGCGATCCTCTGTTTTGGCAAGGCTGCTTTAAACAGCACATCAGGTTGAAGAATTTGGGCAGAGAATATCTTACAAACGCTTGTGTGTCACTGATAGTAAGAGTGCTGTATAATTCTGCATGGATTTCCCATGAAGTTAAAACTTTTGAATAGGATTAAATATCTAGCGGTAATATTTCCAGGACAGGTGACTCTGGTTGGTGTTAGTGATAGACTGAATAGATGTGTCACCTCCTTTCTTCCTTCTGTTGCTTCTTTGACAGCTTTATTTTTCATTTTTCCTCCTAATTTTGACACTCAGATGAATTTCAGTGAGTTATATTTAGAAAGTTTTCAGCCTGATGAATAAAAACTATACATGAGTTTTCTCTGGGTGGGTAGGTAGGTACTTGAAGCTGACCTGCATTGCATTAGCTCGAGTGCACCTTTGACAACAGAAGGAGCAAAATTTTCCATCTTCCACGGCTGAAAAATAATGTCAAAAAACATAGTTAGGATTAGATTTGCTACAACTTGTTGTGATATAACTTCAGACATAATCCTTCCATTTTTAGAATGAAAATCATGCAAGTTTAGTGGTGAAAATAGTGAAAAATGATTATGAAAAATGAGTTTAGTGGTGAAAATGGTGGACTTTGCTTTTCCTTGAATGACCCATACTATGACATGCTATGAAGATTTAATGATCAAATTCTTGCAACTGCTGTAAAGGTGACACCTCATTACATATTGCAGCACTGTTTGGATCTCTGTAGTTTCTTAGGAGACCATCACCAACATGTTTATACAGAGATCTAATTGATTAAAGATTGCTGCCTTGCTTTATACACAAGTAATAACTGCTGATAGCTGAATTCTTTTTTTTGGGGGGTGATTGCTTTCCTCTCTTTTTTGCTCAAGCTACAATGTCACTTAGGGTATTCATTACAATATAAGCATTAACAGAAGTGCACAAATTCAGAGGATTTTAAATTCTCTACTTTTCTTCTTGTGTGTGTTGGTTTGGTTTTTTTTGTTTGTTTGTTTGTTTGTTTTTCCCTGATCTCAGTTAATAATAATAAGGACATTGAAAATTGATCCCACTGAATACCAGCTGCCAGTTGGTGCATCAGAATCAGGCTGCAGTGGGGGTGACACACAAAACCAGCCATGTGCTGCAACAGAGATGTTCAAGAGAGATGAGGGGTGCTGGGATTTTCGTCTTCTGCTCTTGCCCAGAATTATTCTGCTTTCTTCTGAGTGAAAAGGAAGGAATCATTGCAGTGAATTTCTATGCTAATGGTTTTGTCTGAGGGAGTGATTCTCTCTGCCCGTTAGTGCACATCTACAAAGATACATAGGAGATATGTAGTTCTTTAGACTAAAAGGACTGAAAGAAGGAATTGTTTCACTTCTCTTTCACAAATGTAGGTGTCACAGAGATGCTCTTTAGGGACATCAACATAGAATCACAGAATAGAACCATCAAGGTTAGAAGAGACTTCGAAGTTCATCCAGTCCATTCACCTACCATCAATATTTCCCCACTAAACCGTGTTCCTTACTACAACGTCTAAATATTTCTTGAATGTTTCTCCAGGGATGGTGACTCCATCACTTCTCTGGACAGCCTGTTTCAGCCTTTGACCACTCTTTTGAAGTTGTTTTTCCTATTACCCAACCTGTCATTGGGCAAGAAGGAAGCCCAATAGCTGATCATGAAAAGCAGTGTGATCTTTCCCTTGCATATTGTGTCACTGCTGTTCTAGAAAGTGTTTTGCCCATACTTTTTCCACGAAAAATGGAGACAGATCAATTAATAATGCTGTTATGATGATTTTTTGACAATTCCACTAAGTTTTTAATCAACAGAAGACTGATAAATCATTGGGAAAATATCCCAAGATTAAAAAAAAAAAAAAAAGAATAAAATGCATTCATCTTTGTTTGAAATTTATTATTAACAAGTTTCAAGCTTTTTGGAAGCTCAGAGCAAGTGCAAGTTTTTATTGTAAAAAATTTTGTAGGAAAATGCTTAATTTTACTTTTTTACTCAGTAAGTTTTAAAATGCTTTTGTTGTAGCCACCTTTAAATGATTTCCCCTGATTTTTAAGAACCTCTAGCTAGTGAAAAGTCAGTTCTTAACATTCCGAGGTTATTTGAGGAGCTCCTTGTCATTACTCTTATGCTTCCAGTTTTATTCTCCTGTTCTGTGTAGCAGTTAATTATTCTATCAAAACTGAAACAGACCATAGCAACATGAAAGAAGTAAGGAAATTCAATGGAATGCATTCAGTCAACAGGATAAAAATTCTGAAGCCTGGAAATTTAATGTGCTGGAGAGTGAATGGCCAGAATGACCTATTGTCTGTGAGAGCAACTGGGAAAATAAAGGGGAAAAAAAGACCTCTGTGCTGGGAAAGAGGTCTTTCGTTTTCTCTCCTGTGTATATTGTGGTAGGCTCCTTAACAAGTTTTAAAAAAATCCTTGAAGAAGCAAGCATACCTCTTTCATTATGTTCCTGTTCTGATAAATGTTTATTCCTATTCTCCTTCGAGGACTTGCAAGTGATATTTGGAGTCCAATAAAAGTGAAGACTTGCTGATGTGGTTGGAGTTTAAAAGGAAAAAGAAAGGCACTGGTGTCAGATGGATGACCTCACTGTCGGAGTTTGCCTCCTTTTCTGTAAATATCATAATATTTAGCTAAATTCTAACCACGTGGTTTGGTTTTCTTTTTTCTATTTTCCTCCATAAACCTAGTGAGCAAAAATTAGTTTTACTCTGTAAAATTTGTGGTTCTTAATGTGAAAGCTCTGCTTTGCTTGGCACACAGCCTAGGAAGAGAACTAGGAAATGACTTTGAATGCACGTAAGTGACATTTTACAAACTTCTTACATCCTTCTCCATCTATTGCCTTTTGTCATGCCGGGTCTCATCCTGAAGCCCTTAGTAAGGAAAAATTTGCTCTGACTTGGTAGCCAAGCAAAGCCTTTATTCATAAATCACTTGAGCTGTTGGTGTCCCTGCTCGGTGGAAGAACCTTCTCTCTTCTTCCAGACCTGTCGGTAACAGGAGTACATTACCGAGCTTGGCGGTGCTGCCAATGGATGCTCCAAGCCCTGCTGTGCTTGCAGCCTCTGTACTAATTCTCTGCATCATTGCACTGCTCAGCTTTTTCCAGATTAAGTAAGCTTACTGTAACTGGTTTAATCGATATATTAAAATATTTAAACCATTTGTCTTATTCAGGATTTTCATCTTCTTATAAAAATTACCACCAGAAAAGCCGTTTGAAGCTCGAGAAAATAAGAAATAATTTAAGGAGTATTTTACCTGAAGTAGGTCAGGCAAATGTCGTGTTTTGCTGTTACAGATGTATAAGATTTACACTGTTTAAAGCATAAGTGAGTTTTTTGTGGGTGTAACCTCAGGACTGCTAGTGCAGGAAACTTTCCCATTCAAAGCAGCTTGATTTTTATTTATTTATTTATTTATTAAAGTAATGGGAAATACTATTACCATCTGATGGAAATAATGGAGGGGATCATCAGATGTTGTATTGCAGATCTGGGTGGAAAAGTGCAATAAGCTTTTATGAAAGCTCTGCCAAGACTTCTATGGATGTAATAATAGCAAAAACAAATCATTTTGTTGTAAGTGGTATTATTGCAGGAACAATCGCGCGGCCTTATTTGTCTGCTACAGTGTGATTATTTGAAGGCAAATATGAAGAGTTGCAAATTAACACACGCTAATTATTGTTCTTCAAGGCTCAAGAATTTTTCCTTTCTTGCTTCTCTGAGAAACGTAGCAAATTCTAGAGAAGTTGGCAAAAGATTTTTTTCTACGTTCTAAAATCAAAGAGGCTGTTTCATCAAATACTTGAAAAAGTGGTATACAGCAATTTCTGTAATCCTACTTATACTGACAATAACCCTCAAATTTACAGCATATCAGACTATTGCTTTCTGCTCTTGATGCATTCTAACATCTCCAGAAAGACGAATCCTTATTTCTCTAGAAATGTGTGAGGATGGTTGTGTCTCCCTCGGGCTGAGATGAAGAGCCCACCAGCAAAGTTCAGCACCTGACTGTGCCACAGGCTATTTTATGTGAAACTGAACAGCTCTTCCTGTACTTCCGCTCTGTGCCAGCAGAAGAGGATGGTGATAAGTTTTCTTCCCCGTGTTGTATCTCTTTCATTCATTGCGTGAGATCAAGTGTCAGTGTACGCCCCATTATGAATCGCAGGATCTCCAAGGGTGGGAGAGCCTAAATTGCAGTTTGCTTAACGTAAAAGAGATTCAACATTAGACTGTTAAATGTAATACATCCCAGAATAAGGGAAATGATTTCCACACTAAGCATCTTTTATTTTCATTGTGAAACTATGGGGACGTTCAGAGTCACTGATGAGCAATAGACGCAACACTAAAAGACCAATAAAATACATGAAAGTCAACACAGACAGATGCCAGCAGGCCACCTTAAATGGCTTTGTTTAAATTAAAAAGAAATAGGAAACAATTTAAAACTGGCACTTCTGCTAGATAATTCTTCAGAAAATTGATTAGTAATCTCACAGGCTGCTCTTCTCTTTGCCTTAATATTTTATAACTCATATCATCCATCTGCCACTAAAGCATATAAGATCAGTAGCTACCACAAATCAGGAGCCAGATAAGATCACAGAACACTTGCTCATTTGAAAAAAAAGAAAAGAAGAAAGGAAAAGCACAAAAGTTGACTAATTTGCTTTCTTGCGTCATACTGGGATAGAGGAGAAGCTGCACAAGGACTGAGATGCTTTTCAAAGGTACAACACCCTTGCATGGTGATGTCTTAGGAGCTGAGAATTGCAATACAGTAAACTTATATTTTAAAAATAATAAAGAAAAAAATAAAGTAGAATATAATAGAGACAATGTGAGGGAGCAGGTTTAAACAGCTACAGAAATGCATGCTTCAGCTTCCTGGGGGTTGGACTCGGTAATCTCTTGAGGTCCCTTCCAATCCCTGCAAATCTGTGATTCTCCAAAATGAGATACCTAAGGGCTTAGTCCTGACCTTTTCTGTAAAGGTTAAGCATATATTATCCTATCTTTATAAATATATTTATGTGAGATATATTCATACTGTTTAGGAACTCAGAGGATGATCTTTCAGTCTCACAGACTGATCATCTGGCAACAGTACTGTTCTTCCTGGCCAAAACACACAGACCTGCTCTTGGAGTACAGAAGCTAACTGAGTTATGAGATGAATACTTTGTTTTTTGTAAACTTAATTTCTAACAAATCATGTGCTGTATCCACTTCCTGACTTAAATACTCTTAATTCTTGAGTGTACAGATTGCAAAGCTCTCATAATATTAAGCCCTGTTCTCAAGACTGCCTGCCCAGAAGCCATTCAAGACGTGGCTAAGATATTGCTGCATGGTGATATATTCTCAGCTGAATCCTAATCTGAAGTTTTGCTGAACAGCCTCCTGCAGCCTTCAATTACCACTGCAGAACTTTAAAATTGGATTGGGGATGGTTTTTCTGACAAGGCAAACATGATGTGATTTTTATTGTGAACTGCCAACTCTAGAGTTCCAGGTTACCCTGTAACCAGTTTTAATACTTATTTTTAATTATAACTTTGTAGTAAGAAGTACCAGTCAATAAAGTCATCTTCTTTGTCTGAAATCCTCACTCATTTCTCTAGGGAATAGTTGGCTAAAAAAGAAACCAACCAAACAACAAAAAAAACGTAATAATAGAAGTACATGGAAACCTCTGATTCCTCCTCTAAACCAGGGTGTGATGCATTTTTTTTCACAGCTCAGCAAATTCACCTCATGTTGAAGGTAGTGCAAGGACTATTGTCATCTTACATCTTCCGTCATGCACAGAACAGTTTAAGCAGTCTCTTCAAAACAGTCTCTGGTGGTTGCTTGCAGAGGGCCTGTGGCTAGATTGTGATTTGTTTGTGTATTTGCCATTTGACTTGTCAATTTGATGATAATCACTCCGTGCCATAATTTAGGCCATTGCAGTTTCTAATGTCTATTCCACGCAAAATCCTCTGAGATTCCTATTTTCCCTTCACTGGATGTTTTCTTTGTGACTATCAGTGTTTTAAGGATCCAGTCAAGGGCTGACTCTTTCCAGAAGATGGGCAGAAAATGTAAAGTGGAGAGAGCAATGGTAGAAGCCTCATTCCCCTTGCTTGACACTGATCTTTTGAAATAAGGAGTACTGCCCTAGGTGTGTTGTTTTTTTTTTTTTAAATGAAGAAAGACAATCCTCAACACTGCACTGTCATTACACAGTGGCATTTGTGCAGTATACTATTAATCATTAGCAGTAAATATTCAAGTGCTACAGAACGTGCCATCAGCCAACCACTGAGCTTCCCTTAAGGTTCTGCATAGACTTGTGAATTTAGGAGACTTCTATCATGGGATGTTACCCATCTGGCAGCCTCTCCTAACCCTTGTGCCTTCAGCCAAAATTTAGCATGGACTTCAGCTTCCTTTTGCCTTTAGTGACATCTTCTCTTGGAAAGGCCACTGAGGAGCTTCAGGGCCTGATGTCCTGGTAACCACTATGCAATGCTTAGCTAAGAAATATTCAATAACAAAGATGGCTACAGTAATGGCTGTAAAACAATCATAACGCTATATACAGATAAAGAACATGGAAAGATCTTTTTTTGGAATGAATTTTCAAAGTTTATTCATTTTGAATATTATTACTGTGATTTTTATTTATGGACTCTACAACGACTTTCTTATTTATTTCTATATCCAAATCTGTATTAGGCTTTTCATTGAAAAAGAAAATTTTCATTTTCTTCTCCAAACTGAACATGTAGAGTTCAGCTTATCAGAATTTTTATCTGCATTTCTGAAGCAGGAAGATCTGTACTTTAATCATGGTGTGTCCCACAGGGACAGCCACATGACCCTAAATGGGCAGTGATTTCTCATAGCTGCTAGCATAAACTGTTTGTTGTCATCCCTTGGAGGGACAGTTGTTCATCATTAATTCTTTATCTCTGTTTCATAGGTTTAAGACAAAGTTTTTTGCCTTGGTTAAACAGATTGCTAGAAAATCGAGGCTATAAAAATCCATCTCTGATAAGATTATCTCAAGAACATGCCACCCAAATGAGCAGATCCTTTGTCAGTGAACCAGCATAACTGTAGGCAGCGGAGACATCTCCAGAGAAACTGCTTCAGATTTATATTGTCATCAGTCTAGCACAAAGAGACTAAGGCATAATTATAGTTTAAAAAAAAAAATCACTTATACTTTCAGATTAGTGTGTAATTAGAAAAAAGATGTTGATTAAGATTGCTAAAGATAGCAGTATTTTCCACATCAAATAGTGTCCCTGTTACAATACCCCAGTTTGGGGGTGTTTGGTTTTATAGTGAACATCAATCTTTGCATTCAAAAGATCTTTTTTTAGGCCAAGGTAATATTGGAAAATGTTACTCTACAGCAAGAGGATGAAAAAGATGCTTTTTTTTTTTTTTTCTTTTCTAGATGAGAGAGAGCAGAAAATTGATCCGAATGAAAGTTTCATGTTTCATGTAAGACCACATCAGACATTATCTTTTCCAAAGGTTAATAAATCAAGGGTTACCTGAAATAAAAGCAAGTAAGCAAACAAGCAAAAGCTCTGTTGGACAAGCTTACTTCACAGAAAATATAATAAACACCTGAAATCTGATATACAACAAGCAAAATAAAGATGCATATTTTATTCATGGATTCATCAATGGCTCTGAGAGACTACTAGCACAGACAGATTTTTCTATGCCACATTAATATTTTATTGCTTTTTATGGAAGGGAAAAAGTGAAGAGCAATGATAAAATGGTACAAATAACATTTAAAAGACAAAGCAAGAGGAGGGATTCAGAATGAATAAGACTTAAACAGAAATGAGAGCAAAACAATCAATATTCACTGCACAGGGTTAGGTTTCCCATGCGTTAAGGGTCTCCACTGGAGCTCAGAAGGCCATGTTGGCCTTGGTGATTGTGTAGGAAGCTCACCAGCAGGCTGACTGGTGTTTATAGGAGTGGATGGAGGAAAATGTGTTGTCAGAGAGAAAAAAAAAAAAACAACACAACACCAACCACATTGCTGTATCTGAATCTAATTGAATTTATTTTCAAGGGAAATATCAAATGAGCAGCTAGAGTGGCCTGACGAAGTCCAGGACAGTGCTAGTCCAGCCCCACTGGATTTTCTGCAGCATTTCAAAAGTGTAGTTGTACTGCAAAGTGGAGTTACTCCCTCAGATGTGCTTCCTTGCTCAGAGCTCAGATGCCACTCTCTGAGTTGAGTTGTGCCTGGCCTGGTTCCACCGCCTCACAGCAGAAGATTCCTTTGCTCCTGATTTATGCACGTATAAGGATGGCTGCACACAGGATCTTCTAGACTACAAAAATTTCTGCACATTGTCCCCCAGGTACTGAGCTGAGGTGATTTGTATACAAAATGTATGTGCTAGGCTCTGCAGTTTTCATTCATTACATCACGAAATGATTAAGAAGGCCAGAATGTATTCTGTTATATACTCTATCATGTTATAGTCTTCACGAGTGTTATCTCTGGCTATGTGTGTGTCTTGTGTGCAAAGAAAGATCTCCTGAGGGTGGTTGATGTATGGAGTGTCACTGCATGGGTGAAGACACACCTGCAAGATATGAATTTTCGGCACGTACAGTTTGCTATTGTAGAGTGGGAAAATAATTTCCATAGGCACAGACCATTTAAAACTATTCGTCTAATTATGTAAATGAAATTGATCTTAGAAGAAATGTGAAATACATTAATTAATTCAGAAAAAATATTACTTCATAGCAATTGCTTATTCTGCTTATAGCAAAGCTACTAGATTCAAAACCCATCCAAGCTGCAGTGATAGAACATACAACACAAACTTTGTTTTTAAATATGTTCTAATCTGGCAGTCTGTTAATGCAGCTACTCCAAACTTGCTCTTGAGAAAACTGTTGGCACAATTTCACCCACAGTTAAATCAGTTAAAGATATTTTCTATGAATGACTTCAATTATTTCATTTGCAGAAACATAAACTATCAGCAACTTCCTAAAACTTTTTATGTTCTTAAGGAAATATTCAATACTCCATTCAAATCCATATTTTCAAAGGCAAAATCTCACAGAACATTTGAAAATGCAAGTGCTTTCTCCATGTTTTTTAAAGGAATAACAAGATACACTGAAACCAAGAATAATTAAAAATGAAAATATATCAATTTAAAGAATTTAACGACCGTGACACACAGTGCTAATTTAATACCCTGGTAGCTATACAGCTATCCATATATAGTATCTTTATAAAGAACTCATGACCTTCTCAGCTACGCTCATGCACACTTTGACCTCTCCTGGGAGCCATTTCAGTCCCAGGATTTTAACCTCAAATGCACTTTATTCCAGCACCACACACTACTCATCAAGGGTGGTTTAGCCTTTCTTGCAGAAACAGACACATCTTCTGTAATTGGGCTCAGAGAAAAGACAGCCAGTCTTCTTAGAAAGGATCAGACTTGGACTTGCTTCTAGCCTGGAAAAGAGCCACAGGTACACCTAGTGAAGTGTTACCCCTCAGCGTGCAAGGAAGAACTGAAAATCTCTGTGAAGAGTTAACGTATGCCTCACAGCAGTAAAGATGTGGCTTTCTTTCAGAAGGTTTTTATTTCTGCTATTTTTCCGACATTGGATTTATCCAGGCTAAGAACAAATGGCAAGGGGTTGAACCTGGATGCCCTGTAAGGTCCCTTCCAACCCAAGCCTTTCTGGGATTCAATTTGGTTGGGTTCTCCAAAACATTATGACTGCTTCATATTTTGCTGTTCCACTTTACTAATTATAACAACATCTTGATAGCTGTTTCCTCTTTGGAGAGTTTCAAAATAAGCCCTCAGCTTCCCAGCCAAAGCTTTGGAGTCCAATTTCTCCCTAAGCACTAGGAGAGGGAAAAAAAAAAAAAAAAAAGAGAGAGACAAAAAAAGAGTAGTCATTTGCTGGAATTGTGAGCTGCTAATTTGCTGCTGAGTTTAGTGGCAGAAAGGATGAAGACAATCAATCCAGTTCTTCTCTACTTATATGAACGCAATGCAGCATGCTGAGTATGGTAAATTGCACCATTTGAGACAAGATGAAAAATCTTATCAGGTGAAACCATAGATAAATCTCCACTGATAGAACATTACTCTGCAAAGTATCTGCAGGTTCTTGGAAGAGGTTTTTGAGCATCTCACTTAGTCAAAATGCAACTGTTATTGGATAATTAGACTGAATTAGGCTATGTTTATGGTTGTTACCTGGAGTAGGTGGTACATTTGCAGCACAAACTTCCAGATTACTGTAATTCTTCTCCAATTTCCTCCTCCAAGTTTAAACAGTAATTTGGACATAACTAAGTTCACAAGGAAGTGTTAAACTTCAAACAAAATTCTACCTCTTCACTGAACATTTTCCTTCACATTCTTTTCTTTTTGTTGTGTTGAACATTATCTAGTTTTCGCTTACGTGACATCTATCATAGCAAGATTTGTGCAGATATCATCCTCTTTTCTGGTTCATCCAGCCATGTCCAAACTGAATTTCTTAGATACATCAGTCAGTGGAGGTGCTTTTCTCTATCAAGCACATAGCTCAGCTCATTTCAGGCACTGAGACAGATGACATAAATATGAGCTGAGCCAAGCAGTATAAAACTACCTAAAATCCTTCTGAGGTTGTATAACTTCATAACTCTCCCGAGGTTCACTGAACAGTCATCTCTCTCTTATTTTTTCCTCCTTCTTTTAGCTGGGTTTAACTGACATGACCAAAACTCATTGCCTGGAAGTAAAAAGGAAAAAAAGCCTACTGTATATTTTACAGCTAGGTTGTAATTGGAGAACTGTGCTTTACTAGACCTGCCATAAAATCCTTTCGTTGACATCCGAACACTGAAATATACACAGGCTTTAGAGAAAAAAATAAATGAAATAATAATTTGAAAAAAAAAAAAAGCAAAAAAAAAAAAAGCAAAGACAGGAACTATTTCCACACAGTTCATATTTGGGACTGTTTTGGGTCTTTAAAATGAAACCATGAACAGGGAATTGATTCACAACATCCCTCAAAATACCCAAGAATTATGACTCCTTGAAGTCTGGAAAAGGAAGATTTGGGGCAGTCTGCACTCTCTGGTATTAATAGTTGGTTGCACGAAGAGACTTCTTCAGAGTTGTCCAGAAAGTTTTGGGGATGACAGAAATATTTCATATTTGATTCTGCTCAAGTTGAGGTTTAATACTCTGCTGTGAATAGCAATACTTATGAAAACGGACAGACAGGACAGCAGCCAATAATGTCTTCAACCTTAAATTCCCTTGGCCAAGTTTTAGGCACAGCAGCGGTTGCACTTTTCAGTCGTCTGTAATAACTTTGTGTTATCACACAAAGGCAGATTTCTTACAGGAGGGCACAAAAGGGTAAGTTCCTGAATTCAAATACTTACATTCGAAATATTTTATGTACATCAATATTTGTTACTTTTTTTCACGTGGTGGGGATGTACTTCCGGAACTGAAGCCTGAAGCAAGTTTTCTGTTGCAAAGTTTCTGATGAGTTCCTTCAAGCAAAAAAATAAATGAGTAGATCGGTTCTGCTCAACCGTTTATTTTCACGAGCGTCTGTGATGTTACAGGTTTAGAACAGAAAAGGGAAAACTCATAACACAGAATCATAGAACACAAGTTGCAAAGAACCTACAAGATCATCTAGTCCAACTGTCCTCCTGTCACCATTATTACTTACCATATCTCATGGTACATCATCCAGACAAAATCAAACATCGTGGCCCTTTGGCTTCTGCATGTGTTGCCTGGAAGGAAAGGAGGATTGTGCAGTACTAAATGCATTAATGCACTTACAGGATGACCATATCCTGTGTGTGTGTATCTGAATCGAGAAGTGAAAACTGGTGTAGCAGTGTTGTGCTTCCTGATGAGGGAATGGTGAATAATGGTAGCATAAAAGTAGCATCATCAAAGGGTGAGAGAATTCCTTCCCCATAATATTAAATGTCTCCACTGGGGTCACGTTCGGATTTTGTGGACTGATGAAGAGATCAGACTCAGTAATACAGTGTTAACTGCCTGTTCCTCTGATCCTGACACATCTTACTCTCTCGCATACATATTTCTAGCTTATTAGAATAGCAGCAGCATGGAAGTACGAAGGCCTGGAATGTATGTCTGTACATTGTAAGCAGAACTTTCAGTTGCTCCGAGTTGGGTTTTATAATCAGATAGCCAAGCTATGAAGATGGTTATGTTCTCTATCTTCCCCAAAAATAATAAAAGGAGACTCTGAAGCAGCTATGAGTGCAAGGAGACTCTGCAAAGCTCTTTTGAATTTTTAAAGTGCCTACTTGGAAATATCTGCTGCTTTTTTGTCTCATGTTCCTCAAAATCTGATCAAATGTTAAAGATGATCTGAATTTACATGGAGGAAAAAAGCACACGCTTCCGCCATTATCTCCTTTTCTGCTTCCTTATAAATCCAAACTGGATAGCATCCAATTTCTCATTGCAACTGCCTGTGGAAATGAAAGAGAGCCTGAATAGAGAAGGAGATGAGCTGCTTTAAATGCTTTTTCATAGTTCTTCTCTCTGCTATGAAAGCTTCATTAAAAGCTGCAGCTTGCTTGTTTTCTAACTCTTCCAAAGTAATAAGCATATAATTGTCCTGAAAACTTGGGAGGAGTGTATCACTGTAAGTCATTATGGCATCATTTTATTTCAAGGTCCTTTTGCATTTTTTTGGGAATCAGAGAACTCTGTCATTCAGAAATGAAGGAAATACAAAACGAGTGTCTTTTTGAAGGGGACATTGAAAATTTGCAATGTCGATATGTCTACATAAATTACTTCTTTGTGGACTATTGACTGTGAGTTCATGTGGCATAGCACAACAATTATTCTGCCTTTTTTTATCTTCTTAACCTGCATTCAAAACATGTCAGATACAGTGCTCACTGCTACCAGACTAGGAGCCCTTTTATTTTGATTCATTGAGATGCAGAATTATGAGTAATAATGAGGAGAATATGTGATGCCCATAATATATTACAGCCTAGCCTGAAAAATTCAGCTACAGTGCTAAGATCCACACATGCTATGAATGATTACACAGGAGTCCTTCTAATAACTGCTGTGGTGCAAAACAATCTTGCCTGCAGATGATAATAGCTGCTCTTTGGAAACAGCTGGGAGGGCTCTCAGACAGCGTGCTGAGACGCATGCATTTCATAACACGGAGGAGAACAACAATATTCAAAGTTCTTAAATCACCCTCTGAAATAATAGCCCTTCAGAATAGTAACTCCACCTCAAGGGCTGACCAAATTCATTCTGATCTTGCATTTAGTTATAAACTTGCATTTCTGATGGGACATATCCTTTCTGCATTGTGGGAAAAAAACACTGCTTCTGCACTGCTCAAGGCTGAAGTTCAGAGTTATATCTGACTTGCTCCACCTATGACAGCCCCGAGTATCCCCATATGTATTGTGATACGAAAGGGAAGTGAATCCTTGTGAGTGTCAATGCGCTGACCTCTCTCAGTTACAATGGAAAGGTGATTTTCAGGGTAAACTCATTAGCAAAGTAAGTCTAGTGTGAAAACAGAGAAAAATATTTTGAAAGTCATATATGGATTCCATTAAAGCAAAAGTATATTTCTGTGGAATAAATTTCCTGAGGATCTTCTCCTACCCGCACTTCCTTGTTTTCTGCATGCCTGCAGAATTAATTACACTGTGTGAGATCACAGTTGTTCTGAATCTCTCCTGCATCTTCTTGTTTTCTGTTTTCTTCTGGGATCTCGGTGAAAAATCCTTTCTAGTTTATAATGAAACAGAATGGACTCGTATCTCATAAAAACTGAAACTATGAATTTTGAATGGCTATTCTTTTTCCACAGAAATTTGATAGCATCCATTTCCAAGCCTTCCCTAAGCTAACTCCACTCTGCAGTTCAGAGATGGGGACGTATATTTACATCTGTTAATTTTCTTCTGCCAGTCAAAAAAAAAAAAAAAAAAAAAAAAAAAAAAAAAGGTATTTCAGAGAAAATGAGATTAAAACCCACAGTGGCTCAACCAATGAACGTTTTTCGTGCGCTAAATGAGGATGGGTAAAGTCCTTAGTATGAAAGACATTGCTTAGGTTTTTTTCTTCTTTTTTATCACTTGCAAGCCAAAAACCTGCTTTAGGATTTCTGCTCTGATTGAGGAGTTCTCTTGAGAGGAAGAAAAGAGTATTCACAAGAGATGCAATGACTTCTGCACCACCAGCTTTCTCTGAACTCAGAGAAAATGTTCATGGAAGCCAAAGACAAATCTCATTGTGGAATTGAGGATGCAGGAAGAAATCCCACATTTTCTTCTGGAGAAAGAAGCCATTGCCATTGCCATTGCCATTGCCATTGCCATTGCCATTCCCCTTCCCCTTCCCCCCCCCCCCCCACATCCTCAGTTGCTAATTTACAGACCAGAAGATCCTCAGTAAGCATTTGAGATTCCAGGTGAAAATAATCTGTAATCTGTGCTCCTTTTGACTCATTCAGAGGACATCCAGCCAGGAAAGCCAACACAGCTGAATAGGAAGTTTTAAAATCAATTCCTAACATGTCTCTCCTTTTAATTTATTTTGAATACCGACTGAATTTTTCTTCTATTTGTCCCTAATTTTAAAATCCAGAGAGAAAACAAGTGAAAATTTTGCTTTGCAGTTGATGTGCCACAATGTATGAGTTTTCATCCAAAACATTTTCAGGTAGAGTAATCTCTAGATGCTCAGAAGTAATTAACATTTTCTGTTTTATAAAATGCATTCTTCCCATGCCTGTTTATCATGTAACTATATAAATATTATTTTCAGGGTTTCTGCTAAAGCTCTGATTGCTCATCCCAGAGTCACTGGACTGATGAGGCAAGGTAAGCTTATAAAATAAGTTGGCACTGCTGTTTGGGTCTAGGCCATTCTGCTAATGAACATTGCTGGGGTCTGCAGTGGGTAAGTCTCTCTTCTGTGACCAAATGAGGAGAGGGGGGAGAACTGTGCTCCATCCCTGAAAGGCTGACACAGTTTTCTTCCCTTTCCTAGACAAAATTACCGTTGAGTTTCATCAATAAGTCTTGAACTGTGGCCAGAAGCCAGTTTTTTTCTCCATTCCCTAATTGTTAGCTATAAGTACATGCACAGGATCAAACTCCGCATGCAAAAGGCTCGTGGAACTTTACTTAGAAACAAACAAACAAAAGATTAAATACATTATCCATCATCATAAGTTTATTGACGGCCTTTTTTATTTTCCTTTTTGAACAGCAGTTTGCTAGTTGCTGTATGCCACTTGCAACAGAGAAGGAACTGCTGCTGAAGAAGCACTTAGATTGTTGCTTAAATATTTATTAGTACAAGAAGCAGTGTACTGCAATGTTCTGGCTGTGTGTCACGTTGGATTCATTTGTGTAGGTACAACCTGTAGGCAGCTGTTACACCTCAGAAACAAATCAGTCAAAGGACTGAGAGACATGAATGCCAACCAGACTTTGCCAATGATAGGCACAGCTTTCTAAAGAGGCTGGCACTACTTTTCATTTGTGCTCTGCATTTCTACTAGATTTTGTAGCCTCAGTAGCTTGTAGTGCAAGAATTGAATGTGGTTTCATGTCACTTTAGAAGCTTGAGACATATATAATCTGATTTGCCCCTATTTTTATGTATTATCAGTGTTCCCAAGGTACATGAACAGAAACTTTTTCATTCTATTGATTACCTTGCAAATGTACAGGAATTAGGCAGTTATGGAGGTTAGTGCTCTGTGAGATGGAGAAGGAAGTGTGGTATGATAGAGCAGTACAGAAGAACAGGGCTTCTAAATCTCAGGTCTAGCTAAGTTCCTAACCTTTTTAATGTTCTCATAATGCTTCCTGCAATGAAAATAGCAGCCGCTGCTTCACAATAAAATACTCCAAAAATAGAACAGCAAAAAATAGGTGCTTTAAATCTCTCTACCTCCGAATTGTCAGTCTGGGCCCATTTTCAGGATCACTGAAGGATCCCGAAATAAATGGAGTTGATTGAGGTGAGCCAGAGGCAACTCGGCCACCAGCTCCTCCAGAGCTGAGCAAGGAGGGGAAATAGGTCAGCAGAAGGAGGGCAGTGCTCCTTCATTAGCCCTGAACCCCCCTGAGCTCTGAAACAGCTGCACAGTGGTAATGAAGGTGGGAATCACTGCAGGCCACTCTTTGATCTTATGCCCAGGTCCAGCCTCCAGACCGTGCATCTCAGCCTCAGGGCCTGCAAGCACAGGCTGAGGAGGCCTTAAATCAGATGGTCCTACTGGCTGTCAAGCAGAGAAAGCATCCCCAGGAGATGACTGGCAGTTCAGTAGAGCAGATTAGACAGTACAAAAGCAAAAATGGAGACAAACACAACAGATGTGGGGGAAGCATTCCTATGCTCTAGTCCCAGTTAGGCTGGAGAGGAACAAGTTGTCATTTCCATTCAGACTTCCGGGTCTGGGAGGAGAATTGTGCAAAAGATTAAGGAAGGTGTTAGAAAGGATGTAAAAACAAAAAAAAAGCATCTTTATGGGTTCAGAGGTGTCAAAACCCCAGCTCTGAGCAGCACCCAGAAATGCCTAAAGCCATCTTTAATGACTCATCTCTAAATTGCACGTTTAGTTTACATTCTTGGGTAAGGTTTGGATGCATGTAACCAACCAAGCAATGCTGTCAGGCTGCCTATTCACTAATCCTTTGTGTCTCAGTCTGATATAATCCAATCCAATGGCTTCTTTTCTGGACACAGAGAGCCTTCTTATCTGTAGTTAGCTCCATATTACCACATAATACCAGCAGAGCACCTCTGTCTTCTGAGGCTTGAGTTCCTGTCCAAGATTTGTCACTAAATGTAGGGGTTTTGATTCCAGCCTGTGATTCCGTCTGCCTTTTGTGCCCTGCCTGGGACAGCTTCCAAGCTGCAGCAGTTCCAGGATTTACCATGTGTGTGATGGCAGCAGAAATCGGCATGCAGAAGCCCTGTGCTTCCAGGAGATCTCCACTGCAACCATTACAAATGGCTTGGCCTAAAATCCCATATTCCTTTCAGTGTGACACCAGAAGAAACAGCAATCACAGCACATCCTCTCGAAACAATTCCCTTCTGAATTTCTTCCAGGACACAAAGCAGGCAGCACTGGGTAGGTGGCTGTGCGTGCGGGGATTTGTGCACGCTGCTAATGAGCTCATCATGGTAAATGCAATGAAAGCAAAGTGCAAAAGATCTTGGCCAGCATCAGAACCCAACAGATGAAATGAGGATGTCTCCAGTGTCCCTTGTGCTCTGTCATACACAAGGGATCCTGATCAGGCTACCCAGGCACACACTTGGAGCTTAAGAGTAGCGAGGGTAAGGGCTGAGCGGGTCCAACATGCTGCTCAAGAGATTTGGCAAAATCTTCCAATTTTCTTAAGGTTTGGCATTTTTATACTGAGTTTTGCAACAGTGATTTCCTACGGCTGTGTACTTTTAGCTGGGCCTTCTTGTGTTTCAGCTTAGCTAGGAAATATGCTGTTAATTGGCTCATTTCAGAACCTTCTATCAAAACCAATTATTTAAAAGAAAGGATCCTTTTGTATATTTGAACTTCTTCACCAGGAATAGGTTTAGACCAGGTTGGATGGAGCTCTGAGCAGACTGATCTAGTATTAAATGTGAAGGTTGGTGATCCTCGAGGTCCATCCCTTCCAACCCAGAGCTCAGAATTGTTCTGGTTGCAATTTCCCCAGGAAAATCAGGATATATATATATAAGCAACAGAAATCACTATAGCAGAGCCTGTGAAAAAAATGTTTTAATTTAGAAGCATTGAATATTTTTAGTATCACACACACATATATATTTTTTTTTACCATTTTAAAACCTGTGATTTTAGATTAGATTGGAAGTGCCACTTTAAATGAATTGTCTGTATCTTTATATACTTTTAGAGAATTGCTAAAGCAGTTTACAGATTATTTTAAAATAAAAGACTTATGCTGTGTGAGTTCAGATGTTCATCATCTCCATACATTCAATTACAGTACCCTCTGTTACTGCTTTATAATTCAGCTAATACATCAGAATTATTTGATTTCCCCCAGCTTTCAGTAGTCATTTTGAAGCAATGCTTGAGCACTATTGCAAAAATCAGTGCACCTAAAACCCACTGTGCAGGTAGTGGTTTTAAACCCCTATGAAGATTTTAACCCCTATGAAGATTTTAACCCCATGTGGAAAGCCTACATTTATTCTTTAGTGCTGAATGCTTTTAAAATTAGTTTGATAAAAATAATGGTGTTGTTGAAGGCTCAGTGTAAATATTTGGTGAAAGAAGCATCTGTGCATATGTTTTTTTCAGCAGGAAAAGAAAAAATGTTATTTTTCCCCCTACTTTCTAATTATTGGGTTAAGTTTGTATAGGGGATTGAGAGGAGAATCGTGGCTGCGATTTATTAGGTGTGATAACCTGAAGACCAGGTTATCACACCTTTTGGATGATGAGGCACACAGAATAAAAGACAGGTTTTTAAGAGGAATAACAGCTCTTGGAAATGTGTTGTGGCAGCTGGGTAGAAACCTTGCTTTCCTCTATTGCTGAACAGCCTTTGTTTTTGACCAAAATAGGAAATTATTTGTCCTGAGAATATTTCATAATAGTTGATAGGACAAAAATGGGTAGAAGAACAGGCTGATTAGGGAATGAGGGATATGAAATTAGCAAAGAAATTACCCTGTTGCAAACCAGCTGGGCAATTGCTGGCTCTAGGTAGCTCACCTTCCAGTCTTATCAAATTCTATCTTTACATATCAAAAGCTGTCCTTTCCCTTGCAAATGAAAAGAAAGGGCTCTCTAGCTGAGCCCACCTGATTTTCATTTTCTCTAGTAAGATTCTTCAGCTGTTGGCATTTTGTAGAAACTCTGTCTCCTCTTTAGTGCATTTTCTTTCCCTCTTTCTCCACCTCAGCCTTACTGCTTCAGCTGCTTACTATCTTATTCTTGCTTTGTTGCATGAGAAGCTGTCAGTAAGTTTTTCTGTGCACGTTCAGGAATAAGTGACTACATTCAGTGGCACTTTCACTCGTTTTAGAGTAAGAGTTCCAACAGCAGAGGTTTCGTGAAGGAAAAGGCTCTGATTATGTTGGGTTTTAGTTAGGATTTCTGTAAAACAGCCCTTATTTCTTTATATCCATCCCCTTTTAGAAAGGAGAACGCATGAGCATCTTGAATCTTTGTGGTGAGGACTAACTGCATAGTCCAAGCCCAGATAAATACTACCTGAGAGGGAGCAACGAGGCCACCAAACAGTGAAACTTATTCTGATGAATAGGCAGGTCTGACTGAATGATGCAAGACTTTCACTGCCACCAGCAGAGAAGCAGTATGTGCAGATGAGGGAAGCCTGGGATATTTGAACACCTTGAAGCAGTAGCTCTTATTATTCAGTTGCTACAGATTTTAAGGGAGGGAATAAATGCAGAGTTATTTTCCTTGACTTCACAGTCTTGCTGTGCAGAAAAGCAGAAGGTGACACACCATTTTAAAAAACGATAATTACATCCAAATTCCATTTGTTTGAACCTATGAGTATGATTTTTGTGGCAAACTGTCTTTCCACCTCTGTGAGATTAATTTCTCTAGAAAGCAGAGAATGAAGCCATACAGCTCTTCAGATGCTGATGATCTATTTATTTATTTATCACTTTGATGAAACAGTTAGGAGACTAGAGCCTCATAAATTACTTGCTCGTGTTATGATGCTTTAACATTTTTTTTAGCAGCTGCACATGTGCTGTGCATCCTTTCTTGGCTGGTCTTGTGAGGTTATTATAGGATATTTCAAGAAACTGCCATAATCTTTCCTATTGACTTGTTCATACATATTGATAAGCTGAGTAGCTAATCCTCCCCTTTGTCCATTAAGATGAAAGTGAGGCGTGGGGAGAATAGGAGGATCATCAGTAACCTGAAATGAGGAAGGAAATAAGAGCATTGATAGAGCATGGATGCCCATAAGTTTTCCCACACCAAGCTTCACTGGGAGGGAATGTTCTATATAGGATCATGAATTACTTACTGAGCACTGGAAGGATTCAGTCCCCTGAATACATACTTCAGAAGATCTATGCACGTGCACCAGTGGTTAGTAGGCTTAATCTTATAGAGCACACTAATTAGATATGCCTTTTCCTGTTGGGTTTGGCAAATAAATTGCTATCATCATTACCACAGATTATGGCAAAAGCCCTGCAAATAGAACATCTGCTTTTAATTAAATACATGCAGAGATATTTCAACACGTACCCATTAATCAAACTCTAACTTTGCTTTTAACCTCTTTTACTTAGTCAAACAGTTGTTATAAAAACATGTACTCATTCTTCCAGGCAACGGTGTTTACAATTTTCTATATATATGTATATATTAAAAAAAATAAAAAAATTAAAAAAAAAGGCTTTTATCCTGGAAAGATTAAATTTTTTTTTCTATCTATTCCCTCACTTGTACTATTCATCTATTCATTTTGGTCTAATTTTCAAAATGGATGACCAGGTGCTTGAGATAAGACAGCTAGCTCTGAATTCCTCTAAAACTTCTGGAGGCCCATCACTGCCAGCATCTGTAAGCTCATTGCTGAGGAAGAAATGATTTGCTGCTGGCAGAGGGGAAGGCAAAGCTGATTTAGGAACGCTGCAGCGAGGGGGGAACTGATAAAACATTTTCTGTCTCCAACTATTCCGAGTTTTCTCAGAGTCAAGAGTCAAAACTGATAGTACTTTAAACAAGAAACCTGTAGAACATCTTGAACTTCAGGGTCAAATTGTGCTAATTGGATAACAATTAATTTTGAGTGACCTCTAGTGGTGTTTTCCCACAATTTCCCTTCGATTAGATAAGTGGGATCCCTATTAGTAACGGAATATCAGGCTCGGTATTTAATAGCCCTTTCTCAGCAGCAGGGTAAATAGTCCAGAGCTGGATGGGGAGGCCACATCATGGGTTTTTCCGAACAAAGCATCTGATAACTTGATGGAGCACATAATGGATTTTCTTTATGCATCCTTTTTTGCTCATTGATCATTCCACAGCTCTGTGTTGCAAGGCAGCCCACAACCCAGGGCTTCATTGCACGAATACGTCCAACTGTGCCTCTGCAGCAAAATGAAGATATGATTTCACCAGAGGTAGGCACACTGTTGTTAGGTTTAACCAAGGTCTGTATGGGCAATTACAGCTGTGATTATGGTTATATTAATCTCCCATGATATTCCTACTTGATGCAGCTACAGCAGTGGGACTGCAGAAGCAGCTGTGGGTCGTGGCCTATGGACTAGCACAGGAGGGGGACCTGCAGGCCACAGTTTGAAGATTGGAAGAACAGAACTGTGACAGCAGCAGGAGGGGGATTTGCCATCTTCAAACGATGCTTTGCAGACACAACAGCCAAAGTAAAACCTTGTTTTATGACCCTGATTTTTGAGAGTGCAGTGTCCATCAGTGGCTTAGCTGTGTTCATTGGCTCAACCAATTCTGCAGTGACTACATTCATGCTCTGATAGGAAGGCAAAGTAGTGAGTAGCTAATAGGCCACCCTGTGTACAGAGGACTGCACAGATGTCAGTGGTTCTGCATGTTTTCTAAGCTCTCCCACATAATTCCTTTCTCATGCATGCCATCCAGATCTCACCCCAACAACACCACTGGTGCCCAGAGTGGTGCTCGAGGGTCACCAGTAGCTGATATCCTCTGATGAGATCCAAGGCCAGGGCTAATTAGCTACAACCCCCTGAGATGGTTTATAAATGTGGCAAAATGAGCCCAAGGGTCTAAGAATCAAGGCTCGCTCTTCAAGTGAACACATTAACAGCTATACATTTTAAAGTGCCTAGTTGCATGAGGTGGGGTTTTATTCTAGGTAATTACAAGTTTCAGTTCAATTAGGCACATCTTGTCTTTTCAAATGCCAGATCCCACCAGCCAGGCAATAAATGGATCCCCTTCCTTTCTGCTAAGCTTCTGTCTAGGGGAGGATTCTGAAGCATGGCCAAGCAGAAATGCTTAGTATTTATTCTGTAAGCATATCTCTTGTGCACGGAGGACTTCAAAGTCAACAACCAAGTAATCATGGACTGTAAAGATTTACTGTGCTCACAATTACAAATCTGCAAACCCCCGAAAAGTTGTACTAAAATGCATGAGTTAGTTCTGATGTAGAGATTTGAAGAATTTTAATTTGCATGGGTACTCATGCTGGCTTTGATAAACATAAATTAGTATTCAAATATCTTCCTCAAAATGCACCAGACTTGTAGGACAAAATGTGACCTGTCATTTCAATTTTTTTCATTTTTTTGAATGACCTTGAATAAATGCAAGGGATAGAAAAGTCACTTGCAGTTTTTTTTCCACGTATGGGGTGCTTTCTGATCAAGATTCTTGATCAAATTTTAGGTGATTGACAATTCCCTTCACCAAAGAGATTTAAGTCCAAAGATACTGTTAGAATATATGACATAATTATTTTGCCTAATGGAAGTACGTTCATTTTGCTAGCAGTCTTGAATTGCTGCTGCCTAAAAGGCAAATGCTTTAGTATATTAAGGATTTGAAACTTGGCTGATTAGTGGTATAAATCTTGAGCAAGAAGGGTAGGGAAATCTTGTATTTGGACTTTTGTTTTAATTCATCATTGAACAACTTGAAAACGTTTAATCATCTATTTATTTATTGTTTTATTCCACACATACACATCTTGCTTGTCTTACGGGCTAAATTTACTTGTTCCTCCCTTAATTAAAAACCTTTCAACACTTTTAATTAATGAGTAACAGAGACATGGCACTTTATGGGCAACACAGTGGGTCTTACTAACTACCAGAAAAAATTATATTTTTAATCTTTTTAAGTTGAAAATATTCCAATAATTAGATCTGGATCTGTAAGGTGAAAGGTCATAGTTATTTTAAAAATACATTTATTAATTGCTAGTTATTTCTTAATAATTACCACTTGTGGTTTTAATACCAATGGTAAATCAATGTGACTAACCGACCTGGCCCCAAGACGAAACTGTGATCCTCTCAAATTTCATAAGAGGAAAAAAAAGTCTCCATCTTTTTAGCAATCCAAAAGTCACTGTGGCCTCTCCCTCTAGAAGATCATCACTCTCCAGAGACTTTAAATCCATTTTACTTATAGTTGACGGTTAAATTTGGTGTGACACTTGAGTTGGGAGAATCATGGTTAAGTACAGGAGATGGTAGAAACTCTTCCCATGCCATCTTGGTTTTCAGAGCAAGGCAAGGTAGCTCAGAGAGTCAGATTTGTCCATCAGATGAAAGTAAGATGTGCTTCAGTGCTGCTGACTACAGGCAGAAATCTGTTGTCGGGGTATAAAATAAATGAAGAGTCGTTATGTTTTTTTGTGGACAACTAAACTTTCTGCATCCCTTGAAATTAGTCTTCCTCATCGGCCTTAATCAGAAGTGATTCGGTACAGCAGTAAGTGGTTGCGAGCACAAGAAAAATGTAGGAATTTTTTGCAATTCTGCCCTGATCTGCCATGAGGGTAATGTAGCAGAGAAGAAGGAAATCTGGGGATACGCTGATTGGAGAAAAACCATTCTCTCTTAGGTGTGTTTATTTACTGCTATGAGCACTTCTCTGGAAGTACGTAATCTGAATCTCTCTTCACTTCAGCTGTGATTTAAGCTTGCTGCAGTACAGTGGGCTCAGATGAACCTCTGGGCTTTATTAGGATCTGGAATTATAGTTTTCTAGTAAATAAAGGGGATTTCGAAGCTGCTTCTTCACAAAGATTGCTACTGTCTTCTGTATCTGTTTTCTGGGGACTATATTCATAAAATAAATAAAAAATAGCAATAATGAAAGAGAGATATTATAAAAAAACAAATGTTCTTAGATGAAATCCCTGGAGGTATTCAAAGCTAGGTTCGATGGGGCCCTGGGCAGCCTGGTCAAGTATTAAATGGGGAGGTTGGCGGTCCTGCATGTGGCAAGGGGGTTGGAGCTTGGTGATCCTTGTGGTCCCTTCCAACCCAAGCCATTCTATGATTCTCTGAAATAGCTCTATATCACAGACCTTCCAGTTAAATGAAAACAGAGAAATATTTTGAATATTCTGGAATAGTATTTATGTATTTATGTAAATGCAGCAGAATATAGTCACCAATAAATCTGTAGTTTAAAGGTCTACATTGCAGTTGCAGTGCTTAAAGTGTGCAAGATTTCTGCAAGTATACCTCTATTAAAGATATAATTGTACTGAAAACATGCAAAGAAAACATGGCCAAATAACAGCAGGGGTTGAAAGTGTGGATATTATTTTACATATAGAAGTTCTGTATTCAGTGTGCCCATTAAAATCCCCAAGCCATGAGGTTTACCTACAAAACTGGGAGAGGGAATACATTTTTTCAGGCTTCACTTTTCCAAAGCGTGGCAGCAACATTTGAGAAAATTTAAGGAAAAGAAAGGGAAAGGGAAAAGGAAGGGGGAGGGGAAAAAAAAAAAAGAAAAAAAATAGGGAAAAGGAAAGGAAAAGAGGAGAAGGAAAGGAGAGGAGAATTAAAAACACTAATTCTGACTAAATTAACACATACTTCTGTGCCTACTGAAGTATGAGAGATTACCCTAGGGGGCAGCTGGTTACTTGCAGGATTTCAAAGAAGAATGGATTGAGTCCTGTGGAGAATAAATAGTACTTTCTGGTTTTTGGATGACATGCTAACACCTTGAAAGAATTCAGAAAAATATTTACAAAACCTTGAGGAAATTCCAACAGGTTACCAAGCCATGCTTTAACAATAAGATTGTAGGTCAGAGATATTTTTCACTCCTCCCAAAACTTAAATTCCCTACTTTTGCTTCAGGATCAAAATATTCTAAAAAGATAGAAACTAGGGAGTATGCACACATGCTTTGACGTTGCACAGTTTATGTTGCACTTATCCATGTTAAATCACTGTTATGGTAGTTCTGAACTATCACTGCTAACTACTTAATGTCTTACCTGACAAAAATGAAATAGATTGGGATGAAACAGCTTTTTGATGAATGAGCTTTTTGGATGAAACCATACAATCCAGCAGGTCTAATGCTTTAATTTCATGGAATCATAGAAGATTTTGTGTTGGAAGGGATCTTGAAGGTTGTCCTGCTCCAACCCCCTTGCTATAGGCAGGGACACCTCCCTCTACACCAGGTTTCTCAAAGTTCCATCCAGCCTGGCTTGAATGCTTCCAGTGAGGGGCACTCACAACCTCACTGGGCAAATGTTATCTGTTTGGATTTAGAATGTCATTTTCTGCTAGAATAAGGGCTGTCATTCCAGAAGATCCTAAGAATGAAAAGTTCTCCATTATTTGTTTTTTAAATCATTATCAAATTATTTATTTGATATTGATTTATTGTGAAATAACAATTAAATATTTTAATGGACTTGCAGTCTCACTCAGGATTTAATAAATTAGTGGAGATGAAAAAGTAGAATAAAAAGTTGTTCATGGTGCCAAAATAGGACCAAGATTTGAATACCCCGCAGCCTGTGTGACCAAGGGGAGGAGGAGAAATGTTAATGCCATCTTGAATGTCCTACATCATTGCCTGGACTTGCAACCAATTCCTCTGGTAGCCATATTTGTTATAATGAATTTCCTGGAAATATCTGTGAAATTCTCCTGGGGGCTGCAGAGGCCTTGGGGACACCTGTGAGCACTTCTGCCTTGGTTCCATCCAAAACCCTCTGCAGATATGTTCTTGGGGACCACTAAGATCCTTTGGCCTCATCCACTCACTCAGCAGAAACAAGTCCTGGTATTTGAGTACAATCCCGGGGCCCATGAGTTCAGCTTAGTGACTGGGAGGAAAAGAAAACATTATTGTCCTCAGTTAATTGCTTCTTTGTGACAGAACACACTTCAAAGACGCTTTAGTCTCCAGTGCATCTTAGCTGAGAAAAACCCATATTAATGATTTTAAAACCCCCCTATTTCCAGCAACCCAGATGAATGAATTCCATGCAACAGGATATTCACCACCAAGCATCTCCATAAGCAAAAGTGGAACTCAAAATTAGTTTGGGGCTTGGATGGAAATTTTTTTGTTTTGTTTTTTAAAGCGCTGTTTTAATGAGGTGTTTAGTTTAGCACATTTGGCTCCTCCAAATTACCTCAGGGGGATTCATATGCTAACGAACTACACAGCTGTTGTTTGTGAAACCAGCCTAGCACAAGCAGAGCGTGTAGTGCAAAGATTAAAATGCTCTGTTGGAGAGGTCACTGCACTCCTTCGTCTGCTATCAGTTCTTAATAATGAGTCTACTACTTAATTGCAAACAATAGATTGGTTGGGTTTGGGTTTGAGTGCTTGGGGGGTGATAAGAAGGATAAAATCATAGAATGACCTGATTTTATGCAACTGATGAAATATTTTAGGGTGGGGAAGGTTGGCAGTGAAGTTAAAGGCACTGATTGTGGCCTGAAGAGGCTGCAATGAGCAGGACTGATGTTTGCAATAATTGTTGTGTAAACACTCCCTGATACGCTTCAAAAGCTTTAAATCTGAATTTCTTAAATTAGCCAAGCTCTGCTCCTGGCAAGCAGTAAACCATTTTCATTTTAAAGATGTCACTTTATATTTAAGAAAATTAATAGCTAGGAAAAAAAAGAGGAGAGGAGAGGAGAGGAGAGGAGAGGAGAGGAGAGGAGAGGA